>JANBXA010000372.1:27607500-27935000 GCA_030556225.1 Cricetiscus sungorus | reverse complement strand
GTCAAACAGAGATCTTTCTTTTTCTTTTCTTTTCTTTTCTTTTCTCTTCTTTTCTTTTCTTTTCTTTTCTTTCTTTCTTTCATTTGTTTGGTTGGTTTTTTGTTTTGTTTTGTTTTTGTGGGGGATTTTTGCTCTTTTTTATTATTTTTTTTCTTATTTTACATATCTATCCCAGTTCCCTCTCCCTCCTTTTCTCCCTTCCATCTCCCCCAACCCCCATTCTATCTCCTCCCCCCACTCCACAGGGAGGGTGATGCCTTCCAGGAAATATCAACAAAATCTGTCAAGCCATTTGGAGTAGGGACTAGGCCCTCTCTCCTGCCTCTAGGTTAAGGGAGTATCCCTCCAGGGAGGGATGTGCTCCCAAAGTCCTTTCACTTCAGAACCAGAAAGTTTGTATTCAAATACCAAGATAAGCATTTTTTGTGAGTTTTAATGTAACACCTTTTACTAAAATTTTCACCAAGATAACAGCAACATTAAACCTATCACTTCTTGTTACCTAAATTTTAAGCAGTAGCTTAACTTGTATTATCTCAGTTATCATGACAAAAGGTATTATTATATCATATTCTGGGCATAGTTTAAAATGATGAGTTAAAAAAGAAAAACCTCTATACTTGAACATACATATAAATAGGAACAATTATTATGCTTTGTAACAATAATTTAACTCATTTGATGTTCCAATTATATCCAGGAGTTTCAAGACAATTTAAAATGTGGTGAGAACTTGCATTCTTCTGTTGGCAGATGGATGTTCTGATCAACCCTGACAAAATATTCATCTCTGCCTCATTCTAAGCAGATAGTAGACATGATTATTTATAGTCTCTTTTTTATGTGTATAATATAAATATTTCAGAATGTTTCTTTAAATATTCTACTTCAGGAATCCACTAGAGGATCATAAATGTCAACATCTGAAGGACAAACTACATATGAGTGTTTTCTAGGATAAAATAGCCAACACTTTAATTCTACATGATCTCTGAATACTGGCTTCTGAAAATGGCATTTTTCATTTGTTAAAATCAAATTCATACATGTACACCTTATCTACATTATACCCACTCTTACTTCCTTCTTTAATTTTCAAACTCTAATGTAAACTTCCCCCCAAAGTCATGGTCTTTTCTTTACTTATTATTAATATATTCATAAATATATATGCCTATCATTTATCTGTTGGTTTATGTCCAAATGTACATATCAATTCACTTAATATTGATTATATGTACATATGCTGGGTAATGTACTTGGATATTCTATTCTCAATCAAGGAAAATTTATTTACTACTACCCCTTCTTGTTGATGACACTTATTTAAAGCATTTTTCCTAATATTTGCAGATTCTCTTCTACATTCTCCTCGACATTATGCAAAACCAGAGTTTTGTAACAGAGTTCATATTCCTTGGACTGTCACAGAACCCTAAAGTCCAGAAAATAGTTTTTCTTGTATTTTTGTTTGTCTACATTGCAACTGTGGGGGGCAACATGGTAATTGTGGTGACCATTGTCTGTAGCCCAGCACTGATAGACTGCCCCATGTACTTCTTCTTGGCATTCTTGTCCTTATTGGATGCATGCTTTTCTTCTGTCATTACACCAAAGATGGTTGTGGACTCCCTCTATGAGAAGAAAACAATTTCCTTTGAAGGATGCATGATGCAGCTCTTTGCTGAACATTTTCTTGCAGCAGTAGAAGTGATTGTCTTGACAGCTATGGCCTATGACCGTTATGTAGCTATTTGCAAGCCGTTGCACTACTCTTCCATCATGAACTGGAAGCTCTGTGGCACACTGATGGGGATAGCATGGACTGGAGGATTCTTACATTCTATCATACAAATTATCTTCACTTTGCAGTTACCTTTCTGTGGACCCAATGTCATTGATCATTTCATGTGTGACTTGTTTCCATTACTGGAACTCGCCTGCACCAATACACATATTTTTGGCCTTTTGGTGGTTGCTAACAGTGGGTCTATCTGCATAATAATTTTCTCAATTTTGCTTGTTTCCTATGGTCTCATCTTGTTCTCTCTGAGAACCCATAGTTCTGAAGGGCGATGGAAAGCTCTCTCCACCTGTGGATCCCACATTGCAGTTGTGGTCTTGTTCTTTGTTCCATGCATATTTATATATGCGCGGCCTCCATCTGCATTCTATTTTGACAAAATGGTGGCAATATTTTATACTATCCTAACCCCCTTGCTCAATCCTGTGATTTACACATTTAGAAATAAGGACATGAAAAGTGCCATGAAGAAAGTGTGGAAAAGATTGATGATGGTATCTAATAGTAAATGAGAGATAGAATCTTATCAGTTTCAGAGTTCAGCTCCAGATGAAGGCAGGACCTGAAGTAGGCTGATGTTAGGGCAACAATGGAGAAATCAGAAACAGGATACCTTTTAGATTTATTTTACAAGAGATGTATAGGAAGCACATCTCAGTATGACTTGACCTCCTGTGGCAACCTGATTCTTTCATGAGGTTTATTTATACACAAAATAGATTTTAATAATTGATTATAAATTCTTTTCATGATATATATATATATATATATATATATATATATTCTTTCAGAAGTCTTCCTTAATTACACAAGCATATCAAAGCAAAAGAAGCAAAATGAGCAAAATTTTTTTTATGAGAACTAAAATCTAACATTATGATAAAATCAGTTCTTTTAACTCTATGTCTTTTTCTTTAAAAATCTGTGTCATTAAGCCTTGTGGTTACAGAAACGCTAGACAGAATGTCTTTATTTAAGTGTGACTAAGTCAATATATCAAAACTCATTTCCTACTACCTTTTACTTAATCTTATATTGTATTATATTATTAATCTACTGTAAGGCATATTTGATCTTTTTATGGAAGCCTAATCCCTCAGCTCCATGTTTAATTTTTTTCTCTTTATTTATATTTTTTTCTTTTCTATCTGTCATAAGACCACAATTACTTCCTTTGATTTTTGGAGAACTTTGCCCTGCTCTTTATTCTTCTTGCAATATCAGAAAAATCTTAATCTGACAAGTCTAATCAGGAAGCCAGGATGGTCACTGAACCAGAATATTTCCTTTAGTGTGTCTGTCAAAAACCCCTGTTTAAATTTGCTCCCTACTTCATTAAAATCCTGCAAAAGACAAGATTCTTAAAACTTTTTACTTTGCCTTCAGGAGAGTACCAAGGCTTGTCATTACTTTTATGATCAAAAGTTTTTCCTTTCCATGCTAATTCTGTGTTTTTGAAGCAGAACATGAAAACCTAATGATTCAGTTACAGGTTGTCAGCTTCTAAAATTTCTCTAAGTACTTCTTCTCTAATAATTTTTTCTAGATCCTATGTCTCATGCTTACTAATACCTCTTAAGCAATAAGTTCTACAGAAGACATCAGCTTTTTAAAGAATCCTTAAACTATCTCAGCTCTAGCCTTTGGTGAGGGGTCCTTAACAGCAAGGAATTCAAATATAAAAAATGTCAAAAAACACAGGCAAATGTTGTGTAGCCAATTCCACTAATGGCAGTGAAGGGTCAGTCCACGTTATCTATACACTATAACTTTGTTTAAGCAATACCTTCAAGAAGCCAAAAAGATTTTGATAAAAGTGTGCTAGATTTTCCTTTCTATGGAATAAGTCATATCATTCACTAACAAAACATCTTAGAAGACCAAAGGTGACTTCACACTGCGATCCCCTGCTCCTTTTGAGGTGGAAGCAATTCAACTGGTCTACATAAGAAGTCCTCCACTTGCTACCTGTAGGCCATCGAGCTTCTCCAGGTCTGCTCACTCACATGAGCAAGCAGGAGCTGCACGCTGGAGCTTTCTTCTCACATAGCCTTATAGCCACTGTAACTGGCTTTGCTGTCATGAATAACTGATGATTCTTCTTGATTCCAAATAAATACACTAAGCAACAACAACAACAACAAAATGTCAGAAATGATGTGTTCATTTTATTTTGAATATCAAGTCTTAGCTGACAACTCATTATTTTCAAGTGTGTATTGAAGAGGTTTGAGATTTGTGCTTCCTTATATTGCAGTAATTTTAGAAAAATGGAAAGAGAATTTATTTCCATAGTATTTGCCATTCACTTCCCACTAATCACAGTTCAAAACATTTTATAGATTTCAATGATTCCTGGAAATAACCAGGGCTTAAGACAGACAGACAGCAAAGAACTCACAGAACCTCAGTCATAGATGTTTCTGTGTCACAGGGTGCCAGCATTCAGTGTGGGCTTATCAGCAGCAGCAACATTGCATTAGTACCATCTTGAATTTATTGAGATATGTAATTTGATTAAATCAGTTGGATGTTTGATTAAATCAATTAAATTGATTGGGGAAAAGATATGTTATTCAAGTATCAAGAAAGAGAACACTTCTACAACCACCTTACTAGAAATGTATGAAAACAGAGTGACTTAATTCCTACAGCTCCCATAGTAACAAGGCAGTCAGAGAACCAAAACCAAATGGTTGATTTTAAAAGAAGAGATCATTTCATTTCTCTTGGTGGATTTGGTTTTCTCATCTTTGGCTATAGAACTGAAAATAATTATAATGGAATAATTATCAGTAAAATGACGTTTTAATTCTGCCACATATTGCATATCAACCCCTTAGCTAAGTCTCATTGGTCTCAGCTAGCCACATCATTTCTAAAATAAATGTCTTTTCAGAAAAAAAAAATAAATGTCATCATCAACACTAGTGAAATGCCAATTAACCATGTAATGTGGAAACAATACTAACAATCCATTCTATTCTTTTCTTTAATCATTCATGCCAGTTCAAAGTAAACAAATGCAATTTTTCCCTCAAAATGAATGTGGCATAAGATTTCACCAGTAGTTGAAAAAAAGAGTTCATGAGGGTTTGGGATTAGGGAAGAAACAATCATCTGAAACTTGCTTGTGTTTTACATATGACCACATATGTAACAAAAGCACAGGAACTCAAATGGGGTTCACCTCTCCACTTCTGTGCTCCAGCATCTAGCATCATCCTTCCTCCTAAGAGGGTTTGATTCTTGACATGTGTTTCCTGCCCCCCAAAATGTTTTGCCCTTGATCGGTCCATTTACTTATGAGTACTGATGAGAAAAACTAATTCTGGTTCAATTGTTTATGGTTCTTTGAATCCAAATTTGAAATGCAAAAGAAAAGAAAAAAGAAAAAAGAAAGGAAGAAAGAAAGAAAGGAAGAAAGAGAGGAAGGAAGGAAGGAAGGAAAAAAGGAAGAAATAAAACTTTACCCAGGCCAGACTGTAGTGATGTATACAGATTTAAACTGAATCCACACTAAAAATCAAGCACTTGCCTATGCTTTTATCCTCTTACCCCACTGTATAGACTCTGCCAGTGATATACACGGAGAGGATTTTATACTTTTCATAGGTGTGGGAAGCCACAGCCCCAAGATGGCACCTGGCTGGATGCCAGGTAATTCAAGCTTAGCTGTAAACAAGCCTTATTTGGAAGTGCTTGATGGATCTGGTACGCTTTGTCCTTCTGTGGCCTATCCGGGATGGCCAGGTGGCATGAGCTGACTGGGCTGTGAGAGCACATTTAAGGACTTGCTGGAGCTGGGGGAAGCAGAAGCTGATGTACAAGGTTCCTGAATAAACTGCTTGAAGAAGAGTAGTGGTCGTGTTTCCTTGCTGGCTGAGGTAGGTGCGAACAAATAGTGGCCTGTACAGGGAACCTCTCCGTGGGTGAACGGCTCAGAACTTCCTGCAATCAGGGCATTCGACTGGTAAGTCCCAGGTAAGTTGGGACCAAGTTAGGCCCGAGGTAAAGAGGCGATAAGGTCTCTGGTAAGGAGCAATAAAGTTCCGTGTTCGGACAAAGTAAAAGAAGCCACAAGTGAAAGTATGGGGAATACAACATTGCAACCTATTTACATTCAAAAGTGTTGAAACTAAAGAAAAGTACATTAGAAAGCTTCTTCGGGGAAGTTGAGACAGTGGCTCCCTGGTTTGATGTCTTGTGCAATTTAACTACCAGCTTCTGGGACAAATTTGGGAAGGATCTAGATTTTGCCTGGACACAGGAAACACTGAAGTCAGGGACAAGGCCTATTTGGAAACTTGTTTGCATCTGCCTAAAGGATCAAAAATGCTGCAAGGCTGTTGAAAAGGGACAAGAAGTATTAGTACAGTTGAAAGAAGAGCGCTCCATAAAATCAGAAAAGGAAAGCTAAGAGGAAAGTTCAGAGGAGAGTAGCTCAGACTCAGAAGAGGAACTAGAAATGCTGGTAAAGAAAATGGAGAAGTCATCTTTGCGGAAGTGCTCTGAATCTTATAAGGTAGAGCCTATGGCTCTGGGACCACCCCCTCCTCCGTATAATGTAGCTTCCTTCCTGGGAGTTTCTGGGGGGCGGTCCTTTTGTGATGAGGTATGGAAGGAAGTGAGACATGAATTGTGTTATCCTGATTTTCAGAATAACACAGGGCAACGCTATCATGAGCCTCTTGATTTTAAAACAATCAAAGCACTTGCTGAGTATGTACCCCTGGACAGTATTTATCAGGCTGCTGTCAATTCTGTGGCAGGAAATGCAGCCTGGGATGTAGATATGCTCCTGGGGCAGGACCGATTTGCTCAGCAACAGACGGAATATCCATTGCAGGTTTTTGAGCAAATTAATAACATGGCAACCTGAGCCTGGAAGTCATTGTCCAATAAAGAAGTGAGCAGTAATCTCACTAAGATCATTCAAGGCCCCATGATTTTGTGGCCAGAATGGTAGAGGCAGCTGGGAGGGTATTTAAAGACCCTGATACTGCCATGCCCTTGATAAAACAGCTTGTCTCAGAAAAGATCCAGCAGGGTAATGTAATTAATTATTTAGGGGCTAAGATAAATAAGGACTGTGTCATGTCACAGGTGGCAGGGAAGGTAAAGGTAAATAGCCCTATGCAGCCATATATAATACAACTGCAAGAGTTAATTTGGAGGCGTTTACAGCCCTTTTACATTCAACATATTAGGGCACATTGCGGATTGATTCACCTGATGCTGATGATGACGAGACAATGCAGCCTTGAAGACCACTACAGCCAGGATTTCTGCATCTTCTTAGAATACCCCATGACAGCGCCCACTACCAGCAGGAAGTAGTTTGGAAAGAACGAAGCCTAAATTCCCAAATATTGTTTTAGTTCTGTAGAGGGTAATATTAGTTTTTGGTTGGAAGGGAATTTGTGTTTGCCATTGTTATATGTTCCAATTCCAGTAAAGAGTCCAAGTGTCATGACTATGTTTAGACAGAAAAGAGACTTCGGGATTATTGCTGCTATTTTGGTGGTGATTACAACTTCAGCCGTTGCTGGCACCACAGCTGCCATTGCCATGCTTTCCACGGTCCAAACTGCAGCCACCTTGAAAAACTTGTCAGCTAATGTGGCTACCGCCTTGGATGTGCAGTCTTCCCTTAATGCCAAGCTGAAAGGCGGTATAATTGTACTGAATCAAAACATTGACCTTGTTCAGGAACAGGTCAATACTTTGTGGCAGTTGGCACAGCTGGGCTATGAATGGAAGATGACCAGCTTATGCATGACCTCAGTATCCTACCAGAATTATTCTTTAGCAGCCAATATGTCTAAACAGCTCTCACAATATCTTTTAGGTAATTGGTCTGGCAACTTTGATAAGTTGATGCACAACCTGAGGCTCTCTATCATGAATGTGAATTCCACCAGGGTCGATGTCTCCGTTGCTGAGGGACTGTCTGCATGGATCACCCAAGCCACGAATCATCTGAAAGAATGGGCAGGAATGGATGCCCTGGGAGGGGTGCTTATCCTAGTAAGTCTCATTGCCTTATGGTGTATCTGCAGGATAAGTGTTACACAGAGGAGAAGTAATGTCATGATTGCACACGCCTTCGTAGCCCTGGAGGCAGGGCAATCTTCTCAGGCTTGAAAGGGCTAAGCAGTCATCAAGCTCAGAATGCGAGACGAAGTACTGCACTTGAGGCTAGCTTTTAGAAGCTTAATGGAGGGCAAGTCTGATTGCATATGGATTGGTATCCTAATCCCATCTCTGAGAAAACATACCAGATGTGTGTGGCACCAGCTTGATAACTGTGTATGGGGCCATTACAATGTCCCTTATTCATCAGAGATCAGACCTCTACCCTTGCCTGTTGCATTTGAAACATAAAAGGGGGAACTGTGGGAAGCCACTGCCCCAAGATGGCACCTGGCTGGATGCTAGGTAGTTCAAGCTTAGCAGTAAACAAGCCTTATTTGGAAGTGCTTGATGGATCTGGTGCTCTTCCTCCTTCTGTGGCCTATCCGGGATCGCATGAGCTTATTGGGCTGTGAGAGCACATTTAAGGGCTTCCTGGGGCTGGGAGAAGTAGAACCTGATTACAAGGTTCCTGAATAAACTGCTTGAAGAAGAATCATGGTTGTGTTTCCTTGCTGGCCGAGGTAGACATGAACACATAGAGATAAATAAATGCTGAGGGAGGGCTATGCAATACTTTTAGTTCTTACTAGTTTAGTAATGGTTTAATACAATTATTATGTAATAGTTGCTCATTTAGGTTTTAATTTTGTTTTCTAAGTTGAATTTCTGTGAGCATAATGAAACCCATTCTCTTACTGTTAGTTCTTGAATAATACATCTGTTGATGTCACAATAAATTAGCTAACTGCAATTATATAAATAAATTTATATAATTGATTTTCAATGTTAAAGTGTAATTTAATGTGTCTGGGGCCATATAAATCTGTAGAATATGACATATTTGTGTATGTATTCAACATATATTGAATATTTACATATGTATGTGTGTATGTATACATACATGCATTTACACACACATGGAGGAGAGAAAGAGAGAGAGAGAGAGAGATAGAGAGAGAGAGAGAGAGAGAGAGAGAGAGAGAGAGAGAGAGAGAGAGAGAGGAGAGAGAAAAGGAGTATGTCTCACAAGCTCAGGTTCTTTTTGAGTGTTTTAGTTAGCTATGCCCTTAATTTGATATCCTGCATCCATCTACAAAGTGGCAAAATTCTGACATTTGGCATTATACCTTGTTTTTAAGTGCTGGAAAGAGCCTAACCAGCACTTCCCTCTATGCCAGGCAAGTACTCAGTCATCTCAGAAACATTAGTAATTCAAATCTATGAAAAGAATCCAAGAGGTAGTATGTGTGTGTGCATGTATGTAAGCTTGCACATAGGCACATGCATCTACATTGGTGCATATTTGTGTGTGTGCTTATGTTTATGGAGACAGGAAGTCAACATCCAGCATTTTATCTCAGGATTCATCCTTCTAGTTTTCTTGAGCCAGTATCTCTCACTGATGAAGAACATTCTAGTTAGGCTGGCTTGCCAGTGTGACCTAAGGGTTTGTCTGTCTCTGCTTCTATAGCTCTGTGATTATAAGTATGACATTATACCTATATTCTTTATGTAGCTTCTGGGCTTAGATTCAAAACCTTGCTCTTGTAGAGTGAATTATATAATACAGAGTGGCTTGTTGGGAACAGCCTGACTGGGATGGATAGTTTTATATAAACTTGACACTAGAAAAAGTCATCCACGAGTAAGAAAACATCTCCATAATATCAGACTGAAGGCATACCTATAAAATATTATCCTTGTTAGTAATTGATGGATGGCCTACATCATTGTTGTTAGTACTATCCATGGACTTTTGGTCCTATGTGCTATATAACAAAGCAGGATCACCAAACCACAAGGAGCAAGCCAGTAAGTCTCACCCCTCTTTGGCCTCTACATCAGCTTCTGCCTCCAGGTTCTTGCCTTCTTTGCATTCCTGTTCCAAAATCCTTTGATGATGAGCAGTGCTATAGAAGTGTAAACTCTATTTAAACTCTTTCCTCCCAACATGTATTTTGGTCATGGTTTTTTACCATAAATTAGAAACCCTAACTAAGGCACTGACTTTGGTGGTTGGAAAGAAAATGCCCAGTGAGATAGACTACTTCCTGTTGCCTGAAAGTCAAGGTCTTAGATACATGTCTACTTCTCTAGCACTATGTCTTCTTAGACACTATTATATTGCACCATGATGAAACTGGACCTAAGCTCTGAAAATATAAGCTACCACAATTAAAGAGTTTTCCTTTATAAGAGTTGCCATGGCTATGGTGATTCTTCACAGCAATAGAAACTTTAAGACACTGACTAATGAAACTTTCTATGTCATGTAAATATCATACAACTTAAGAATATTTTTATTTAAATTAGAAACAAGTTTTTTGATATGTGAGCCTCAGTTCCTTCTCCCGCCCTTCCTCCCCTGTCCCCCTCCCACCAACTCCTATGCCATCCCCTTTCTGCTTCCCAGGGAGGGTGAGGCCTTCCCTGAGGGTCTTGACAAGTGTAAGATAGTATTGAAGAATTGTTTTGATTTGTATTTTTCTTATTTATTGCTAAGGATATTAAGCACTCTCTTAAGTGTCTTTTAGCCTTTATAGGTTCCTCTATTGAGAATTCTCTATTTAATTCTGTATGCCATGTTTTAATTGGATTATTTGGTGTTTTGGTGACTATCTTCTTGAGTTCTTTGTATATTTTGGAGATTAACCCTCTGTCAGATTTGGAGTTGGTCTTTTCCCTGGGCTGCTGTTTTGTCTTTTTGACTTTGTCCTTTGCTTTACCGAAGCATCTCAGTTTCAGGAGGTTCCATTTATTGTCGATCTCAGTGTCTGTGCTACTTGTGTTATGTTCAGGAAGTAGTCTTCTGTACCAGTTTGTTCAAGGGTACCACCCACTTTCTCTTCTAAGATGTTCAGTGTGTTTGGAT
The DNA here is from genome assembly GCA_030556225.1 of Cricetiscus sungorus. Classification (NCBI taxonomy): domain Eukaryota; kingdom Metazoa; phylum Chordata; class Mammalia; order Rodentia; family Cricetidae; genus Cricetiscus; species Cricetiscus sungorus. The sequence goes on along the minus strand of JANBXA010000372.1, from coordinate 27,924,186 downwards.
TTATGTTGAAGTCTTTGATCCATCTAGACTAAAGTTATGTGCAGATATGGATCTATCTGCAGTCTTCTACACACTAGCATCCATTTATGCCAGCACCATTGGTTGAAGATGCTTTCTTTTTTTTCTGTTGTATAACTCAGGGTTATCTTGTAATGTGAATGTGTTCCCTATATATCCATCCCCACTGCCAATCCTGATGCCATATGATTATGAGGCTAGTCCCTGTTGTCAAAATAGTAAAGTCACCCAATGTCAACCTCAATTAAAGTACACAGATATTATGCATTTGACTGTAGAAACTTGGTTGTCATTTACTTAATGTCTAATGTAAATTTATAAATAAATACATACCATATGTATTGTTGTGGTTCTGGGTTATCTTATTCTGAATGATTTTTCTCATTTCCATCTATTAGCCTGCAAATTTTATGATGTCACTTTTTAACACTTGAGTAATACTCCATTGTGTAAATGTACCACATTTTATTTGCCCACTCTTCTGTTTAGGGATATCTGTGTTTTGTTTGTTTGTTTTTGTTTTTGTTTTTTCTCATCGTATGGCTATTATGAATAAAGCTACATGGAACATATGCCAGCCAGTGAATACTTGCTGCTCCATATGTTAGGATGGAGTATCCTTAGGGTATTTGTCCAAGAGTGGTATAACTGGATCTTGAGGTAGGTGGATTTTAGGATGAAACATCAGACTGATTTCCATAGTAGATGTACAAGTTTGCACTTCCACCAGCAATATGAGTGTTGAGTCCCTTTTTCCACATCCTCACCAGCATGTACTATCATTCATGTTGTGGTTCTTAGCCATTTTGACAGGTATAAGGTAGAATCTCAAATTAGTTTTGATTTGCATTTCCCTGATGGCTAAGGATTTTCAGCATTTCTTTTAGTGTTTCTCAAACATTTGAGTTCCCATTATTGAGAATTTTCTGTTTAAACCTATGTATCATTTTTAATTAGATTATATACCTTTTTGATTTTACCTTCTTGAGTTCTTTATATTACTCCCATATCAGATGTGGAGTCGGTAAATTTTTTTTTTCCATTTTGGAGGCTACTGCTTTGTCTGAATGACAATGTCCTTTGTCTTACAGAGGCTTTTCAGTTGTGTGAGGTCCCATGTATTAATCGCTGATCTTAATGTCTACACTACCATTATTTTGTTTAGAAATTTGTCTCCTGTATCAACGTGTTCAAGGTTATCCCTCTCCCGCATCTTTCAATTTTAATGTGTCTGGTTTTATGTTGAAATCTTTGATCTACTTGGAATTGAGTTTTGTGCTGGGTGATAAGTATGGATCAATTTGTAGTCTTCTAAATGCAGACATCAAGTTTTGATCAGCACTATTTGTTGTAGATGATGAAAATCAGATATCTATAGGTATATGGATTTATGTCTTCATCTTCAATCTGATTCCACTGACCAACAGGTTGGTATTTATGCAAATACCATGTGGTTTATAATCCTGTAGCTCTGTAGCACAGCTTGAAATCAGGGATCTTGATGCATCTAGCAGTTTTGCTATTGTTGTTTGCTTTTTGTTATTTGTTTGTCTTTGTTCAAGATTGTTTTAGCTACTCTGCATTTTGTGTTTTTTATATGAAGGAGAGAATCATTTTTTCAAAGTTGAAGATTTTTGTTTTAATTTTGTTGGAAATTCCATTGAATCTGTAGATTGCTTTTGGTAGTTTTTACTATGTTGATATTACTGACCAATGAGTATGGGAGAACTTTCCAAATTCTGAAATTTTCTTCAATAATTTGAAATTTTGTAATATACAAGTCTTTTACTTGCTCGGTTAGAGTTACCCTAAATATTGTTTGTATGTTTTCAAAGTTAATGGTTCCTGATTTCTTTCTCAGTCCATTTGCCATTTCTATAAATGGTATGCTGATTTTTGTTAGTTAATCGTGTATCTAGTTACTTTGTTGAAAGCGTTTATCAGCTGTAGGGGTTCCTCAGTGGAATTTCTCAGGTAACTTATATATATTATCATATCATCTGCAAATAATAACACTTTGACCTCTTCCTTTCCTATTTGTTTGGTGAACATGATAACCACTACACTACAGAAATACCTTTCCCTTTCCCATTTTATACCCTTGGTCTCTTTCAGTTGTCTTATTGCTTTAGTTAGAATATCAAGTACTATATTGAATAGATATGGACAGAGTGGTCAGTTTTGTCTTGTTCTGATTTTAGAGGAATTGCTGAGTTTCCATGTAAGTTGATGTTAGCTATAGGCTTGGTGTAGCCTGCTTTTACTATGTTTAGATATGTCCCCTCTCTATGGACCCTATCCAGGCTTTTGTTATGAAATAGTGTTTGATTTTGTGAAAGGCATTTTCTGCTTCTAAAGGGATAATCATGTGTTTTCTTTTTTCCATTTTTTTCATGAGGTAAAAGTAAGAAATGAACCAAGACTTTTCTTTATCCTCTTTTTTTCTCTGTTGTACTCTAGAAACATTTTTTTCAATATATTATTGACAGAATAATGCTCCCCATCAATACATTCACTCTATATCAAACCAGAATAAAAATATTGATATAGCATAAAGTTTATATCCCTTAAATGATTATATGTATCTGCACATGCATATATATGAGTAAGTAAATATGTTAGTAAAATTTGCATTATGTTCACAAAATGTTCAAGGTAAACAACTTAAACAGAAGAAAGATTTACATTGATTCATAGTTTTACAGGTTGAACTTCATGTTTCCTTAGAACTGCTGCTTTCAGGACATCCCTATTTAGAGAGCTTTGATAAAACCTCAAGTTTAAAGGGAAAAAAATGGGTACAAATCACAAGATGTTCTTTGTTCTTAGGTATCTTGAATATAGATGTAGGACCTTCCTAGGAAAACATAAGATTTTAATGAGGATAATGATGTGCCATGCTCTGAATGAAGAGAGGGGAAAAGTGCAATCTTAGGAACCAGTTATTGTGAAAACAGGGTTGGCATGGATTCGTGGAAGGGGAAAAGGGAAAGCAGTAAACTGCATTAATGACAGATCTTGACCAGGCAGGACACTGGAGACCAAAACAACACACAAGGCTGCCAACATAATGAGCTCAGAGAATCTTTTGTTATGTTTGGGGATTTGGGCCCTGTTTGCACGAGTCATTTTCAGTAGCCCAACTCTGAAGCTTTTTGCCAAAATCTTTGATTACTAGAATCTATCACTGGGGATTTGATAAACAACAGGTCCGTTAGTGTAGAAATGGTTTTGGCAAAAAGCATTGCAAATAATTAAAGCATTGCATCAGCCTTGGAGACCAAGAGACGATGTGGGAAGTAGATACTGACCACATTGTGCCAGGCATCTCTGGAGATGCTCTGTACCTTTCCTGTTGCATATGCCTGAAGCATAAGCTCCCATTTTAAGATTTCTGTGCATGGGATTGATTCAAAAAAGATGCATCTTTATGAGCATTACCTGCATAAAGTTTACAGGCCAGACAAATAATACAACTGAGAAGTAATGGGTATTTGTCTACTCATCTCTGATTATCTGCAAAGTAGTGATTTTTAAATTATGATATACACTTAAAATAATTCTTCTTCTAGGGAGGTCCTGATTTCACATTCTAAACATCCTCTTACATTTAAATGACATTGTATGCAGATTCTGAATTTAGAAGGTATTTGATCTACTAAAGATATGGTTAGGGAGGTCCATCTGTTCATCTATTTTAAGTTTGGAGATGACATCCTAGGAAAGAAAGCACTATAACATTTCACACAGTGCTTTAAGACAGTACTTCTGATAGGCTAGGCAAGTCATATGTAATTAATGTATGTTTTTAGGAATATAAGGACAGTATGAAATAAGTGTTTTAAATTACATGTTATAATATTCATATAATCAATTTAACTTTCCAGGTCAGATATGCTAATATTCTTATGAGTAATAGTAAGGCTTTGCATCTCAAATAAACTATATTCTTCAAGGACATTAGTGTATTTAGTGCTTAAGAAGTATTTCAAATGTGATGACCTAGACCAATTGACATTTGAAAATAGTTCTAAAAATATAAATTCAAGGTTTTTATGAATTTTTAATTCATCTATTTACCTATTTAGAACAACAAAAACACAATAGAGCATTCATCATATCACTCATTTTTTCATAGTACACAAGTTATGAAGCAACCTTACAAATATCTCAGCTCTTTCTTTTTCTCTGTGGCCCATAGACAAGATTTCCTTGACTATGTGTAAGATATATGATATCATCATAGACAGCTAAGTATTGTCATGTTTTAAAATACTTGTGACTGTATTGTTCATAGTGATCAAATGTTTGTTGACAACATAATGGGTGAATTGATCCACTTGAACTTGAGTTTTGTGCATGGTGAATAGATATTACTCTATCTGCAGTCTTCTATATGTCATCATCCAGTTAAGTCAGCACCACTGAAGATACTTTCTTTTTCCATTGTACAGTTTTGGCATTTTTGTCAAAAATCAGGTGTCCTTCATGTGTTAATTAATGTTAGGGTCCTCAATTTAATTCCATTGGTCCACATGTCTGTTTTTATGCCAATACCAGGCTGTTTTTATTACTATATCTCTCTGTAGTGGATATTAAAGTCAGAGATGGTGATGCCTCCAGAAGGTCCTTTATTATACAAGATTGTTTTATGTATGCTTGGTTTTCATTTTTCCATATGAAGTTGAGTATTGTCCCCTCAAGGTCTGTGAAGAATTGCACTGGGATTTTGAAGTAGATTGCACTAAAGCTGTAGATTGCTTTTGGTAAGATGACTGTTTTTATTATATTGGTAGTACCTTTCCAAGACTATGGGGGAATCTTTCCATTTTCTGATTTCTTCCTCAATTTCTGTCTTCAAAAGCTTAAAGTTCTTGTCATACATGTCTTTTATTTGTTTTATTTGAGTTAACCCAGGATAGTTTATATTATTTGTGGCTATTGTAAAGGGAAGTATTACTATGATTTCTTTCTAGGCCCACATATTATATCTATATAGGGGGCTACTGAGGGTTTGAGAGGGGGTTGAGACAGGGTTTCTCTGTAGCTTTGGAGCCTGTTCTGGAACTCATTCTGTAGACCAGGCTGACCTCAAACTCAAAGAGATTCAACTGTCTCTGCCTCCCAAGTGCTGGGATGAAAGGTATGAATCACCAATGCCCTGCTGATTTTTTTTTGAATTATTCTTGTATCACAACACATTGTGAAAGGTGTTTATCAGCTGTAGGAGTTCCCTAGTAGAATTTTTGGGGTCACTCATGTATACTATCATATCATCTGCAAATAGTGAAAGTTTGAATTCTTTATTTCCAATTTGTTTCCCTTGACCTCCTTTGTTGTCTTATTCTCTAGCTAGAATTCTGAGTACTATATTGAATAGATATGGAGAAAGTGGACAGCCTTGTCTTTTCCTGATTTTAGTGGAATTGGTTTTAGTTTCTCTCCATTATGTTTGATGTTGCTGTCAACTGGCTGGAAATTAACTTTTCTATGTTTAGATATATTTCTTATATCCCTAATCACTTGCAGACCTTTGCATGAAGGGATGTTGGATTTTGTCAAAGGATTTTTCAGGAATCCACAAGGATGACCCCTGGTAAGACTCCTAGTAATAATGGAGAGGGGGCCAGAATCAATCTTGTCATGTAATCAGATGTGATTACCTAAATGTCATAAAAGTATATCCAGTAACTGAGAGAAGCAGATGCAGAGATCCACAGTCAAGCACCAGGCCAAACTCTCTGAAGTCCAGTAAAAGAAAGAGAGGAGAGGTTATATGAGGGGGCATCAAGATCATGATGGAGAAACTCACAGAGACAGCTGACTGGCACTCATAGACTCTACACTGACAGCTGGAGAGCCAGCATGGGAACAAACTAGGCCTTCTGCATGTGAGTGAGAGTTGTGTAGTATTGTCTATTAGTGGGGACCCTAACAGTGGGACCAGAATCTATTTCTGGTGCATGAGCTGGCTTTTTGGAGCTCATTCCCTATTGTGGAGTACCTTGCTCAACCTTGAAGCATTGGGGAAGGGCTTGGTCCTACCTCAACTAAATGTGCCAGGTTTTGTTGACTCTGGTTTTAGTTCTTGTCATTTATTTCTGAGGAATAAATGGGGAGGGAGTGAGTTGAGGGGGCAGGAAGGTATCCCTCCCCCAAAAATCCCCCTATCCCATCCTCCATCCACTCCCCAAGCAGGGTGCAGCCTTCCATGAGGGATCATCAAAGTTTGTCAAATCATTTGGTGTAGGCCCTAGGCCCTCCCTCGTGTTTCTAGGCTAAGGGAGTATCACTCCATGGGGAACGGAATCCTGAAGTCCACTGTTGCACTAGGGATACATCTTGGTCACATTGTCCGAGGTACCATACACATCCAAGGCATCCAAGACTCATGTTGAGAGGGTAGAGTCAATCTTATGCTGGTTTCCAAGCTATCTGTCTTTGGTAAATGATCTCCTGCTTGTTCAGTTCAGCTGTCTCTGCAGGTTTCTTCAGTCTAGTTTTTACCCTTTTGCTCATCATTTATCCCTCTCTGCAACTAAATTCTAGGAGTTTGGCTCAGTTTGGCTAGCTATGGGTGTCTGCTTCTGCTTTAATCAGCTACTGGATGAGAGTCTAGGAAGGCATATAACAAAGTCATCACTCTCATTATTGGGGAAGAGTACTTAAAGTAGCTTCTCTACAATTGCTTAGATTGTTAGTTGTGGTCATCCTGGTAGGTATCTGTATATTTCCCTAGTGTGAAATTTCTATTAAATCTATAATGGCTTCCTCTATTTTGGTATCTCTTTTCTTGTTCTTTTTCTATTCATCTCCCAGCTCACTTTTCCTGCTCCTTCATGATCTCCTCTCCTTCTTGTCCTTTCTCCTATGTACAATAAAGGGACTTCAGGAGGCATCACCATCTCTGACTTAATGCTCTATTATAGAGCTAAAGTCCTGAAAACAGCTTGGTATTGGAACAAAAATAAACAGGTAGACCAAGGGAATCCATTTGAAAACCCTGATATTAACCCACACATCTAGGAAAACCTGATTTTTTGACAAAGCAGCTAAAATTATACAATGGGAAAAAGAAAGCATCTTTATCAAATGGTGTTAGCACAACTGGATGCTGGCATGTAGAAGACTGCAGATAGATTCATATCTATTGCCATGCACAAAACTTAAGTCCAAATGAATCAAAGACCTCAACATAAATCCAACCAAACTGTACTACTTAGAAGAGAAAGTGAGAGGTCCCCTTGAACAAATTGGTACAGGAGACTGCTTCTTGAACATCACATCAGTAGCACAGATACTGAGATCAAAAATTAATAAATGGGACCTCCTGAAACTGATAAGCTTCTATAAGGCATAGGACACTGTCAACAAGACAAAATGGCAGCCCACAGAATGGGAAAAGATCTTCACCAACTCCACATCTGACAGAGGGTTGATCTCCAAAATATACAAAGAACTCAAGAAGATAGTCACCCAAACACAAAATAGTCCAATTAAAAAGTGGGGTACAGAACTGAATGCAGAATTCTCAATAGAGGAATCTAAAAAGGCTGAAAGACACTTAAATAAGTGCTCAACATCTTTTGGCATCAGGGAAATGCAAATCAAAACAACTCTGAAGTACCATCTTACTCATGTCAGAATGTTTAAAATCAAAAACACCAAAGACAGTTTATGTTGGAGAGGATCTGAAGAAAGGGAACATTCCTCCACTGCTGGTAGGAATGAAAACTCATACAGCCACTTGGGAAATAAGTATGGCGGTTCCTCAGGGAAATGAAAATCAGTCTACCACAAAATTCAGCAACTCCCCTCTTAGGCATATACCCCAAAAATACACAATCATGCAATAAAGACATTTGTTCAACTGTGGTCATAGCTGCATTATTTATAATAGCCAGAACCTGGAAGCAACCTAGATGCTCCTCAACTGAAGAATAGATAAAGAAAATATGGTACATTTACAAAATGGAGTACTACTCAAACAAAACAAAACAAAACAAAAAAAATGGAATCTTGAAGTTCTGAAGCAGAAGGTGGAAGTAGAAAAAATCATCCTGAGTGAGGTTATGCAGTCACAAAAAGAGAAACATGGTATGTACTCACTCATATGGATTTCAGACATAGAGCAAAGGATCACCAGCCAGAGAACCTAGGAAACAAGGATGACCCTAAGAGAGACATACATAGTCCCCCACAGAAGGGAAAATGGACAGGATCTCCTGATCAAAATGGGAGCAGGCAGGGGGCATGTAGAAGAAGTTAGAGTGAATTGTTTTGAAATAATAATAATAATAATAATAATAATAATAATAATAATAATAATAATAAAATGTAATAAGGTAAATATTGAACACAGTCCTAAAAGATTTCATTCATTCAAAATGAAATGACTAATATTGTCAGGTATGAACAATGAGGATCAATTGAGACAGTTTCACCAAATCATATTTCACCATCCTTATTCAGTCTGGTCACATCTTCAAAAATATTAAAATACTGTATCTGAAAGCAACAAATGTCCTTAATGTTGTTCTTTTGTTACAATTATTGCCTATGAAACACAAATAGGAGAATCAGTGCCCATGTGGAGTTTTTTGATAGAAGGGAGAGAAGGGGGGGTAGCTGGTGGCCAACCAAAAGCAAGAAAGAGAGAGAGGAAGAGAGTAGAACAGAGAGAAAAAGAGTGGAAGAGGGGAGAGAGACGGGGAGTGCACTTGCCTTAAAAGGGAAACTTGAGTGTGTGTAACTGAGTCCCCTGTACAGCCTGGTAATGAGTGAGCAACCAGGTAATGTGTGACATAATGGTCACATGGCCCTGAGAGTCCTTCCCATTGTTGGGTGGCAGGGTCAGCAGACTGCTGGTTTCCAACATTCCCACCTCTTATTATTATTAAAAAGGTAGGGAGGTTGGGTGTGGCAGGTTAGGGAGTAAGGGTGTAGAGTTCTCAAGACTGCTTCCTGCTAACTTGGGGGTGTTGATCTTCTTTGGGGGAATGAGAAGCTGGGGAATGCCACATCCTGGTAGCTAGTTGTTTCATCATAGTCCTGACAGTATGGAACTCTGGCGTTGTTTTTTGAGACCAGGCCAGATGTTGGCGAGAGCAGAGGACAAGGTTAAGTTCAGAAAAAAAGTTTTTTTTTTCTTAGGTCCTGGTACTTGAGGGGAGAATTGTAAGATGAGGGAGGGGTTCCTGAGGTGAGGGAAGGGAGTCCTAGGACCAGGGAAAGGTTGGATATTTATTTGGAGTGAATCTAACATGTTTGGATGGGTCCAATTTGGCTCCTTGGAACTTACAAGAATTTTTTGGGTTTGTGAAAACATAAATATTAGGCACATTAGCAACATACTCATGTTAGAAATGATTTGGCTGAAAGAATTAACACATACAACTGACAGATCTTTAGCACAATGAAAAGCACCTTAATTTTGAGCTTATAAATATGATTGTATAGTGGCATAGTATAGTGTTTAGTACTCTGTCAGAATTGAATTAGTAGCTCATTAAAACTTTATTGATTAATGTTAAGATTATAAACAGTAGCAACCTTAAAATACACATTGCTGAAATCTGTTTTGTAACAGTTGGGGCCTTGGCTTCTACTTTAAGCTGACAAAGCTACCAGTTGTCAAAAGTATTAGAGTTCTTGAGAAGGATAAAATATTACTTGAATGATTAGAGAGTAACAGAGACTTACTAGCTGGCAGCATGGACAGCCACCACCAGGTCCTCCTGGTTGAGTTGTTGAGGTTAAAGGCTTTAAGGACATCTGTCTTCTGCTGATGGCATGAGACTTGTGGATTAGAAGCTTTTGGAAGACTTACCTACTGTTGGCCTTCCAGGAGGGATCATCAGCAAAATCTGTCAAGTAATTTGGAGTAGGGACTAGGCCCTCCCTCTTGCCTCTAGACTAAGGGAGTATCCCTCCATGGGGAATGTACTCCCAAAGGCCTTTTGCGCACCAGGGGAATATCCTGGTTCCACTGTCAGAGGTCCCTTAGACTGCCCAGGCCTAACTGAGAGCCATGTTTAGGGGGTCTGGGTGGGTCTAATGCTGGTTTCCTAACTATCAGTCAGGGAGTCCATTAGCTCCCCCTTGTTCAGGTCAGATGTCTCTGTAGGTTTCTGTAGCCTGGTCTTGCCCACATTTCCTTATCACTCCTCCCTCTCTGTAACTGGATTCCAGGAGTTCCTCTCAGTGTTTAGCTGTAGGTGTCTGCTTCTGTTTCCATCAGCTACTAGATGAGGGTTCTTTGATGGCATATAAGTTAGTCATCAATCTCATTAGCAGGGAAGGCCATTTTTGGTAGCCTTTCTACTGTTGCTCAAATTGTTAGTTGAGGTCAGTCTTGTAGGTCTCTGGACATTTCTCTAGAGTACATTTTCTCTTCAAACCTATAATGAATGGTTCCCTCTTTTATGGTATCTTGCTCTCTGTTTTTCTCTTGTCTATTTCCCCCCCAACTTAATCTTCCTAATTCCACGTGCTTTCCTGTCCTTCCTTTCTTTTTCTCCTAGCTCCCTCTCCACTCACTGCCCCCCACTCCCCATATGCTCAGGAGATCTTTTCTCTTTCCTCTTCTGCAAGGGACCTTATATGAAACTCTTAGAATCCTCCTTGTATCCTAATTTCTCTGGTGGTGTGAATTATAGGCTGGTGATCCTTTGCTCTATGAGTGAGTACATACCATGTTCCTCTTTTTGTGACTGGGTTTCCTCATTCAGGATGGTTTCTTCAAGTTCCATCCATTTGCCTGCGAATTCCAAGATTCCGTTTTTTTTTTTTTTTTTTTTTTTTTTTTGGTTTGTTTGTTTGGTTCTTTTTGTTTTGTTTTGTTTTAATTTTCCTCAGAGTAGTATTCCATTGTGTAAATGTGCCACATCTTCTTTATCCATTCTTCATTTGGGGGGCATCTAGGTTGCTCCCAGGTTCTTGCTATTACAAATAATACTGCTATGAACATAATTGAATAAATAGATGTCTTTGTTGCGTGGATGTGAATCACTTGGGTATATGTTGAAGAGTGGAATTGCTGGGTTCTGTGGTAAACTGATTCCCATTTTCCTGAGAAACCACCATACTGATCTCCAAAATGGCTGTACAAGTTTGCACTCCCATCAGCAGTGGAGGAGCGTCCCCTTTTCTTCACATCCTCTTCAGCATAAGTTGTCACTGGTGTTTTAGCTATTCTGGCAGGTGTAAGATGGTTTCTCAGAGTTGTTTTGATTTGCATTTCCCTGGTAGCTAGGATACTCAAGAGAGAAGTTTCAATAGAGGAAATCTAAAAAGCAGAAAGACACTTAAGAAGGTGGCAAGCTCTTTTGCATGCTACACCATCTCACCAGCAGGAAACTTAAAATTTAAAATGTATTTGTCTATCTACTGAGTATTTTTCTCTGTATAATCTAGTGATCTGCATCTCATTGACTCAGTGACTTGGGTTTCATTGACTTACAATTATTAAACTTGAGATACCCATTTCTTACCTACTAGAAATATCTTTTTATAAACACTACTACTACTTTCTACACTTTTCTAGTTTCCATTTTAGTTAAAGAAAGTAAAGTACATGGTAAGAGAAAAACCACAGAGCATCAGTCATTAGTGGATGTCTCAGTATTGAGCTTTATAAATGTGTAATGGGAGTAACTGCTTATGTCTATGAAATTTAGTTTCTTGAATTTGGAAGACTCTTGTTAATTCTTACATTATGAAACTACTATGTAAATTAAAATATAATTTTAGTAGTTATATAAACTATGCTGAGAATATTACATGAAACAAAACTTGTCAATAAATTTGCTCTTTTTTGTTTTGTTTTTCTATTATTTATTTAAATTATAAACAATCTTATTTTGTATATCATTACCAATTCTTTCTCCCGTCTATAATCCCATGCCACCCACTGACCCCTATCCAGTCCTTCTTCTGCTCCATAGAAAGTGTGAGGTCTTCCTAGATTATCATAAAAGTTTTTCACATCATTTGGAGCAGGCCTTAGGCCCTCCTCCATGTGTCTAGACTGAGAGAGTATCACATACTAGGGATAAATGTTGTTCCACTACCAGAGACCCTATAGACTGCCCAGGTCTCCTAACTGACACACACTTTCTGGGGGCCTTGTTTCATCCTATGCTAGTTTCTGAGATGTTAGTCTAGGGTCCATGAGCTCCTCCCCTTGTTAGGGTCTTGAAATTATTTTTACTGATATGAATTGTTACTACAAATGAAAGGCATAAAATTAGATGCTTTGTCACTGTGTATGTTAGTCTTCAGAATAATTTTAAGCATAAATCTTGGAATTATTAGAAGGATATGTCCGTAAACTACAAAACAGATTATACTTTTATTGTATCACTTTGCTATCACTGATTTAGATTTGAAGGCCAGAAATATTGCTACCATAGTGGCATACATGTTACTGAAGTAACCAATCACTTTTTAAATTAAGAAAATAGATATTTAAGGCACACTCCATGTAATGGAAACCATATTTGACAGTGGTGAATCTACTGAAGAAACACAGTAATAAAATCACTCCTGATGATCTACCCACTATGATACTCACAAATAGTGCTTTGCTCAACCCTTGTCAGAGAAACTATATTTTGCAGTGGATGCTAATTAATACACAGACCCACAACTGGAAAAAATAGCAGAGTAAAAAATTTTGAGCACTTAATCATAAAAGGAATGCCTTCACCAAACATCTCTTAAAGTTCAGAGAGAAATATGGAAAAGGAGGTGGAAAAATTTTAGATGCCAGAGATGGTTGAAGAATCCTAAGACATTGTCTTTCTGAAACCACAGATCAGAACCATATAGGAACTCACAGAGACTGTATGAGAGTGCATAGAACCTACACAAGATCAGATAGAATGTGATCTCAGCAACGAGAAGAAGGAATTAATACTTATTCCCACCCCTGATGAGGAAACTATATCAAATTGATGCCAACTTGCAAAATAATCAGTTCATGCCAGTAAATTGTCACTGTATATATGAACCAAAATCCTCATTCCCAGGAATTTATTACAAACACACACACACACACACACACACACACACACACACACACACACACAAAATATGAGAAGCCTTTTCGGGGTTTTTTTGACAATTTTAATATTGTTGTTTTTTATTTTTTAATGTTGTTTGGTTGTTTTGAGAGAGACAGAATATGAAGTTGACTGGGTAGGCTGTTGGAACGCATCTGGAAGCAGTTTATTGATAGAAAAACATGATGAAATTCATACTTCATAACACTTAAAAAAAAGGGGGAAAACATAACACATTATATTATAGGAGATCTAAGTCTTATCTACTAATACCCTGAGTAGTAGCTTAAGGCACTGGCCTGAGCAGTGGTAGTCATTCATTATTATTATTCTTTTCTTCTTTCACTAATAAAATTAACTGTTTTCTATTTTCTACTCTGTTTATCATCATCCACTTGCAATTCTTTGTGTGTGTGTGTGTGTGTGTGTGTGTGTGTGTGTGTGTGTGTGTGAAGCTTCTAACCCTACACCTTGATTTCCATCTGGTTCTCAGGTGAGATGAAGTTTACATTGATGTTCTTGTGGGCTAAGTAGTGCTCAAAATTGAACTTAAAGTATAATTCAGGTCTCTTCTGTAAAATAATGATAACTTTAGGGACTAATTTATTTTAAAATATTGATTCATTATATTTTCATGTGTTAAAATTCCCTCTGGGATGTAATGATAAACTTGTTTGACCCAGTACTCTATGAAAAAGCTGCTTTCAAAAGGCAATGGACAGAAAATGATGTTAGCTTCCTGAGGTATAAGCTGGTAAGTAACAGGTTTTGCTTTTTGAGGCCAGACTGTCATTATCACAAGTTAATTAAGTATATTTTAATACATGTCCAGTAATAAGTATGTACCATCCTGTCATCCTATGAGCAAGGTATAGAAAAGAAATAACCAACACTTTTAAACACTCTTATGAAGAAAATAAATCAAGTACAAACATTTAGATTAAAATATTCTTTGAGATAGACAAAAGTTCTATATAAACATCATCTTTGTGCAAAACCATTATAGTGGGAAGACATGGACATGTTTCATATGTTAAATTTGACTATGATTTATTGATAAGGATAAGTGTAGAATAATTCCCAAATATTTTACTTCTGAGATGATGTGATAAGACATGATGTCACTAAAATGCAGTAGATCACAGACATTGAGCAGAGATTATGTGCCTTATCAACAACTAGGTGAAAAAAGGATTAGTGACATTGTCAAGTCTTCTATAGGATGCCAGTTTTTCAATCTCCAACTGACAAAGCTAACCAGAATACTGTACTTTGTGCATATTTCTTCAATGATATCATGAGACTGTAATTGGTAATTCATTCACATTGAGATTTAGTTTAGAAAGTGAATAACTTCAATTCAGAGAATTTTTAGATCAAATTTATTAAAAATTATTTTAAACATAGTATATTCAATAAGTAACCCATCAAGTAATTTTGCAATTAATGACAGATAAATATTAATAAACACTAAAGATGAAAGAAATGACATAAAGATAGCATGGGCAATCCTGAAAATATTTGGAGGTTAAAAAAAAAAAATTGTTCCTGTTCCTAGAGTCTGCCCCTAGAAAACACATTTTAAACTCAAAATATGCCATTATTATTTACTCTCGCCCAAGTACAACGATCCTTTCCTCTGTTTTGTAATATTTAAAAAAAAATAACTACATACTAATTTTATGCTATTTAAGAACATGGTATGTAATAATTAGGTTAGAGATTTTGATTGTATAAAGAGTCCTCAGGCATCCTGGTTCATGTATTGTTTCACCAGGAAAGAAGATCTGCACTATTTATTTCAGACGTTGGGAAGGATTAAAACTCTCTGAGAAATAATGTATTTTTATAAAAGAACATATCATTTTTCTTTTTAGTGAGAATGGTAACCTTCCTATGAAAATATGGAGTGTAGGGATTCTCTAGACTAGAGACGAGTAGCACAGCTGAATTAACAAATACACTGACTGGGAGAAGCAGTGATGCACCTCATAGGGGCTCTACAGTGCAGCATCAAGCCATGGGAGGGGTCATCACACATTCTAGTCCACTTCTGTTCTCCACTTTTTCCGGGTTGCTTTTCATTCAGTGCTTTTCCACCACCACCACCACCAACATCAACTCACTGTCCACTTCTTATTGTGTTGATCTCTTATAGCCATCTTATTCTGTCCACCTGTCTTTCTAGCACTACTCTGTTTTCAAACCGGAGCACCAGATTTTTTTCTTACCTGATTCCTTTCCAAACCTGCTGAAAAATAATTTAACAATTTCAGTGGGGAAATGTACATAAGATTATATGTACAGACATTCACAAAAGAATACATTTGTTTCAGAAGGATGTGAAAACGTCAAGATTTTCCATGTAAAAGACTGCCAGCAGATCCTGACAATGATTATTTTCTAGGTGCAATAGCCGCAGTAATATTGGCATGGTTTAAAACTCAACATATTGTGTTACAGGTCATGCTATTTATTCACCAGTTCTTTAGATCTTGGGGTTTTTTGAAAATCAATTAGGATATTTTCTTTCCTTCCATACATAATAGATGTCAACTCCAATAAATTCATGATTTAAAGTCAGAAAAGCACTAAAATCATCAGATAAATACTAAATTCAAGGTGTGGGTGTATGGATGTTTATGAGGATGTGCTTGCACAACAGTGAAGGCCAGAAGTGGACATCAGGATGCTTTCTTCAGTTGTTTCTAATATTATAGACTTCAGTTGTGCTAGAATTGCAGGGCTGAGTACTGTGCTCTTGGGTTACAAGTACATTCCAATGTACCTAGCATTTTACTTAGTAGAGATTTGAACTCATAATGTCATACTCAGCAATAACTGAACCATCTCTCCATCTACCAGATAAGAATTACATTTTAAGAAGTAAAAGACAATGCTCAATGTAAAATGTTAGATATCCTTATATGCAAGATGTTGAGTTTGTTATAGTGGAATGTATTATCTTGGGAGCAAAGATTTCCAGCATATTTATTCAAGAAAAGAAACTAAAGAAGCATTCAGATAATTTTAATGAATCAAATACCTATTTTTACAACAAAACCTATGACGAAAGGACTCTCACAAATCAGAGATTAGAGGGGTTTTTTGTTTTGTTTTTTTTTTTTAACAATCATTAAAAGCTTCTTTGAGTTTATTTTTTTAATTAAGTCTTAAATGCCAAGATGGATATGATAGCAATAAGTTTAACCTGTTCTAGGGAGAAATATGGTTTTTTACTATTGATGAAAGTAATAATTAAATGTTTGGTCAAACTCTATAAATTTTACCAAGTTCATTAAATTTTGAAATTGAATTCTTTATATTTTTATAAACAATTTGAATTCTTTATATCAAAAGTATGTGTCTGCATTTGAGTTTAATAAGTTTGTTCTAGAAATGAGAAAGGTAATGGGATTCTTACAAACATCCAAAACCTTGTATTTTCCTAGAAGTGACTAAAATGATTAGAACTGAATACATTTTTTCCATCATGATGTCAATAAATCTTATATTATTTTCATGTACAAACATGCCATGGTGGATTCTAGTGTAAAAATAAGGAAAGATAGGATCATTTTAACAACTAATAGAACAACTCAATTATCTTACAACCTAAGATATTTGTCAAAGATCAGAGAACTCACAGTGAGTAACTTTGTCTGACATTTTTCCATGAGTATTTTTTATTTATAGAAAGGGTAGTCATCTCGTCTATTATAGAAAAGAAATTATGCCAAGAGAAAAAAGTAAATATATAGTGACAATTTTGTGTCTGTCATGTCTGTTATACTCCTTGTTTTAACGAACACCTTTCATCATTATAGAGTGAAAATGTTGGTGGGATTGGCAGGACAACAGTAGGATACATAAGTTTACATATAACTTGTAAACATTCCACATCAGTATTGGTATTACTTAATTATATGTGTCATCCAAAATCATTTCAACAAGAAATAATTTTTAAAAATTCCTGTTCTTAAAAGAGAAAATACTAGTAATATAATATTTCATGTTATTTATTGAAAGAATTGGTATTTAAAATGGGTATTATTGACTTTGTAGGCAGAAACCAATGGAATGAAGAGTCAAATACTAAATATGTACATTTCTTCTTACACAAAACTACATCTTCCTTTCTCTTCTATATTACTGTTCTTTCCCAAGAACATGGTGTTTACAAATACATTGCTATTAAAAAATACTTGTGAATGCATCTATCTTCTACTTCCCTGTTAGGTGATTCTAGCACATGTGAAATACAGCTGTTATTACAAAAATATTAACAAAAAATGATGTTCACAATTTTATTCAATTCTATTATCACAACAGGGCTCTGGATACTCTAAACTGTGCCTTTAATATAGTAAGTAAGAATTAAAAGTGGTACTAGCAATATTTCTACCCACGAAAAAGCACTGTGATTCATTGAATATGTTAAGAAATAAGTTTCATAGTACATTTTAAAATTATTTGAAAATTATAAGTATTTATTTTTTCATGTTTAGGCTAGAATATCTGAAATAAGCTTTATAGAGTATTGAAATATTACATATTTAATTATGTCTGCAAATATGTGTGTAATGATGTGGCAAAAACATTGGAGCGATAGGCAGCTTCATGATATGGGAGGAATATTCAGTTCATGAAACCTGAAGGCAATTTAATATGATATTGTGTTGTTTATGTGTTTTAATATTAATTGAATATGAAAAACAAAGTTAACAAAAAATATTACAGATTACTTATTCTAATTTTTGTATTCATTAAGTTGTAAAATTAACATGATTATAATCACAGGGTTTGTGACAGATAGTGCTATGGAAAAAATCCACATTTATAATAATGCAAATAGATATCCACTAAAATTTAAGAAGTGTTGAATCACATTTTAAGAAATAACAGATCATTCCTACTGAGTATTGCTTACTTTTGCAGAAAATTCTCAGCAGAATCACATACCACATTCAAAATAAATGTCTCTTGTTTTTCAGATAAATTATTTCATATTTTCCACTTCTTATCACTAATGAAACAATGTGGCTCAATAACAACGTGACTGAGTTCATTCTACTTGGTTTGACACAGGATCCATTTAGAAAGAAATTCCTATTTGTTGTGTTTTTGCTTTTTTATATGGGGACATTACTGGGTAACTTGCTGATCATTGCTACCATCAAGACAAGCCAGACACTTGGGAGTCCCATGTACTTCTTCCTGTTCTACTTATCCTTGTCTGACACCTGCTTCTCTACAACCATAGCTCCTAGAACAATTGTGGATTCCCTGCTGAAGGAGGCCACTATCTCATTCAGTGAGTGCATAATACAAGTATTTACATTCCATTTCTTTGGCTGCTTGGAGATCTTCATCCTCATCCTCATGGCTGTTGACCGCTATGTGGCCATTTGTAAGCCCCTGCACTACATGACCATCATGAACCGTCGGGTCTGTGGGGTGCTGGTGGCCATAGCCTGGGTGGGATCCTGTGTGCATTCTTTAGTTCAGATATTTCTGGCCTTAAGTTTGCCCTTCTGTGGTCCCAATGAGATTGATCACTATTTCTGTGACTTGCAGCCACTCTTGAAGCTTGCATGTTCTGACACATATATGATCAACCTTCTTCTGGTGTCTAATAGCGGGGCCATTTGCACAGTGAGTTTCCTCATGCTCATGGTCTCATATGTCATCATCCTGCGTTCTCTAAGAAACCACAGTGCTGAAGGAAGGAGAAAAGCCCTATCTACCTGTGTCTCCCACATCATTGTGGTCATCCTATTTTTTGGACCTTGCATATTTATATACACACGACCTGCAACCACATTTCCTATGGATAAGATGATAGCTACATTTTATTCGATTGGGACACCTTTACTTAATCCTCTGATTTACACATTGCGGAATTCAGAGGTGAAAAATGCAATGAAAAAGTTATGGAGGAAGAAACTGGTCTCAGATGATAGAAAATAAAAGGAGGTCTTCAATCATTTTTTCATAGTTAGTACTAAATTAGAAGTCAATAAATATACTCATTACTAGTTGAATGTATTAGTTTCTTAGGGCATGAGTTTATAAGCTCATATAGTAAAAGCTAATGTGAAACATGTTGTTGAGTCAATTTTACATAGACAGACAAGTATTAAACAGAAATAAGTATGGAAATCCTTTGTTTTTGTTCATGTGTGATGTTGTATCTGTGGCTTTCTAGACTTTCTGTCTCAATAAAATTACAAATTATGTTTGTAATTTTCTTCCCTCCTTCCTTTTGACTTCTGAAGTTTCCTTCTAATATTTGTATCTTTATAATCATATTTCTATTCAAAGGCTGAGAAGGTTTAACACTCCCAAGTAGTTTCTTCGTATATTTGAATTTTATTTTTGAGATTTTCATACAATTATAATAGTTCTCCCTTCCCTTTCCTCTTTTGAATCCCTCCCATAGATACCTTCCTGTTGTTCTTCAAAATTTTGACCTCTGTTTCTTACTAGTTGTAATTGCATATACTATAATTTATTGTTTTATAATGTCACTTTGGTCTTATAATCAACCTAAGTTATTTTCTGGACTCAGCAAATTATTCCAGATTCAAATAATTTTAGCAATTGTGAGTATAGGTAAAAGCACATTCACTTGAAGAAATCTCTATTCTATTTGTGGATTGACTCAGTGCTGTTATAGCATGTTTATTTATATTGTTCTAAAACACTAACAGGATATGCACAGAAAAATACACTCTTGAGAATCTCTGATCTCTATTTTTCAATGTTGACGTTGGAGTCTCAATGATTCTTTTATAAGCCTATTCCCTTCTTCTGACTTGATCTCTTCCTTTTTAATTATGAAGATTCCTCTTAGGCATACTAATTGTAGTATTTTGTTGTAGCAAATTGTTAGCGTAGCATATATAGAGTGGTTTAAGGTAGAAATACCTATACAGGTTAGCACTAAGAGAACAATTTCTACAATGTAGGGTATTTGGATGTATTATAAGATTAAACAAAAACAGAATGACCGAAAGGAATATTTTAGGTTTTGAAACAGAAATTTTCAAAATTTTGCAATTTGTATTGGAAATATAGATTATGTTGTGAATTTTTTGTGTAATCCTGAAGAAAATAATGTTAGCAAAGAAAATACAAACATTTTGATGGTTTGTCTCCATTAGAGAATAGTATTAATTTTATCATTATTAATACTGTAGACTGAAGAATATTCATGATAATATTTCTAATGTCAGTATTTTCTTATGTGTTTTATTCATAAAAAATAGAATGTGTTATTTTTACTTAATAATTCTATTACTGAAATAAAACAGGAAAATTGTATCACAAAACTTATATCAATTTTGTTATATCAGAAGCCATAACATTTCTTTTTTCATATTGTTTTGTTCAGGATGCCTATTTCTGTGTGTTTTCCCAACATGGTCTTGACCCCTTTGCTCATTGATCCTGCCCGTCTACAACTGGATTGCTTCAATCAGATACTAGATGAAGGTACTGTGATACTTTTAAGGTAATATTCAATCTAATTATAGGGGGAAGGGCATTTAAGGTAGACTCTTAACTATTGTTTAAATTCTTGGTTGGGGTCATCCTTGTAAATTTTGAGGAATTTCCCTAGTGTCAGGTTTCTTGTTAAGCCCATAATGGCTCCCCTTACCAAGGTATCACTTTTCCTTGCTCTCCTTCTCTGTTCTTCCTCCAACTCATCTTCATTGATTCCTTATTACCTTCTCCATCACTGGTGGGAATATAAACTTAAACAATCACTTTGGAAATCAATAGGGTAGTTTCTCAGGAAAATTGGAATCAATCTACCTCAAGGACCAGCAACTCCCCTCTTAGGAATATTCCCAAGGATATACACTCATGCCACAAGGACATCTGTTCATAACATTAACCTGTAAGCAACCTAGATGACCCTCAACTGAAGAATGGATAAATAAAATGTGGTACATATACACAATGGAATGCTACTCAGCAGTACAAAATCAATGAAATCTTAAAATTTGCAGGCAAATAGAACTAGAAGAAACCATCCCAAGTAAGTAATGTAGAGACATAAAGACAAACATGGTATGTACTCACACATAAGTATGTATTAGACATAAAGCAAAGGATAATCAGCCTACAATCTCCAACCCCAGAGAAGCTAGGAAAGAAGGAGAACCCTCAGTGAGACATATGTGGACCACCCCCCAAGAAGTGAAAAGGGGCCAGATTTCTTGAATAAATTGGGAGTATGGGGAGGGAAGAGGGGAGGAAGGTAGGAGAAAGATGACTGATGGGAGAGGGGCAGGGGTACCTTTTGTCCTTAAGAAAAGGGAATTTATATTATTTCTTTAGCTAAAACTTCAAGTACAATATTGAATAAATATAGAAAGAATAGACAGACTGTTCTTATTTCTGATTTTCGTAGAATTGCTTTGAGTTTCTCTCCATTTAATTTGATGTTGACTATTGTCTTGCTGTAAATTGCCATTATTAAGTTTAGATGTATTCCTTTTATTCTGATCTCTCCAAGACTTTTATCATGAAGGGGTGTTAGATTTTGTTAAACTTTTTCAGCATCTAATGAAAAGATCACGTGCCTCTTTTTGTTCAGTTTGTTTAATGTGGTGGATTACAAAATGACAGATTTTCATATATTGAATCATTCCAACATCTCTGGAATGAAGCCTGCTTGATTGTGGTAGATAATCTTTCTCATGTGTTCTTGGATTCTGTTTGCAAGTATTTTATTGACTGATTTTTCATTAAACTTCCTGAAGGAAAGTGATCTGTAATTGTCTTTCTTTGCTGAGTCTTGTGTGTTTTGGTTACCAGGATAACTGTGACCTCATAAGGAATCTGGCTGGCAATGTTCCATCTGTTTCTATTTTGTAGATTAATTTGTTGTTAGTTCTTCTTTGAAGATATGATAGAAATATGTTCTTAACATGTCTTTGCCTGGGCTTTTATTGGTTGGGAGACTTTTAATCACTAATTCTACTTTCTTATGGATTATAGACATATTTAAATTGTTTATCTGATTTGATTTACCCTTGGTAAGTGGTATCTTACCACTAATCTTATCAATTTTACATTTTTTTCAATATTGTCCAATTAGTTAAGACTCCTAGTATAGAGATTATGGAACCTTAACTAGCCACCTGCTATAATGAGGTAAGGCTTCTATTGGAGTGATTGTAACAACAACTCAGCCACAAAACCATTGCCTTACAATTTGATCCCCCCATAATATGTGCTTGGGTAAAGGTAATGCAGAAATATTGGAAGGAGTAAACCAATAACTAGTCCAGATAAAGGCCCAAGCCCTTTTGTTTTCATTCATAGACTAGGCCTAGTGCTAGAATGAATAGGAATAGGAAAGATATGCGTAGTGTTATTTCAAAGTTTATGGATTGTATGGCCTATGGTAGAGGAAGTACTAATATAATTTCTAAGTTGAATAGAAAGAATGCAATTGCTACAAGGAAAAAAATATGGAGAAGAGTAGGCAGGCTGAGCTTTTAGGATCAAATCTACATTCCTATTGACTTCCTTTCTCTGTATAGATATTAAGTTATGGTAGCCAGAAGGGAATTAGGATGAGGATAAATGATAGTAGGGTGTTGATAGAAATAGCCAATATTAAGTACAATAGGGAGTCCTATTATTGTTGGGGTAATAAAAGAGGTGAATAGATTTTTGTTCATTTTAATTCTCAAGGGTTATCCGATTTTGTGTGTTTTAGCTATTTATTAGAGGGGCTTGTAGGAAAATTTTGCAAAGAAATTTTTAATTGAGTTAGGATGAAAAGTGTAATTATGGAGACTAGGACAGTAATAAATCATGTAGATGTGTCTAATTTTGGCATATCATTATGGAAATATTAGATCCCTAACTTTAACTTAAAAGGTTAACGTTCTAAGCTTCACAAAGACATTAAATTATTGATACAAATTAGTTTTCAAAGCATTTAAGTGGTACTATTTCTAGGACAATAGGTATGAAATTGTGGTTAGACCCACAGATTTCTGAACATTGACCATAAAATAACCCAGAGCAGTTACATGATACTGTAGCTTGGTTTAAACCTCCTGGAACTGCATCAGTTTTAGGCCCAGGGATGATACAGCTCATGAGTGAAGTATGTCTTCAGATGAAATTAATACACGAATGGGTAATTCTTTAGGTAAAACTACTCAGTCATCAACTTCTAGAATTTGAAATTCTCCTTGCTTAAGGTCATTTGTTGGGATCATATCAGAGTCAAAACATAAGTCTTTGTAGTCTGTGTATTCTTAGCTTAAATATCATTGGTGTCCTATGGATTTTATTGTCAGTACTAGGTTATTATCTTTATCTAATACATATACATATATATATACATATATATATATGTATATATATATATACATATATATATATGTATATATATATATATATATATATAATCATTTGTATGGATGGAAGAGCAATAAGAATAAGGATTACTGCAGGTAGGATAGTTCAGATTTCTATTTTGGGGGCATCTATTGTAAGTTTTGTAGTGTAAGTTTTGTAGTTAGTACCAGTATAATAAGGTAAAGGACTAGGGAGAAAAAGATGATTATTAGAGTGTGGTCATGAAAGTTTATGAGCTCTTCCGTAATAGATGATATAGCATCTTGTAAACCTAGTTGAGAAGGTTAAGCCATAGAAGATATATAGAGGTTAATCTATAATTTAACTTTGACAAAGTTATATAATTAGTTTACCAATATCTCATTGAGAAAGATATAGAGGTTATGGTGTTGGTGTGAAACCAATTTTAAGGGATTTGAATCCTTCCTTTCTTATTTTACTTTAATGGAAGTTGGTTCTTTAAATGTGTGATATGGTGGAGGGTATCTGTCAAGTCATTCTATATTTGATGATGTATAGTATAGTGTTAGGACTTCTTGTTTGGAAGAAAAGACTTCCCAAATCATGAAAATTGTTAAAAGTACAGCAGTTAATGAAATAAAAGATCCTATCAAGGATATAGTATTTCATGTAGTGTAGGCATCAGGGTAGTCATAGTAACATCATGAATGCCTGAGAGGCCTAGGAAGTACTGAGGGAAAAAATATGTTTACCCCCACGAATTTTATGGCAAAGTTGGCTTAAGCTCACATGTCATTTAGCTCATGTGCCTGAGAATAATAGGAATCAATAGAAAAATCCTGCTATAATTGCAAATACAGCTTCTATAGATAAAATGTAGTGAAAGTGGGCTACTGCATAATAAGCATCATGTAAAACATATCTAAAGATATGTTTGATAGTACAATTCCTGGTAGACACCTACTGTAAATAGGAAAATAAAACCTAAGGCTCATAATATAGCAGGGGATCATTTAATATTACCGCTGTGGAATGTTGCTAGTCAGGTAAATACTTTGCCCCCAGTTGGGACTGCAATAATTATAGTAGCTAATTTAAAGTAAGCTCAAGTGTCTACATCTAGAGCTACTGTGAATATATGGTGTGCTCATACAATAAAACCAAGAAACCCAACGTACATTTTTGCTTATACTATTCCTATATATCTGAATGGTCCTTTTTTACCTAAATAGTAAGTAACAATGCAAGAAATAATTCTGAAGCCTGGTAAAATTAAAATATAGATTTCAGGGTAGCCAAAGAATTAAAATAAGTGTTGGTAAATGATTGAGTGTTCCCCTCTGGCAGGATCAAAGAAAGTTGTGTTGAGATTATGATGTGTTAGAACTATAGTAATTCTGCAGCTAATACTGGCAGGGATAGAAGTAGAAGGACAGCTGTAATAAGTATTGATCAAACAAATAGTGGTGCTTGGTATCATGTGATTGCTGCTGGTTTCATATCAATAATTGTGGTAATGAAATTAATTGGTATGAGATCAGGGGATACAAATTGGAAAGGAAGAAGTTAAACTGTCACTATTTGCAGATGATATGATAGTTTACATAAGTGACCCAAAAAATACAAGATTAACCATAAAAAAAAGTAGCCCTACTGTATGCAGATGATAAAGAGGCTGAGAAAGAAATCAGAGAAGCATTGCCCTTTACAATAGCCACAAACAACATAAAGTATCTTGGGGTAATGCTTACCAAACAACTGAAAGACCTATATAGCAAGAACTTTGTGTCTTTAAAGAAAGAAATTAAAGAAGATACCAGAAAATAGAAAGATCTCCCATGCTCTTGGATAGGTAGAATAAACATAGTAACAAAGGATCACCATCCTATAATTCACAATGCCAGAGAAAATAGATACAAGGAGGATTCTAAGAGATTCATACAAGGTCCCTCACAGAAAGAGCATATCTCCCAAGCATATTGGGAGTTGGGGGGGAGGGCAGTATGTGGAGTAGGTGTTAAGAGAAAGAGAAGGGGGGAAGAGGAAAACATGTGGAACTAGGAAGATTGAGTCAGGGGAGGAATAGATGTAGGACAGAGAGAGAGAGAGAGAGAGAGAGAGAGAGAGAGAGAGAGAGAGAGAGAGAGAGAGAGAGAGAGAGAGAGAGAGAGAGAGAGAGAGAGAGAGAGAGAGAGAGAGAGAGAGACCAGAAAAGAGGAAGCCATTATAGGTTTGAAGAGAAAACTGATTCTAGAGAAATGTCCAGAGACCTACAAAGATGGCCCCAACTAAGAATCTGAGCAATAGTGGAAAGGCTACCTTAAATGCCTTTCTCTGATAATGAGATTGATAACTAAGTTATATGCCATTATAGAGCCCTCAACTAGTAGCTGATGGAAACAGAAGCAGACACTCACTCACAGCTAAACACTGAGCCGAACTCCTGGAATCCAATTGCAGAGAGGGAAGAGTGATAAGAAAATGTGGGCAAGACCAGGCTACAGAAACCCACAGAGACATCTGACCTGAACAAGGGGGAGCTCATGGACCCTCCAGGCTGATAGCCAGGAAACCAACATTGTACTGACTCAGACTTCAAAAACGTGGGTCTCTGTTAGAAGGCCTGGGCAGTCTAAGGGACCTCTGACAGTGGAACCATGATTTATCCCTAGTACATGAAAGGACTTTGGGGGCACATTCCCCATTGAAGAATATTCCCTTAGCGTAGAGGCAGGGGGAGGGAGACTAGTCCCTACTCCAAATGACTTGACAGATTTTCATCATTTCTCCTGGAAGTCTCCCTGTGGAGTGGTGAGGGTGTGTGGATGAGAGAGATGTTGGGGGGACATGAGAGGAAGGGAGGGAGAGAGATGCAGAGAGGGAACTGGGATCAATACGTTAAACAAGAAAAATAAATAAATATATAAAAAGTAAAGAAAATTGCTCCTAGAATTAAAGATATACCAGCTAAGTGAATGGAAAAGATTGTGAGATCTACAGATTCTCTTGCATGTGCTAGGTTCCCCGCTAGTGGGAGGTATACTGTTCATCCTGTTCCTGCTCCAGCTTCTACCATAGATGATGCTAGTAAGAGTAAAAATGATGGAGGAAGTAGTCAGAAGCTTATACTGTTTATTCGAGGGAATGCCATGTCAAGGGCTTCAATTATGAGTTATACTAGTCAATTAGCAAACCGGCCAATTACTATTGGCATAACTGTAATGAAAATTATAACAAATTTCATGGGCTGTTACAATTACATTATAGATGTTATCATCACCCAGTAGGGCTCCGTGTTGACCCAGTTCTGCTCGAATGAGGATGCTAGGTCTGTGCCTAATATTCCTGCTCAGGCCCAGAATATATCTTTGTGATTGGTTGAAAAGAGACAGCAGTTACAGAACATAGGTAAAATGGCTGAGTAGAGCATTGTACTACAAATCTAAGAACAGAGGTTCTAGCCCTCTTTTTATCAGATCTTTTTGTTGTTGTCGTTGTTTTGTTTTTGTTGTTTAGTGTTTTGTTTTGTTTTTAAAGACACATTTTTATTGTTTTATTGGGGCAGGACATTGAGAGTTTCCAATGAAGGTTTTGTTTTTTGTTTTTGTTTTTTTTAAATATCTATACCAGTTCCTTCTCTGTTCCTCTCTCCCTCCCTCTCTTCCACCCTCCCTCCCCCTTCACCCCCTCCAGTTAGAAGCCTGGGCAGTCTAAGAGACCTCTGACAGTGGAACCAGGATGTATCCCCGGTGCACAGGTGCACAAAAGGACTTTGGGAACACGTTCCCCATGGGAACCTAGAAGCAGGAGGGTGGGCCTAGTCCCTACTCCAAATGACTTGACATATTTAGAGGACCCTTCCAGGAAGGCATTACAAAGTCTTAAGGTGATCAAATTGCAAATTCAAAGGTGTAAATAACATACTCTACTAGCTTCTCCAGTCCCCTCTTTGATAGGTGAGAGAAGTAGATTGAAGCCAAGCTGGGTGTTTAGCTGTTAATTAAAGTTTCTTAGATTTAAATCCTATCAGTCTAGTGGAAGATTTCACTTAATTAAAGCAATTGAATTGCACTCATTAGATGTAGGATAAAGACTTGCAGTTCTTAAGCTTCAGTTATACTTGTGTGTTTAATAAGGGCTTTTAAGGCTCTTAGATTGTTTATCCTAAACTTCTCACACTACTAGCAGGGAAAGAGGGAGTGAGAGAATGCTGAGAACAATCATAGATGGTAAAACAAGATAGTTTTCTATACTTGGTGAGAAAATTGTAGGAATCAAGACCTTGGCTAAGAATTCACTTCCCTCTGCTGCCCTTGGGCAGGAAGCTGTAAAGGCAAGAAAACAAGAGACATGTTTTCTAATGCAAAATGCTAATGCTCTTTTGGCTTCCTCAGCCATGAAAGTGCCCT
Source organism: Cricetiscus sungorus (assembly GCA_030556225.1). NCBI lineage: Eukaryota > Metazoa > Chordata > Mammalia > Rodentia > Cricetidae > Cricetiscus > Cricetiscus sungorus. Next base: position 27,896,342 of record JANBXA010000372.1, on the reverse strand, counting down.
AACTGGTCCTTGGAACCTGAGATGTCTAACTGCCCCCTTTGCTTCCCCCTCCTCCATCTGGTGCTGGGGTATATAAGCCAGCCCTTGGAGTAAAAGATGATTAACAAAGAGCCTTCTTTATATCAAGCAAGAGTCCAGTGTTATCAACCTCAACACCCTTCGCAGTTTCTCAGCAACCCCCTTGTACAGGCATAGCAGAAAATATTTTTGAGTTGTCGTTTGTTGGGAATGCGGTTAATGAGCTGGAATAGATTAAGAGTGTATAAAATAATAGGTCAATTAGGGCTGTAATTGCTATTTCTGTAGCTAGAATGTAGTTATTATTTAATAGCTCTGTAATGATAAGTTATTTGAGTAGAAACCCTGTTAGCCCTCCTGTGAGGGAGCCCATGCCTTATACCTGCAGATCCAGTAACCAGAGGCTGAGTAGTCCAGGGACCTAGACTTAAGCTAAACACACTGAAAAAAGTCAATGAAATGATTCTTAATGATACTCTCTTCTACTGGTGGATAGGGACCTACCATAACCATTATTACAGAGGCTTAATCCAGCAACTGATGGGAGCAGATCCCATAATCATGCATTAGAAGGATCTGTGGAAGTACTGTGGAAGATGATGAGGAAGGATTGTAGGAGACAAAGGATTCAAGGACACCATAAGAAAACCCACAGAAACAACTAACCTGTGCTCATAGTGGCTGGTAGAGACTGAATCAACAAATTAGGAGCCTGCATGTAGCCTAGGTCCACTGCATACATGAGATGGTTCTCTAGATTTCTGTTCTTGTAGGACTCATCACAGTCAGAACAGGGGCTGTCTGACACTTGCCTGCTTTCTGGACCTTTTTCAATCTAATGGGTTGCCTTTATCCTGAGTTAGTATGAGGATATTTGCATACTCTTATTGCAACTCAATATGCCTTGTTTGGTTGATATCCCTGGAAGTTCTGTTTTTTTTTTTTTCTGAAAGGCAATGGTGGAAGAGTGTACCTGGGGAAGAGAAAAGGAGGGGGCAGGGACTAGGAAGGGAGAAGGAAGAGGAAACTGCAGTTGGGATGTAATATATGAGAGAAGAATTAAAAAGACAAAGGAAATAATGCATATTAAATGTATTTGCATCCTTTTCATTTATTTTACTTTATGGATATGAGTATTTAGATTTTAAGTATGTCTGTGCATGATATACATGCCCAGTGTCCATAGACATCAGAAAAGAAAATTGGATGACTTGGAACTAGAGTTGTAAATGGTTGTTGTACAAGGTTTTTTATTTTTGGCCACCAACTAGCTCCCAAATCACTACAGCCATTTAGTCCAAAAAATTACACAGAAGCTTATATTAATTATAAACTGTCTGGCCAATGGCTCAAGCTTCTTACTGGCTAGCACTCTCCCAATTATTAACCAGTTTCTATAAATCTATGTATATCCAAATGAACTTGGCTGACCAGTGATGTCTGGACTTCTTCCTTCCTTGGAAGCTACTTGGAATCTCCTCAAGACTCACTCTCTCTTTTTCTTCTCATTATTCTCCTAATCTGGTAGCTCAAGCTATACTTCCCGACTCACTACATAATACTTGGCTACAGCTTGCCTGTCCATTGGTCAATACAGCTTTATTCAGCAACCAATAAGAAAAACATATATTTACTGCTTACAGAAGGAAATCACCCATAATCTCCTCTTTTCTGTCTAAATAAAAAGGAAGGTTTTAGCTTTAACATAGTAAAATTATATGTAAACAAAGGTTATCAAGCAAGAAATACAGTTCATAATATTTAGCTCATTAATATTTGCCAAAATTTATAGGAAATATTATATCACCCCTCCTATCTTTTTGAGTCTAAAGTTTTATGTGTAACTATCTGTCTTCAACTCCAGTAAAGGCCAAGAAGGATAATCTATAAACTCTAGAATTGGCAGAGACAGACATCTCCCTGCCTGAACAGTCATCCAAACTTCCATTGTAATTTTGGAGTATCCCTCTTCAGCCTAAAAGCCCAGAATATCTGACAGACTTTTTGATGAAGCAGAAATATTTAAAGAAAATCCTGTACTATGGCAAGCTTAGCAGTCATTTTGTCTTTTAACAAGCTTGTCCAGTTTGGACAGTGTGCTGTCAAGCAACCCAGCCAAGAAGAGTTTCTTTTCCCAATGGCTATCCATGCCATGTTAAAGGCAAATCCATGAGTTTCTTTGGTGCCCATCTTTCTCTCTGTTATAATTGGTGCTACCAGGAGATATATCTCATTGCCATGAAACACCATAATAAACCACTTTAAATGCCATACTCTAGTTCTTTGAAAACATAACTAACATAACTATAAGCTTTTATTATTACAGGTTACTATCTATAATCTGTATCTAATTATATTTTACATTTTTAAAAGAGGTTTATAAACACAATACCTAAACAAGAGTAGAAATATACATAAAACAAAAATGAAATATACATATAACAAAAATGTAAATAAAACAAAATCCATTCCAGTGCAAAGTATTCATGTCTATATCATATCTCCCCCCCTTGTTTTTGAGATTGACTGTGATCATTAACCATTTATAATCAACCCACTTTAAATGAAAACATTTATAAGCAATATTTGCGAATTTGGTCGTGGTTTTCTCCAAACTCCTTCCTGGTGTTCAGGGATGCTTTGTCTCAGATCCCTGACCAAATCTTGGCTCTAGCAGTCTGTGAGACTGCATAGTCTCAGGTGTTTTGGATGTTGGACCACCTGGGCCACTGCTTCAGATGGTCTTGCTTGATCAACCTTATCAGTCTGGAAGAAATCCACAGCTCTTTATCTTTTGTATAAACAAAAGCAGAACCTCTTGTTCAAAGTAAGATGCCCTTGGCCTTAAGTTTTGAATTCAAGGTATTTTCAAAATGTATAGGTTAGATTAATCCAGCAGTATTTATAATTAAATGTCTTTTAGCAGCTGTTGCTCCTTCCTTAGCCATCAAATGATTTAAAGAAAACACAATAACATTCAGTATTCAGGCTTTTTGTATATTTTTCCATCTTTATGTGCCTTTTTAAAAATTACTCTATTTATTCTTATTTTTATTTTTTGGAATTTTGAAGCAGGTTTTCTCTGTGTATCTTTGGCTATACAGGAACTAAATGCATAGACCGGGCTGGCCTTGAAACCACAGAGATTTTTTTGCCTTTTCCTCTTGAGTGATGAAATTAAAGCTGTATGCCACCACACTCAACTAGTCCATTTTATTTTAAAAGACTTTCTCTATCCTTTTTCTTTTCTCTCTCAAGCCTACATATATTTTTAAGCAAACTATATAATATTTAGAGGGTTTGTTCCTCTGATTCTATCTTTATTGTCTATCTCTATCTTTTTCTGACCACATGAGTCTTTAATCTGCTAAATTACAAGGCTAGGATTAAATTTGAGGTCTTGGCTGCTGGCTCCACCAGATAGGCTTTCCAAATTGGCAGGGGTACATTTACCATCAGTTCTGGGAGCTGTGCTCATAACCTCAACACTGTTCTATGCCACCCTCAAGCAGCTTGTAGCATACTGCCCATAAATGTTTTTTGTCTCTATGAGTAAAAGATCAATCTGCCATGCAGCATGCTGTGTGGCTCGAAGATGACCTCTGTGTACTGAAGTGGGAACCTGCCATGCTGTGTTCAAGCCTGACTGCCACATAGTCTCTGCACCATGGCCTGCTTGAGACTGTGAGATAGGAATATTTTTCTCTTAGTTCTGAAAGCTAAAGTTTGAGATCACACCAGCAGTGGGATAGGTTCCTGTGCAGGACTCTTAAGAGAATCCATGCCATGCACCTCCTAGAGCCTAGGAGTTCCTTGACACATGTGGAAGTTCTTTTGTTTCTACAGCATCATTTCAATCTGTAATCATTTTTGTATGCCTATCTTTATCTCTTATTTTCTCCATGTATAAGGGTTCACATTAAATACTATTGATGGGGTATGTCCTTCTGTCTGTTGTGAATATATGTTTTTCTTATTGGTTTATGAATAAAGCTCTTTTGGCCAATGGAGAGTCAAGATGTTGCCTTTCAGGAAGTATAGATGGTGCTATCAGACCAGAAGAATTCTGGGGGAAAAAAAAGAAAGAATAAATCAGGAGAAAATGCCATGTAGTGGCCAAAGAAGGAAGAGGTCCAGGCATCACCAATAAGCTAAAACCAAGTGGAGATACATAGATTGATACAAATGGGTTAATAGAGCTACATAATAAGAAGCCTGAGTCATTGGCCAAACAATTTATACTAAATATGAACTTCTGTGTGTTTATTTGGGACTGAAGGGTGGCAGCATCACGTTGGACAGAAACTTCTGTCTACAAGTGGCACCCAAATGTTTGTCAAGAATTTCCACATAAAATCAAGCTGTAGCTCATTTCATGTAAGGACACTTTAGGAAACCAAAGTGAGATATTCTTTTAGGATGTTTAAGAAATTACACTTAACAGTCACATTATTCTCCTATTTGGCTATATGACAGCAATAGCAATTTGATAAACTAAAACAACACAGATTTTATTATATGTCAGTTCCACATACTTTTAGTTGTAAAACATTTTAGTAGAGACAAAGTTCTAGTTTTGTTTGTTACCTTCTGCCAGGTCAAAATCCTTCCTTGAACCTTTTTGGAAACACTAAGTACCATGCCATTCACTAAATCAAAATATATACTTCAGTAAAAATTTCTTTTAAAATCCCATCACAATTTCATATTGCAATGATTGTTTCAAATTATATTCCAATATATGATTTAAACAATTTCCTAAAAAACAAGGAAGAATGGGCCTAATTTCATTCAGTAAGAAGTTTGTTAAAAATATAGGCAACTAAGGAATGCTGAGAATGGGATAAATATTTTTCTCCAAACAAGAGCATAGCAATTTGCTATATAATTCAAAATGGTCAGCCTGAAAACATATTTCAAGTAATATTATACAGACTTAGAATGTTATATTTATGTATTTAGGAGTATATATATATACATACATACATACATATATGTGTTTAACAACCATTCTGACAGTGAGAGTTGGGGTATCTCTGACTCTTTTGCCTGCTTGAGGGACACTTTTCCTCCTATTGTGTTGCCTCACCCAGACATTATGTGATGGTTTGTTCCAGTTCTCATTGTATCTTAAATTGTGCCATGTCCCATTGATACCTCTGGGAGGCTTGCTATTTTCTCAAGGGAGATGGCAATGGGTGGTGGGAGAGTGAATCTCAGGGAAAAGGTAGGTAGCGTGACTAGAAGAAGTGGAGGGAAGAAAACATGTAGTCAGGATGCACTGTATGGAAGAATTAAAAAGAAAAAGAAAAAAAGGTAGCACTTGAAAGGGAAAAAGAATTGATGCATGGGAGGGTTTGGAGAGAGGAAAGGAAGAGGGAAAATGATGTAATTATAATCTCAAATAACAAAAGAAATAATTAAAATTAGAAATTCAAGAAACAATAGTGTTAAATGAGATAAAATAAAATGTACCACATGAAAAACCCAATGGGGAAAAGAGAGTGCCTGAGTCCCTGACTGGAGCCCTCTAGATTCTAATCACTCTGAGCATGTTGCATGTCCCACCCTCAACCCCAAAGCCCTAAAAATCTGGGGACAGCCACCCTACATCCCAAACCATTTTATATGGCATATGACAACATGGAAGCCTTGGCCCTGCTTACACTTGAAAGATCCCCAGAGTTGTACCAGCATCCAATGCAAGTAGAGACCCACCTCCACTTGTAGGAAGAGTGACCACCTAAGCCACATGCCTCACCTACACCAATTGGAGCAAGAGGAACCCCTGAATCTCAGGCCCCACCTGCACTTACTGAAGAAAGACATAGGTAGATAACAATATAAGGATAGATTCAACAAGATAAAGAACTCTATGACACCACTAGAAACTAAGGGCTCTATACCAGCAAGATCTGAACATACCAACACAGACAAAACAAAAGACACTAGCTTTAAAAATAACTCTATGAAGATGATAGAGGCACTTAAAGAGGAAATGAGAAACTCTCTTAAAGAAAGGGAGAAAAGAGAAACAAAACATTGGAAGAAATCAACAAATCCCTTAAAGAAAACAAGGGAAGCCAAGAAAAAAAAAAAAAAAAAGCTGGAAAATCTGTGTAAATGAATGACTAGGAAACAAAGCTAAGACTAATAGGGATAGAAGAAGTTGAACAAGTCCAGCTGAAAGGCACAGAAAACATATCCAACAAAATGATAGAAGAAAACTTTCCCAACCCAAAGAATGATATGCTTATGAAAATACAAGAAACTTGGCAGAATACCAAATAGATTGGACCAAATAAATAAATAAAGTCCCCTTGTCTCTTACCACATATTAATCAAAACACCAAACATGCAAAATAAAGAATATTAAGAGCTGCAAAGGAAAAAGGCCAAGTAACAATCACTTATCATTACTATATCTTAATATCAAGTCTCAATTCACCTATTAAAAGACACAAGCTAACAAAATAGATACAAAGACAAGACAGAAACAATTCTTTTGCTGCATACAAGAAACACACCACAACTTTAAAGACAGATGTTTCCTCAGAGTAAAAGGTTGGGAAAGGATTTTCCAGTCAAATGGACCTATGAAACAAGCTAGTGTAGCTACCCTAATAGCTAACAAAATAGACTTCAAACTAAAATGAATCAAAGGAGATGAAGGACATTTCATATTCACAAACGGAAAAATCCTTCATTATAAAGTCTCAATTCTCAACACCTACGCCCCAAATACAAAGGTGCCCACATTTATAAAAGAAACATTAGTTGGAACCTGGGGATTCTCAGCACACAGGGGACACGTTCCAGGCAGACAGGCCTGCCCACAGTCTGCCAGTGTCCTGGTCTCACCTCCACCCAAAGAAGGAGCTAGCCTTCCAATGCCCTTCTCAGAGCCTTCTGAGGACTGGGGACTGTGCACAGGGTAACCAGTCCTAGCAGACCAGCCCATCTGCAGTCTGCAGTACCCTAGTCCCACCTGACCACTGGAAAAGGAGAAGCATCAGATATTGGACCTGCTTGTACACACTGGAAAAGAACCTTGGTCCTGTACTCACCAGGAGAAGAAGAGAACCTACCAGTATGCACTGGAAGAAGGTATGGGTAGAAAACAATATAGGAACATAGTCAACAACAGAATGGAAAAAGATCGTCAACAACCCCACATCTGACAGAGGCTAATGTCTAAAATATATAAAGAGCTCGAGAATCTAATTATAAAAACATCAAATAATCCATTAAAAATTGGGGTAGAAAACTAAATAAAGAATTCTCAATTGAAGAATATAAAATGGGTAAAAGACACTTAAGAAAGTGCTCAACATTCTTAGGCATCAGAGAAATGTAAATCAAGACAACTCTGAGATACCTTCTTTTGCCTGTCAGAATGGCTAAAAATCAAAAACACCAAAGACAATTTATGCTGGAAAGGACGTGGGGAGAGGGAAACACTCCTCCACTGTTGGTGGAAGTGCAAACTTGAAAAGGCACTTTGGAAATCAGTATACTAGTTCCTCAGAAAAGCAGGAATCAGTCTACATCAAGATCTGGTTATTCCTCTCTTAGGCATATACCCAAAAGATGCACATTCATGCAACAAGGACATCTGTTCAACTACATTCATAGCAGCATTATTTGTAATAGCCAGAACTTGGAAGCAACCTAAATGCCCCTCAACTGAAGAATGGATGGAGAAAATGTGGCACTTTTATACAATGGAATACTAGTCAGTGGAAAAAAAAAACAATGGAATGTTGAAATTCACAGGAAAATAGATAGAACTAGAAGAAACCATCCTGAGTGAGGTAACCCAGTCACAAAAAGACAAACTGGGTATGTACTCAATCACATATGGTTTTCTGTCATAGTGCAAAGGATTACTGACCTACAAACCACAACTCCAGAAAAGCTAGGAAACAAGGAGAACCCCAAGAAATACATAAATGGTCCCCTGGAGAACATATACAACATATCTAAACTTAGAAAACACTTTGGAAGCAGTGCTGATAAGGACAGTTCATAACACCAAGTGCCTACAAAGACAAAATGGAGAAATCTCACATTAGTGGCTTAACCACACTCCTGAAAGCTTCAGAACAGAAATAAGCAAACCCACCAAGGAGGAGTAGACCAGAAAATAATCAAATTGAGGGCTGAAATCAATAAAATAAAAACAAAGAAAATTAACAAGATATACAAACTTGTATCCAAACTAACCAAAAGGCAGAGAGAGAATACGCAAATTCAGGAGGCATCACCATTCCTGACTTCAAGCTCTACTCTAGAGCTATAGTCCTGAAAACAACTTGGTCTTGGCATAAAAATAGGTAGACCAATGGAACTGAATCGAAAATCCTGACATTAATCCACACACCTACAAACCCCTGATTTTTGACAAAAAGCTAAAAGTATACAATGAAAGCATCTTCAACAAATGGTGCAGGCACAACTGGATGACGGTGTGTAGAAGACTGCATATAAACCCATATCTATTGCCATGCACAAAAATTGGAAATGAAAAGGGGAAAATAACAGCAGGCACTAAACAAATCCATAGAATTACTAGGTCATACTTCAAAAACCTGTATTGTACAAAATTGGAAAAATAGAAGGGAATGGATAAGTTTTCTGCATAGGTATCACATACTGAAATTAAATCAAGAACAGGTAAACAATTTAAATAGTCCCTCTAAGGAAATAGAGTTATGAAACGTCTCCCTACCAAAAACAGCCCAGGACCAGGTGGTTCTGCACAGAATTTTACCAGAAATTCAAAGAAGAGCTAATGTTTATACAATAGAAGCAGCTAATGTTCCATAAAATAGAAACAGAAGGAACATTGCTAAGCTGTTTAAAAAAAAAAAAAAAAACAACAAGGATACAATTACCCTGCTACTCAAACCACACAAACACTCAACTAAGAACAAGAATTACAGACCAATCTTCCCAGTGAACACTGATGCAAAAAAAAAAAAAAAAAAAAGACTCAATAAAATACTGGAAAGCCAAATTCTAGAACACATCAAAAAAATTAAATAAATAAAAATCATCCATGATGTTCAAGTAGGCTTCGTCCTACAGATGCAGCAGCAGTTCAACGTATGATCTTCTCATTAAATGCTAAAAAAGCCTGTGACAAAATCCAACAACCCTTCTTGATAAATATATTGGAGAGATCAGGAATACAAGAAACATTTATAAACAGAATGAAAGCAACATATAGCAAGCCAACAGCCAACAACAAATTAAATGGAGCAAAATTCAAAATGACTCCACTAAACTCAGGAACAAGATAAGGCTACCCACTCTCTCTACACCTATTTAATATAGTAATTAAATTTCTAGCTAGATAAATAAGAGAACCAAAGGAGATCAAGGGGATACAAATTGGAAAGGAAAATTCAAACTTTAGCTATTTGCTGACTATTTGATAGTATACAATATAAGTGACAAAATTGTACCAGGGAACTCCTATAGTGGATAAACACCTTTAGTAATATGACATTATTTAATATTAACTCAAAAAAATCAGTAACCTCCTATACATAAAGGACAAATGGGCTGAGAAAGAAATCAGAGAAAGATCAAACTCTTCAATAGCTTCAAATTACATAAAATATCCATCTCAGTAGATCCAGATGGACTTTGCTGGAATAATTATTTTGTTCTATTGCTGGTTAATCCATACTTGGCATGAACAGATGTATGATCATATCTTCCCCAGGAAAGTCTTAGTCTCACATAGTGCCCATAGCACCAGGAATCTACCTATCTTTGTTTCTGCAGTTCTTGGATTAAAGATGTAGACTACTGTGTCTACTGCTATGGAATAATCCTTCTCTATACTGTGTGGATATATGTCATTATGATTGTTTTAAAAAACAAGTAGACCAGCCAAAAGCTGACCAGGATAAAGTTAGGTGGGAAAGCCAATCTAAGAATGATAGAATTAGGAAGGACAGAGTCAGAAGAGTCACCAGCCAGATGAAGAATGAGTTAGACATACAAAAAAGGATAGAGGTAATAGGAATGTGGTAACTTCTAAGAGCTAGGTAATAATAAACCTGAGCTACTGGCTGAGAACTTGTAATTAATAAAAAGCCTCTGAGTGATTATTTGGGAGCAATATGGACATGAAAACAAATGGTGCCCAATGTCCAGGTCCAAGCACATTCACAGAAAACCTGAAAAAGTTTTTTTTTCTTTAAAATATTTTTTTCTTTTTCTTTTTTGTTTATTTATTTATTTTTGTTATTTTACATATCAATACCAGTTCCCTCTCCCTCCTTCCCTCCCTACCTACCTACCACTCTCCCTCCCTCTTTCCCTCTCTTCCACCCTCCCTTGCCCCTTAACCACCCTCCCATCCCATCCCTCTCCATACTCCACATGTAGGGTGATTTAGATAACCTTGTGGGTTATCTAAATCTGTCAAGTTATTTGGAGTAGGGACTAGGCCCTCCCTCCTGCTTCTAGGTTAAGGGAGTATCTCTCCATAGGAAACGTGTTCCCAAAGTCCTTTTGTGTACCAGGGATACATTCTTGTTCCATTGTCAGAGGTCCCTTAGAGTGCCCAGGCCTTCTAACTGAAACCCATGTTCAAGGGGGTCTAAGTCTGTCCAATGCTGGATTTCCAGCTATCATTCTGGGGGCCCATTGTTCAGGTCAGCTGTCTCTGTGGGTTTCTGTAGCCTGGTCTTGTCCTCTCTCTCGGCATCTGGATTCCAGTTTGGCTCAGTGTTTAGCTGTGGGTATCTACGGCCATACCATACTGAACACACCTGATCTAGCCTGAAAAAGTTTTAAAGAGTTCTAAAACACCCCCCCTAAAAAAAAAAAAAAAAAAAAAAAAAGAAATCAAACTTGGCTTCCTGTTGGCAAACAGAGGGATGGCTCGATGAAGATATATGGCTTTTCTGGCTCATGCTGACAACATGGATTAATCTTGTGGGAGGTCCTCTTATGGAACACTGTGCCTAGCCTGCCCTCGCCAGCAAGGACGACACAACTCTGGGAAGATCTTCTTCATGCAGTTTTAATCAGGATCCTTGAAACATGTTCTTCTGAGCTGCGAGAGCCTGGGGGACCCCTGCACGGCTTAAATACCCTTGTGCTAACCAACCCCAGTGAGCCACGTGGACCCTGTAGATAGGCTACTCTAACACAGAAGCAGACAGGCTGAACAGACTTAACCAAATAAGGGCTTGTTTATGCCAGAGATTGCTCACCCTCATGGAGGTAGAAGGCTGAAGCCAGCGCCATCCTTAAGGCCCGGCACTTCGCGGCTCTCTACAGTTCCCCTTTTTTGTTTTAATAACGCAACAGGCAAGGGTAGTGGTCTGGTCTCCATTAAAGCAGTGGACATTGTAATGACCCTGAATCCTTGTAGTCAGCCAAGTCAGTGCCACATCCATCCAATATCTTTTTCCTGGTTGTGAGGCCTTGGACACCAATCCACATGCAACCAAACTTGCCCTTCTCAAAGTTGCTCACTTCCAGAGCTAACTCGTGTGCAGTGCTAAGCCATACAACCTGAGCATGAAGGATCAATAGTTGTTCATGATTGCGAGCCATGCTTGGGGAGACTGTCCTGCCCCAATGGCTGTAAATGTCTGGACAACCATAGCTGCATACCGCTTCTGAGCAAACTTCATCTTGCAAAGGCACTACAGGCCCATGAAGGAGATAAGCAACAAGAGGACAGCCATGGCTCCCATTCCCACCCACTCTTTCAGGTGATCCATGGCAACAGGAACCACGATGACAATCTGGCAGCCAGTCCCGCAACCACAGGTGTTGAATTTACTGCAATGATGGCCATTCGCAGCTGTACCATCAAGTCATCAAAGTCAGCAGACCAATTTTATAAAAGATAGCTAGACAACTGTTGTGAAAAATTAGCAGCATGTGTAAAGTTTTCATACTGAATGCTGGTAACACACAAACCTGGATATTTCTTTTCACATCCCAATTGGGCCAGCTGCCACAAGGTATCTATTTGCTCCTGCACCAGATCAATTCTTTGGTTTACAATCATTAAACCTCCTTTTAGTTGAACACCATTTGGGGATTGAGCATCCAAGGCCATAGCCACATTCTTGGACAACTCATTTAGTTTAGAGGCTGTCTGTACTGATGTGATCATAGCCATGGCAGCTGTGACTGAATCCACAACTGCAAAAGAGATAACTGCAACTATGGCTGCTGTAATGCCAAAATATCTCTCTGCAGCCTCTACCAAACAGGCCATAAATTCTGAAAATGGTTTTATGGGGCCGTGTAGTATCTTAGTGAGATTACCATTCACCTCTCCCTTATTGGGTAATGACTTCCATGCTTTTATGGCAATCTGATTTACTTGTTCAAGACTTAAGTCATTTCGTAAGGCTTTCCAGACTTCAGGGCAAAAGGGATGCCCTGTACTTCGGCCCCGCTCTTCCTTACTCTGATCAAGAGAAGGCACTGAAGGCATTGTTCCAGGAGGGTCCCTCCCCTCCCCACATCACCATTTCTCCTCTCCCTTCCCTCTCTGCAGTTTAAGGGATTGTTTCTGAACCGTTTCTACGAGGGCTTGCAATTCTTCCTCAGAATCTGTTTCGTTCGTACCTGACTCCTGTGCTCTCAACCTCTTCTGATCTTTCTTCTTGCAACATTTCTAAAGCAGCTTTCCCTTTTTCCATCGCCTCTTTATAGTACCTCTTTTCTTTGATACAGCTATGCACTAACTTCCAAACAGGTTGGACTCTGGACTTTAGCGTCCCTTGCCAGTGCTGCCCTGACTGCAAGAAGTTCTGATCTGAAAAATTCCCGGTACGAGCCACCATTTGTGTCACACCTGCCCTCACCAGTAAGGACGACACAACTCTGGAAAGATCTTCTTCATGCAGTTTTAATCAGGATCCTTGAAACATGGGGGACCCCTGCACAGGCTTAAATTCCCTTGCTGCACTAACCAACCCCAGTGAGCCACGTGGACCCTGCAGATAGGCTACTCTAACGCGGAAGCAGACAGGCTGAACAGACTTAACAAAACAAGGGCTTGTTTATGCCAGAGAGCTCTCACCCTCAGGGAGGTGGAAGGCAGAAGCTAGTGCCATCTTTAAGGCGTGGCACTTCGCCGCTCTCTACAGAACACTTAAATGGAGTTTATAAGCAATGGGTGACATGCTACTTGGCAGCATCGTTCCAAAAACTTCCTAGTGCTGAGGTGGTAAACATGGCTCCTACTAATACCTCTACCTTGAAACTATGCTCTTACAGACAAAGGAGAAGGGCAGTGCCAGAACACCAAACCTTTATGGCTTAGCATGTTAAAATCTCATAGTCAGAAATGATAGAGATATACAGTAAAGACAGAGTCAGATAAAAAATACATAGTGATCATGTATTTAAAAATATACATATAAAAATAAATGACTGTGGATTCATTTAAAGTTAAAGATGATCAGGTCTCATCAAGGAAGACCTCTAAATGTCTGACTGCAAAGAAGAAGAAATAAACCTAGAAGAATTACAAGGCACATGATGTAGATCTTACCTGCTCACATAAAATAAAAAATCATCTTTGGCTGACTTGAGTACAATGCACAGTCTATAACTGTATAAATACAGATATAGAGATTATTGTTGGCTCCTTCATTTCATAACTGTTTTCTTTTAAAAACTTCACAGTTTCATTATTAACACACAGACCCAAAACTGAAAAAAAAAATCAGAGAGTAAAAATGTTTTGATCACTTAGTCATAAATGAAATGCCTTCATTAAACATGTCCTCTTAAAGGTCAGAGATCAATATGAAAAGGAGGTGGAAAATTTTAAGTAACAGAGGTGGTTGAAGATTACAAAGATATAGTATCTTTTTGAACCCCAAAACATACATATTCATGCTCTTAAGCTCGGCTTCTGGTAGGTGGGTCCCATGAAGAGTCAACATGAGGATCGAGAAGTGTTATTTCTGTTCAGGACAAGGTACCCTGGCCACAGCATAATGTTTGTCTTCAATGATTGCAAGGTCTGATTCTGCAAATCCAAGTGTCATAAAAACTTTAAGAAGAAGAGGAATCCAGGCAAGGTCAGGTGGATTAATGCCTTCCAGAAAGCAGCCGTCAAGGAGCTCATGGTGGACAACTTATTTTAATTTGAAAAGCATAGAAATGAACCTGTGAAATACCAGCAGCACTTTGGAGTAAAACATCCATCAGGGGAGTTAGATCTCAGCTCAGAGTTTGCTTCACTGTGTTATGCTCATAAAACATGAAAGTTTGTGTGTAGATGAAGGCATGAACTCTGGGCATAACATAGTTGAGCCATTGCTTAATGGCACCAGGCAACATTATTGTACTAACTGTCTTGCTAGTGTGAAATTTGTAATGGTGTAATATTTTCCTTGTACTGGGATTGTCTGTTTATTAGGGTTATTTAAGTAGAGGTCACATCAAGGAACTAACCATTCTCATTACAACCTCAGTCTCTTTTGGTTTAGTCTGTTTAGTAGCTCCTTGGCATCGCATACTGGCTGCATATGATGCTACAGTGCAGCTGAATTATGCTGGGTTGTTTCTTCTGCCTCATCATTGTAATAGGCAGCTTGTAGATATTGGGGGTGGGGAGGGTTGAATAAACTTTGCCAAAATGGTACATTATTACTGCATTGGACAATTGATAAGGCCCAAATCCAAGTTGTGCCTTCTAGCCCAACAATACCCCCACCCACCCCTCCCAGCCAGCAGTGGTCTAGAAGCAGAAGAATCTTGGTGCCTTTTAAATTTTTTTTTGTGGTTTTCTTTTTTGGATGTTTGAGACAATGTCTCTCTATTATGCATCTCTGACTATCCTGGAACTCACTCTGTAGTCCAGGCTGCCTTGAACTCAAAGAGATCCACCTCCTGAGTGCTGGGATTAAAGGTGTATGCCATCAAACCCAGAATTTTTTATTTTATTTAAAACAAAACAAAAAACCTTTTGTTTTTGGAAAATAGAATTTCTGGATAGAATGCTGCCTATTATTTGTACATAAATAAAACCTTTCCTAAAGAAAATAAAAACAGATTCACATATGAAATCACAGAGACAGTATCAGAGTACATAGGAACTACATAGGTTCTAACCAGATGAGGTCTCAGTACTAAAATGAATGCATACTTTTCCCTCCCCTAATCAAAAAGCGATATCAGATTTAAATAGACTGGCAAAGGAGTAATCAGTTTACTCCAATAAATTGCTATTGTGTATGTCAACCCATTCTCAGGAATTGCTGGCCAACACATATAGACACACAGACAACAACACACACACACACACACACACACACACACACACACAGTATTTTGGTGGATTAAGGGTGTTTTTAATAATTTTAATATTATTGATTTTTTTATTCTTTATTTTTGATTTTTCTTGTAGAGAGAGAGATAGAACATGAAGTTGACTGGATAGGGAATTGGTAAGTATCTGGAAGGAATTTATGAAGGGGAAATCATGACCAATTATATACTGTATAAGATTGAAGAAAAATAAATAAATAATAGGAGAAACTACAACATATTACATTATAAGAGCACTAACGCTTACCTACTAATACTGAGTAGTAGCTTAAGGCACTGGTTTAAGCACTGATACTCTTTCATTGTCCATTTTTTTCTTTCACTAATAAAATTATTTTTCCTACTTTCTCATATTTTCATCATCCACTTGTATTTCTTGTTTTGTGTGTGTGTGTGTGTGTGTGTGTGTGTGTGTGTGTGAACCTTCTAACCCCTTACCTTGGTTTCCATCTGGTTCTCAAGTGAGATGAGGGTTATATTGATGCTCTTGTGGGATAAGTAAAACTCGAAGTTGAACCTACAATGTCATTCAGATATCATCTGTAAAATAATATTAACTTTAGGGACTAATTTATTTAAAAATATTGATTCCTGTATCATTATGTGTAAAATTTCCCCCTGGGATGCAACAATAAATTTGTTTGAGCCAGTACTCTATGGGAAAACTGTTTTCAAAAGGCAATGGACAGCAACGATGTTAACTTCTTGAGACCACCAGCTGGTAAGTGACAGATTTTGGTTTTTTGAGGTCAGACTGTCATTATCACAGGTTGATTAAGTATATTTTAATGCATGTCCTGTCTTAAATCTGTACCATTCTGTCATACTATGAGCAAGGCATAGAAAAAAATAACCCAACACTTTAAACACTAAATTTTATGAAGAAAATAAAGCAAGTGAAATACAAATATTAAATGAAAATATTCTCTGATGTTGATCAAAGGTTTTTATAAACACCTTGTTTGTGAAAAAACATTATAGTGGGAAGACAAGGATGTGTTCCACAGGTTAAACTTGACCACAATTTTTTGATATGGGTGAGTTCAGAATAATTTCCAAATACTCTACTTCAGAGATGATGGCATAAGGCATGATATCACTAAGATGCTATAGATCCCAGACACTTAAGGGGAGTTTGTCTTATCTACAACTAGAGTTAGCATAAGACTAGTGATGTTGTCATGTCTTGGGGGGATGCCAGTTTTTCCATCTTCACCTGAAAAATCTGAACAAAATACTATACTTTTCCATGTTTCTTCAAGAATATCATAAGACTGTCATTAGTAATGCATTCACATGTGAGATTTAGTTTGGAAAGTAAGTGATTGCAATTTTGAGAATTTTCAAAGCTAATATATAAGAACTCTAAACATAATACATGAAATATGTATTCCATTTAACAATAACATAAATTAATGATATATAAATATGAAATATTCTAAAGGTGATAGAAAAAATACTATAAAGGTAACATGGAAAATTCTGAAAATATTACAGAGTAAAAAAATCTTACATTTCCTTCAGTATCCTTATTTAACACATTTTTTTACCAAAAATATGCTATTATGATTAACTCTTGCCCAAATATATTGATCCTGTTCTCTGCTTAGCAATATTTGAAAAGATGAGTAACTACATACTAAGTTCAGGTATATGAGGAACTTAGTATGCAACAACTTGGTTAGAGCTTTTGATTGTATAATGAGTCTCAGTCATCTGGATTTTCATGTATCATTAGACCAGGAAGAAAAATTAGCACTGTTTATTTGGAGATTTGGGAGGGATTAAACTCCCAGAAAAATAATGTATTTTTCTATAAACAAAAATAAACATATTTTCCTCATTAGTGAGAATGATAACCTTATTTTGAAAATAAGGGAATTGTATGGGATTCTCTAGAAGGGAGACAAGCAGCACAGCTGAATTAGCAAAGATTGGGACAGGGAAAATCAGTGATGCCCCTCATAGGGGCTCTGCAGTACATCGAGCCATGGGAGGAGTCATCACACTTTCTAATCCACTTCTGTTCTCCACTTTATGTGGGTTGCTTTTCATTCAGCACTTTTCCACAATCAACATTAACTTACTGTCTGTTTATTGCTATGTTGTTCTCTTATAGCCCTCCTAGAGTCTGTCCAGCTGTCTCTCTAGAACTGCTCTGCTTTCAGACCAGTGTAGCAGAGTTTTCATACCTGACTCCTTTCAGAATCTGCTGAAAAAAATGTAACAATTTTGGTAGAAAAATGGACATAGGGTTATATATACAGATACCCTCCCCCCAAAAAAGGAGTTGATTGTATTAGGAGAACATGAAATGTTAAGATTATACATGTAAAACACCACCAACAGGATATGAAAATGTTCATTTAGTTGGTGCTAGAGCACCAGCAATATTAGCATGCTTTAAAACACACCATCTTGAGCTAGAGAGATGGCTCAGCTGTTAAAGGCTAGGCTCATAGCTTAAATAAATCTTGTGTTATAGTTCATGAAGTTATTTTTATCAGATATTTAGATATTGAAGCATTTAAAAAAATAAATTTGGACAATATCATTTCCTTCCATACATAATAGATGGAAACTCCAATAAAGTCATGATTTAAATATGATTGAAAGTCAGAAAAGCATTAAAATAATCTGACAAATACTAAATTTGAGGTGTTGGTGTGTGGATATACACATGAGCATGAGGATGTGTTTCTCCAACTGTGGAAGCCAGAAGTGGACATCAGGATATTTTCTTCATAAGCTTCCAATATTATGAAGTTCAGTTGGGTAAGAATTGCTGAGATAAGCACTGTGTTCTTGAGTCATAAGTACATTCCAATATGCCTAGCATTTTAGTTGGTAGAGATCTGAACTCATAACATCATACTCAGCAATCACTTTGCCTACTAACTCTCTTACCATCAATAAGATAAGTATTACATTTTAAGAAGTAAGAGAAAATGCTCAATTTAAAATGTTTGGTATCCATATATGAAAGATGTTAAGTTTGTTATAATGGAGTGTGATATCTTGAGAGCATAGATTTCCTGCATATTTAATCAGGAAAAGAAACTAAAGAGTCATTCAGATAATTGCAATCAATCAAATACCTATATTTAGTACAACAAACCTATGAGGAAAGGGCTCTCACAAATCAGAGATTAGTTTATTTGTTATAAAACAATCATTAAAAGCTTCTTTTAGTTTTCTTTAAAACTGCATCTTAAAATGTCAAGATGGTCATAATAGTGTAAACTGAATACATTCCATAATGGTTTTTGACTATTTTTGTCTATTGATGAAAGTAATGATTAAATGTTTGATCGAGAATGGTAAATTTTACCAAGTACATTAAATCTAGTTTTTTGATTCCTTATTAAACAAAATTGATGCGTGTGTTTGAAGTTAATGTGCTTGTTCTAGAAATGGAAAAAAAAAAAAACTGTCAGGATTTGTACCTACCACACAAAACATTGCATTTTCTAAGAAGTGACTAAAATGATTTAAGGTAAATGCATTTTTCTGTCACCATGTCTACAAAGCACAGGGTATTTTCATGTACAAACCTGCCATTGCAGATTTGAGTGCAAAAAAAATAAGGAAATAGGCTCATTTAATGATTAGTAAAGCAAATCATTTCTCTTACAACATGACACATGCCAACGACTATAGAAGCTACAGTGAGAAACTTCCACATTTTATCATGAGTATTTTATCATAGAAAGGAAAGGCATCTCAAGTCAATGAAAGAGAATCAAACTTGCCTAGAGAGTAAAGTAAATCCATAATGGCAATTTTGTGTTTTTCTTGTGTTTCATATTCCTTGTTTTGATAAACAAGTATCAAGAGTATGCAGTAAATATTTTGATGGGATTGGTGGAGCACAGTGGGATACACAGGTTTTTCATCTAGTTTATGAAGATATTCCACTTCAATATTGGTAGTACTTTACTATATATGTCAACCAAATTCATTTTGACGAGAAAAAATTGGTAAAACTTTTCTGTTCTTAAAAGTGAAAATCATAATAATATATATTTCATGTTAATTATTTATTGAAAGAAATGGTATTTAAAAAGGGTAATTATTGACTTTTCCAGGCAGAAACAAACTGAAAGAAGAGTCAATTAGGGACTATTTACATTTCCTCTTCTGAAAGACATCTTCTTTTCTGTATTACTGCCTTTTTCCAAGAACATGGTATTTACAGATATATTAATAATGAAAATTACTGTGGATTATATCTGTCTTCTAGTCCACTGTCTGCTTATTCTAACTCATATGAAATAAAAATTTATCATAGAAACAATAATAATTGAACAATGATGTCAATCATTTTCATTTTATTCAAATAAAACCAAAGGGCTCTGTATGTTTGAAATTGTTCCTCTAATAAAATAAGCAAGAATAAAAAGTAATATTTTTCATCACCAAAACCATTTATTCTGATACATTGAATGGGTCAAATAATAACTATCACATTACATTTTAAGATTATTTGTAAATTATAAGTATTTGTTTTGTCATGTTTAAACTGGAATATCAGAAAGAAACATTGTACCATGCTGAAATAGTACATATGTATTCATAGCTGCAAAATATGTATAATGGTATTTCAAAAATTATATTCTTTAAGATGTGGTAAAGATACAGAATGTTCTATTCCTTCTTGAAACACTAAGGCAATTAACTGTATGCTAAGTATTGAATAGGTTATAGACTATAATGTTAATCAAATATTAAAAATAAAGTTAATGATAAAATATTACATATAACATATGTAAACTTTATGAACATTGATTTATAAAATTAACCATACTTGGGATAATAGGAATTTGTATTTGGAGAGTTCTATGGGAAACATTCACATTCATAATAATTCAAACAGATGGCCACTAAAGTTTAGGAAGTAGTATCTGAATCACTAAAGAATAACAAAATATCACTAATGAGGAATGCTTACTTTTGCGTAAAATGCTCAGCAGAATAAGATAATCACCCTCAAAATAAATGTCTCTTGTTTTTCAGATAAATTATTTCATATTTTCCACTTCTTATCACTAATGAAACAATGTGGCTCAATAACAACGTGACTGAGTTCATTCTACTTGGTTTGACACAGGATCCATTTAGAAAGAAATTCCTATTTGTTGTGTTTTTGCTTTTTTATATGGGGACATTACTGGGTAACTTGCTGATCATTGCTACCATCAAGACAAGCCAGACACTTGGGAGTCCCATGTACTTCTTCCTGTTCTACTTATCCTTGTCTGACACCTGTTTCTCTACAACCATATCCCCTAGAACAATTGTGGATTCCCTGCTGAAGGAGGCCACTATCTCATTCAGTGAGTGCATAATACAAGTATTTACATTCCATTTCTTTGGCTGCTTGGAGATCTTCATCCTCATCCTCATGGCTGTTGACCGCTATGTGGCCATTTGTAAGCCCCTGCACTACATGACCATCATGAACCGTCGGGTCTGTGGGGTGCTGGTGGCCATAGCCTGGGTGGGATCCTGTGTGCATTCTTTAGTTCAGATATTTCTGGCCTTAAGTTTGCCCTTCTGTGGTCCCAATGAGATTGATCACTATTTCTGTGACTTGCAGCCACTCTTGAAGCTTGCATGTTCTGACACATATATGATCAACCTTCTTCTGGTGTCTAATAGCGGGGCCATTTGCACAGTGAGTTTCCTCATGCTGATGGTGTCATATGTCATCATCCTGCATTCCCTAAGAAACCACAGTGCTGAAGGAAGGAGAAAAGCCCTATCTACCTGTGTCTCCCACATCATTGTGGTCATCCTATTTTTTGGACCTTGCATATTTATATACACACGCCCTGCAACCACATTTCCTATGGACAAGATGATAACTGTATTTTATTCGATTGGGACACCTTTGCTCAACCCTCTGATTTACACATTGAGAAATTCAGAGGTGAAAAACGCCATGAAAAAGTTATGGAGGAAGAAACTGGTCTCAGATGATAGAAAATAAAAGGAGGTCTTTAAACATTTTTCATAGATAGCATTACTTGTTATTGCATACTGTACATATATGCATATATATCACAGTTAGTTAATTATTATAATGACACTTTGAGATCTTATCATCAACATAAGTTGTTTTCTGGACTCAGGAAAATTGTTCCAGATTCGAATAATTGTAGCAAAGGTGAGTATAGATGAATATTCATATTGAAGGAAGTCTATTCTATTTGTCTTAGAACTCTTACCTTGTATTTCTTTACATCGTTCTATAACACTAACAGGATTCAGAGAGGAAAATTCCCTCTTGATAATCTCTGATGCTCTGCTCTCAATGTTGGGGTTATCAATAATTCTTTTATAAGTCTTATTCCCTTCTTCTGACTTGATCTCTTCTACTTTAGTTACTAGGTTTTCTCTTGGACATACTAATTTTAATATTTTCATTACATCAAATTGTTAGATTTAGTGCAGCATATGTAGGGTAGTTTAAAATAGAGATATCTATATAAGTTAGCCTCATGAGAACAATCACTTCATTGTAGAGTATTTGGATGTATTATCAGATTAAACAGAAACAGGAGATCCGAGGTAATATTTCAAGGTTTAAAACCGCATTTTTATATTGCAAATATAAATTATTTTGTGAATTTTTAATTAAATCCAGAAAAAATAATATTTGCAAAAGATAATAAGACACATGGATGGTATTTTTATGCTATTCAAGATTATTAAATTTATCATTATTAGTTAGTAATCTAGTACTGAAAAATATTAATGTCAATAATATTTCTAATGCCAATTTTTTCTTGTGTGTTTTATTCACAGAAAAATTAAGTATAGATTTTTTTAGTTAAGATTTCTATTACTTTCATAAGCCAGTAAATTGCATAGAAAATTTCATTATCAATTTTGCTATATCAGAAATCATAAAATTTCTGTCTTTCTTTAATCCTTTCTTTTTCTTCTTTTTTTTTTTTTTTTGATTGCCTGGGATTAAATGTGTTTCCTTGCACATTCAGGTCATGGGCTCTAAAAGAAAGATGCAATCCCATCCTATAACTTCTTTACCTCAAAGTATCATCATAGTTTGTGTGTGTGTGTTAGCAGAAATCAGGAGAATCTACAACAAACTACACTGGTCATTGTACTGTACATTATTTTTTTAGTATTCTGTGAGTTTCAGTCTCTCATCATTTTTGAGAATGTTGTCATTATGTCATACCTATAGTTTGACTCTGTTATTGCAGCATGTTTAGTTTGAAATTCCTTGTCTTTATTACCAAATTCAAAGTAGCGATACACAAAAGAGGTATAAAGTGAATAAGGTTGAGGTACATTAAAGCTTAAATTGTTAACCTAAGAAAATTATTTCAGGTTCAAAAATAATAATAATTAATAGTAAATAAATAAATTAAAAATAGGGAAAGGTGGATTGTTAAATTTCATGATTTTGGTGGAATTACTTTGAGTTTCTCCTCATCCAATTTGTTGTTGGCTATTAGCTTGTTGTAAATTGTTTTTTAATATTTAGGTGTATTCTTTATATCCATGATCTTTCCAAGACTTTTATCATGAAGTGGTATTGGATTTTGTCAAAAGCTTTTTCAGCATCTAATGAAATGATCACATTGGTTTTTCTTTCAGTTTGTCTATGTGGTGTATTACATTGACAAATTTTCACATTTTGAAGCATGCCAGCATCTCTAAAATGAAGCCTACTTGATTAAAATATCTATCAACTAGAAAATTTGTTAATGAAATGATTCCTAATGATACTCTACTATACTGGTAGACTGAAGCCTCCTTTAATAAATATTACAGAAGCTTAATCCAACAAGTGATGTGAGCAGATGCAGAGACCCACAGCCAAACATTAGAAGGGGCTTGGAGAATCCTGTGAGAGAGGGTGATGATGGATTATAGGAGCCAGAAGGGTCAAGGACACCACAACAAAAACCATAGAATAAACTAAACTGAGTTCATAGATATTAATAGAGACTGTACCAATAATCAGAAATCATGCATGGGTCTGACATATGCCTTTTGCATCTATCATATGGTTGTATAGCTTGATGTTCTATGGTACTCCTACCAGTGCAAGCATTGGCTACCTCTGACTCTTGCCTGCTTTTGAGACCTTTTTCATCCTAATTGGTTGCCTCTATTTTGTCTTAAGGGGATTTTCATGCTCTTATTGCAACTCAGTATGCTCTGTCTAGCTGATATCCTTGGAAAGAGTGCCTTTTTCTGAGGGAAATGGAGGAAGAGTAGATCTGAGAAAGAGTAAAGGTGACAGGAAGGACTGGGAAGAGAGGAAGGAGGGGAAGCTGAAGTTCAGATGTAATATATTAGAGTAGAATTAAAAAGACAAGGAAAATAAGGCATACTATATGTAAATGCATCCTTATCACTTATTTTAATTTATGTATATAAATGTTTAGGTTTCAAGTATGTTTGTTTGTGATGTATGTACCTGGTGTTCACAGACATTAGAAGAGAAAATGGATGACTTGGAACTGGAGTTGAAAATGGTTGTTGTACCAGGCATTTTGTTTTTGGTTTTGCTTTTTTGTTTTTGGTTTTTTTTTTTTTTTTTTTTTTTTTGGTTTTGTTTTGTTTTGTTTTTTTTTTTTGGCCATCAACTAGTTCCCAAATCACTATAAGGAGACTATTAATTTTGAATGCTCAACCTTGGTTAGACTCATTTCTGGCTAGCTCCTTTAATTTAAATTTACCTGTTTCTCCTTATCTACCTTTTGCCTCAGGGATTTTTACTTTTCTTTTATTCTATATATTTTTCTTTCACTGCTTCTCATGTCTACTGGCTGGTATCTGCCTGGCTTTTGTCCCAAAGTTTCTTCCTTGTTTTCTCTTCCTCCTTCTTTCATTTCCCCTATTTATTCTCTCTTCCTGCCAGCCCCACCTATCCTTTCTCTGCCTAGCTATTGGCCATCCAGCTTTTTTATTATAATGATCAAGTACCTCAGGCAGGCAAGATAAAATAAATGCAACACATCTTTACCTAATTAAACAAATGAAGCATAAACAAAAGTAATATGACTTTACAAATTTAAAGTAATATTCCACAGCATAAACAATTCAATACATCTTTGTCCAGTTAAAATAATATTTCACAACAGATGTGAACCTCATTGTGGGTGCTGGGAATTAGACCTGAGTCTTTACAAGAACAACCTTTAACCAATATGTCATCTTTCCATTACTATAGGGAACTTCTTTGTAGTCTATGTAACTTCTTATAAGTGGAGGATTTTCTGTCCTTTCTACATTTGTAGCCACTTTTAAAATAATCACTCAGAGACATCATAAAAATTACAACCCAGGGTATTAATGAGGCTGATTAAAAACTAGCTGTTAACAACTTAAATTAACCTATTTCTATTCATCTATATCTGCCATATGTATCTATCACATATTGTTTCTTTGATGACTTGCTGGCATTTGCCCAAACTCCACTCTTCTCCTGTATTTTTGCTTGGATTTCCAGCCTGGCTCTAAACTACCTTACTATGGGCCAAACCATTTTTTTAGCCAATTGAAATAAAATATATTCACAGCATACAAAAGGGTTATCAGCCAACAACTTCTGGACATGCAGTGAACATTGAACCTCCATGCTTGCTGCCACATATCTCCTAAAGACTGACCTTGCACTAAATTATTTGAAAGTTTTGCAATAAAGATGCAAAAAAACTAAATGTGTGACACCAACAGGTATGTTGCTTGAAGCAAACACTTTAGTAGAGAAAAGAATGGAAATCTAGTTTCAAGATGTAGGACCAACAGGGTAGAACTGTGGAACCTTACTCCAGTAAGTAAAGACAACTTGGAAATACTTAGATTAATAGAAATGGGATATTATTTAAGACAGAGCTAGCCAATAAGAAATGCTAGTAACTGGCCAACAGCTTTATATCTAATACAGCGTCTCTGTGTGTTATTTGGGGCTGGTGCACCTGTGGGACCAGGCAGGTGGGAAAAACTACTTGTAACAAAATGGTGCCTCAAAATGGCTACTGAGAACTTTCCCTGAAAACTTAACAAAAGCTTAAAAAAGGGTTTTATAAACAAAAGAACAGAAACAAGCAAGGCTTCTTAGTAACACCATTTTTTTTGGTGGGGCTCTGTTTTGCTAGAGACAAGGACAGGTTACTGGGGAAAAGGATTTCTATTTTTGTTTCCATAGAAAACAAATAGCTGTGGATTTCTTCCAGAATAACATGGTTTGATCAAGTCAGAACCCTGAAACAGTGTCTCAGATGATCCAACATTCAAAACAGCTAGGACAAGGCACCCTTACAAACTACTAAAGCCAAGATTTCTATGTCTTCTTAAGATCCTCAAGACAGTACTCCCTACCAGCAGGAAGCAGTTTGGAAAGAACAACACCCAAATTCCCAAATATTGTCTATAAATGTCTGTTTTCCCTTAAATAGGCTTGGCTATAAGTGGTTAATGATCAAAACCAATCTCTTTTTAAAGGTAAAAAGGGGATTATGGTATAGATATAAATACTTTGTTTTGGAATGGATTTTTATTTATTGATACACTTTAAGGTAAATTTTGTGATATATATACATATATATATACACATATATGTATATATATATATTTCTCCTCTTGTTTAGGTATTGTGTTTATATAGCTCATTTAGAAATGTAATTTACACATTAGTACAGACTGTAGATGATTACCTATGATAGTCAAAACTTAGACTTAAGTTAGTTAGGTTTTCAAGATATACAGGGATATATTTGAGATGGATATGCATTCTTCAAACCTTTAAAAGACCTACAGAATATGGCATTTAACATGGTTTAGGATTTTTCTTGACAATCAGGCCAAACTGCTCCTGGCAACATCATCTGGATTAGAAAGGAAGATGGACATCAAAGAATCTCATTGTGGAGTTTACTTCCACTATGGGAAGACTAGCCATTTGGAAAATATACTACTCTTGTCTGGACTGTTTGACTTTATGCTGCATAAAGTGGACATGCAGGGCCCATAGGCAAGTGACTGTTGATACAAGTCTTTGCTACAGGGTTCTTGCTTCATGAAAGAATATGACAGACATTCTATAGGACACAGATAAAAGTGACTGACAAACTTCTGACATGGGCAGGACATTTTGAAATTTCTTGCTTTGCTGAGAAATCTGCTAAACACACCATGGCCTATAGGCTGAAGGTGGGACATTACAGAACTTTGGGTGACTGACCAGGCAGTGAGTTGTCTCTGTCATTTCTAGAGTTTATATATTATCCTTATGTGGTCTTTGATGGAGTTGAAGACAAATAGTTATGGTTATAATTTTTTTTTTAGTTAGGATTAAAGATAAATTACTTATAGGACTTTAGACTCACAAAGAAAGGATAGATGAAATATTTTCTTTAAATAATGCTACATGTTAATGAACTAAATATTGTTAACTGTGGTTCTTATTTAATAACTGTTTTGTTATATATTTTACTATGTTAAAGTTAAAACCCTTCTTTTTTATTTTAGACAGAAAAGAGGAGATGATGTGAGGTGTCATTCTATAAATATGTTTCTCTTATTTGGTTAATGAATAAAGCACTGTTGTCCAATAGGAAAGCAAGATAGGTGGGACTAGGAGAGAAGGCAGATTTTGGAAGTAGTAGAGAGGAGTTTCAAGATGTAGGACCAACAGGGTAGAACTCTGAGCCCTCTCTCTGGTAAGATAAGGCTTAGATTAATAAAAATGAATTAATATTTAAGGTGGAGCTAGCCAATAAGAAATGTTAGTAACTGGACAACAGCGTTATATCAAAAAACAAAACAAAAAAAAAAAACAAAAAAAGAAAGAAAGAAGGAAAGAAGAATGGAAATCTAAGGAAGTAAAATGAAAATATTGGTGTAGGGAAATGAGTACTATTACCTGATGTACTATTTTTACAACTCCTGAGTTCTCACCAACAGCTTCCTCTCTTTTGAAAGAGAAAGATGCTTTTTTTTTTCACATTTAGACAAGGCTAATGCTTATGAGAAGAACCTGTCATTCAGTAGTGTTTGCTTTCTACACCAGCATCTTCCTATATCACTTTGTGTTCCCTACAGCCACTCAGTAAAACATCTTATGAAAACCTGGCTAGGAAAGTACACACCTTACAAATATTTGAGACTTATCAGGAGTTAGCTGATATATGCAAGAGTGGAGCTGATGAAGACTTTTCTATGGGAGTAAATTCTGAAGATTTTAATAATAATTGTCAGAATAAAAATCTAGAGGGTAAGAAATCATTTCACATGGGATAACCAGTTGTGACTTTGGAATTGATATTACTGTAATTTGGTTGCTTGCCCCTAAAAAATCAATAGGATAATGAATTAGGTTCGCTGCACCTTAGATCCACTTCATTTGGAAATAGAGTCTTTACAGAGACAACAATGCTGGAACAGTCCTTAATGTTAACACTTGTATAAAGGAAGAGTAAGAAAAAAGATAGGCACAATAAAAGGAATGTCGTAGGTAAATGATGACAGATTGAAATGATGCTTTTAAACCAAGGAACTTCCCTATTTGCCAAGGAACTCCCAAGCTCTAGGAGGTGCATGGCATGGGTTCACCAAGTTTGCACAGGAAGGTATCCCACTGCTAGTGTGATCTCATACTTTAGGCTTCTGAACTGTGAGAAAACAAATTACTATTAATAAGCCACTAATTCATGGTACATCAGACCACCCAACAAAACTCAAAAGAGATAGATATTCTTCTGAGATCCTTAAGAACTGGCAATTATACTCACATACAAGAGTCTAGTCATTCATATCATTTTCCTATTTGGCTATAAGAAATAGAAATTTGGTAAAGTAAAGCAACATGGATTTCATTATATGCCAGTTTCACATAGTCTTAGTGGTGAAACATTTTAGCAGAGACCATGTTCTAGTTTTATTTGTTATCATCTGCATAGCCTAAACAAATTCCTTCCTGGTACCTGTTTGGAAACAAAATACCATGCCATTCAATAAATCATAATATATACATTAAGTAAAATTTTTCTTTTAAAAGCCAACCAAAATTTATATTGTAATAGGTGTTCCAAATGGTAACTTTCACTTTTGGCAACATATAATTCAAATTATTTCTCAAAAACCAAGAAATAGTCGCCTAATTTTATTCTAGAGGATGATTTTTAAAAATACAGACAACTAAGAAATGCTGAGGATGGGAGAGATAGTTTTCTCCAAGGAAAATCACACCAACCAGTTATCCAATGCCAAATGGTCAACCTAAAACATATTTCAAGTAACATTATACAGACTGAGCAGGTTATACCTATGTAGTTACATATATATATATATATGTATATATATATATGTGTGTGTGTGTGTGTGTGTGTTGTGTGTGTGTGTGTGTGTGTGTGTGTGTGTGTGCGCGTGTGTGTATGTTTGTATATATGTATTTTACAACAGTTCTTACAGTGAGAATTAGGATGTCTCTGACTCTTTTGCCTGCTTTTAGAACCCCTTTCCTCCTACTGTATTGTCTTGCCCAGACTTGATGTCAGGTTTGTGCCAGGTTTATTGTATCTTGTTGTTCCATGTTTGCTTGATATTCCTGGGAGGCCTGCTTTTGGTATTTTGGATTTGTTGTGGTTTTTTGTTTGTTTGATTTTGTTTTTATTTGTTTGTTTGTTTTTCCTGGTGAGAGTTGATGGTGATGGATTTTGGTGGCATAGTGGATCTCGGGGAAGGGAAGGTGGAGGGACTAGGAGTGAAATATATAACCATAATGTATTGTATGAGAGAAAAAAAAAAGCAGCCAAAACTTGAATGAGAACAAGAACAACTATATGGGAGGGTTTAGAGAGAGAAAAGGAAGAGGAAATGATGTAATTATAATCTCAAAAATATAAAAATTACTAAAATTCATGAAAACAATGGTGTTAAATAAGATAAAAAGATTTCATATAGAAAAAAAGAATCAG
The DNA here is from genome assembly GCA_030556225.1 of Cricetiscus sungorus. Lineage (NCBI taxonomy): Eukaryota > Metazoa > Chordata > Mammalia > Rodentia > Cricetidae > Cricetiscus > Cricetiscus sungorus. The sequence goes on along the minus strand of JANBXA010000372.1, from coordinate 27,867,030 downwards.
GTGATTTGAAGAAATTAGATATTTTGAAATTAAGGGAAAACATGGGGAATGACATAAGAGGTAAATCTTACAAGGAATTTGAATACATCTAAGTTTGAGCTTAATTTTGTTAAAAGATGGGAAAATCGCTTTATTAATAATAGATTTCAAACCTTTATAGTTAGGAAGACTATCAACATACTATGAAGAAGTAAATATTTATTTTAGAATTTTCTTCCTTAAATCATGTAGTGGTATATTATTTTTTAAACAATTTAAAATATTTTTTTAAAAAGTACAACTAAAAAGCTAAACATAGGCAGTTAAAATCGCAGTAGTTTATTTTGGACAGATTGCTTCAGGAATATCCTTGGGGATTGTCAATGGGGTTGTATCCAAGTCCCTCCAGTGGCCTTAAAGTCTCTGCTAGACTGCAGCTTCTCAAAAAGCTTTTAGCCCTGCAAGGCTGGACTTGGGATTTTACCATCGCAGAGAAGGAAGAAAAACAATGCATCTCCAATTTGTCACATGAATCTAATGTGCCTTTCATTTTCATTCTTAGTACTCACAGAGTAAGTTTTCATGACTCTATGATTTTAACTACAATTTTATAATAGTACGCACAGCATATGTATTGTTCAGCTTCATTTTAACCTCTTGAAATATCTACTTGTAATTTCATACTAGGATATATTTTAAAATTAATTGTCATAGATATCATTTTCAATGCTGATAGGAATTAGCCAACATCAAAAGCGCAATCTTTGGAATTTCATTTTCTTTATTTCATCATTTATTCTTTGCTTTAAAAAAAAAAAGCCTGAGTTTAAATGAAAGTAATAGGATTTTCCAGTAGGATTGCAATTTTCAAAAACCATATGTTCTGAAAATATAGCTGCATCTTAACTGTATTTCATAACCTTACATTATTTTCATCTGTACCCTAACTTTATATTTCAATAGTGTGTTAGACAATTTTGGAGGATTATTACAACAGAAAATCAGTCATAGGAGTACTTTATTGAAGTCTTAACTTTAAAGTTGGCACTAACAAATGCTGGGATAGGCTGTGAAAGGAAATGACAATATTCTTTTAGTTACATGAGATAGAAAAGTGATGATAAACTAAAACATTTAGAAATAGTATGAATAAGATTAGCAAATATATAATAAATTCCACAAAACTTTAAATAATGTAGTAATCTTAATACAAAAAGAAATTGGCAGTTTCTGCAAGTATTTGTTCTGACTGTTGCACTTCCTTGAATATATGTACATATATTTTACTTAATTTTATTCCCTTCATCCATGTTAATATGTTCTCTGTGTTTTTATTAATACAAGATTTTACTAAGAAATACTTTTCAAAATAGCTTACAACAAATCCATATTTTAGGGAAGCATTAAAATCACTAAAGAAAATCTGTCCTCGGGGTTTTCCTTGTCTTATTGATGCCTTAGAAATGCTCAGAATTTTTGTCCTTTTAAAATTAAGCCAATTTAAAAGATGCAGCTTCATGAAATGAAAATAATAACAAAGTAGGTAATTTTTAGTTAGTTCATACCACAATTTAGCAATATATTTCTACACTTGATGTTTAGTGTTAATATTTTTATCATTAGTATATGGATCTCCTTACAGAGCTATTGAAGCATCTGCTTTGTTACTGCTGTGTATCTAAATCTTTTCCCATTTTTAAATTTTCACTATGTTGCAATGAATATTCTGACCAATGTTTAGTGGGGTTCTTTTAATGATGTAAGTTCTGATTCCCTAATAAATCATTAAATTTTGTCTTAAAACATTTTAAGTTATACATGTATAATACTGACAATTTGTTGTAATGTAACATTGTTGCTGAATTTACATATCCCTGATTTTATATTTGTTTTGGGACTTTTCCTCATGTGACACTTTCATAGATTTTTGTGCATAATTGCAAAAGAATGTATTAATTTGACAGCAGTGGTGAAATTTGAGTCAGTCCATAATGAGCACAACTTCTTTCTGTATTAAATGTACTTTTCCTGAAGTTTTACCTCAGAAGTCACACAATTTAAAGGGCATTTATTTCTTGCATGTTTTTCAATATAGTGACATTTTCATTCATCAATGAGGCTGAATAATTGATTTACTTTTATAAATTTGCCTTCAATTGAGCATATATGTGACACATTTTAGACCAGGTTATTACAGATACAGAAAATAAATAAGAGAAGGAGGAAAATAATTATCATTTCTCTATTTTTCAGTGACATATTTTGGATTTGCCATTATGCACATACAGAGTGTCTAGTAAAGTAAAAATATGTGGTTTAATTTAGAAGCTCAATTTGTTGAAAAATGGGATGGGAGGATGGTACTTTGGATGTACTCTGTGTTGTTGCAGGTGCTGACATCTAAGATGATGCCACAATATCAGTAATTGATGACAATAGGAGCCTCCAGAAGAGCCTAAAAACTACACTGGGAATTGAGGTGAAATCTAGTCATTCTAGAACATGGGAAAAGTCTACCCTCATCTCTAACAGTTTGCTGGTTGCTCTTTACCTCCTTTATTACTTATTTTTATAAGTTTCAATGGACTCGTAAGATTGCTTGAAGAGACTCAATAACGTGACAACATGAGTCCACCAAAGTATGGTGCTAACACACACTTTCAAAAGTCACTAATTTTAGTCATTATGAAGGTCGGAGAATAACAGTAACCCTCACTTTTGACTAAATCAGATAATTTCATGGTATATAGTCAACATATACTACTATAACATAAAAATTTACCCTTGAACTGCTACAGTGAATTTACATCTTGATTTTGAACTTAGAGTATGTGTTCAATTTTTAAATTATTAACCTTGTTCTACTAAGTGTAAGGTTTTAGAATTCTTTCAACAACTACAATGATTTTATTATATGCAGTATCACTCTGTGCATTTGTTCCCTTGAATGAACTGTACCGTACTTTCAAGTAGTCTACTTATTTTAGTCATTGTTCCATCATTACAGATTTACAATTGAACTATTTAAACTTTCAGTGCATATACGTCGTGGTTAAAAAAAAAAAAAAAAAAAAAAACGACTTTGAAAAAATAAATTAAAGGTCTTGAAAGACAAGGCATTCTTTCCCTCTATAATAGTCTAGCACATAGAAGAAATGGGGTATGGAAACCTCACAGAATTTGTTTTACTGGGACTTTTCCATAATGAAGATGTCAAAGCAATGTGTTCTGTGTTGTTCTTATTTTGTTATCTTGTAATTCTCTGTGGAAACCTGGTGGTTGTTCTTACCATCAGGTGCAGTCACCTTAGTGAATATCCAATGTATTTTTTTCTCAGCTACCTATCCTTCATGGATGTATGTTTCACTTCGACAGTGGCCCCGAAATTGATAGTAGACTTTTTGGTAAAGTGTAACACTATATCCTACAGTGGCTGCATTGCCCAGATGTTTTCTGCCCACTTCTTTGGTGCTACTGAGATATTTATTTTGGTGGTCATGGCCTATGATCGTTATGTAGCCATTTGTAGACCCCTTTACTACATGATCACCATGAACAGACCAGTGTGTTACATACTTGTGATAGTCTCAGTTATTGGTGCTTTTATGCACTCACTTCTACATGTACTTATTGTTATTAGACTTCCATTCTGTGACACCAATGAGATAGACCACTACTTCTGTGACATATTCCCCCTGCTGAAACTGGCCTGCACTGACACAAGATTCCTTATTATTATAATCATTACCACCACAGGGGTGCTATCCATTTTGACTTTTATTGCCTTGATCATTTCTTATGTTATCATTTTGTCCACCTTGAAAACCTGCTCATCCAAAAGCCGCCACAAAGCCCTTTCTACTTGTGGCTCACATATCACAGTTGTGTTCATGTTCTTCTTGCCGCTCATCTTTACTTATGTCCCAATGAGTGATTCTGTTGGGAATGACAAGGTATTTGCTCTGTTTTACACCATGATTGCCCCTTTATTCAACCCTCTCATCTACACACTGAGGAATACAGACATGAAGAATGCCATGAGGAAGGTGTGGTGCCAAGAAAATGTATTTAAAAAAAACTGAAGTCATTTTGAGTGGAGCCTTCTCAATTGTATGTATGGGCTAAAGACCTATTCCAGCCTCTACCCAGATTTTTAAAGGTAAATTTCTTCTCAGCATCAAAGAAGGGTGTGTGTGGGAGAGAGAGTTTTTTAAAATAACTTCTGACACAATCTGAGGGCCACACTCTTTATTTCATGTACTCTTTATTTTTGTTTCTACTCTAATAACCCTGTCCTACATCTTACTTTCCCATGCTTCTCGTAGCTTCTTCTTCATTTTCCTACATTCTTTTCTTATTTTTTGGTTTCTTCAGACAGGGTTTCTCTGTGGCTTTTGAGGCTTTCCTGGAACTAGCTCTTATAGACCAGGCTGGTCTTGAACTCACAGAGATTTGTCTGCCTCTGCCTCCCAAGTGCTGGAATTAAAGACAGGCATGTGCCACCACCACCTGGCCTACATTCTTACCCTATTGCATTTCTGCTAATTTCTATCAGCTTATCCTTCTAGCTTCTACTTCTCTTCAAATCTTTGTTCCCAAGGGTTTGAAGCAAAAGATAAGGATTACAGAATTAACATTTTTCATTGGTCTGGAGCACATTCCTAGCCTAAGTGATGAAGGCAGAGTCATTGTCATGGCACACAAGGTCCAAAGGCTATATAAACCAAACTGAGACCAGACAGGGAGGACACAGTGCCCAATGACAACTTTAAGACACAGATTTATTGTTAGTAGACTAGCAAGTGAAGAATTGGCATGCCTTTCTCAGTAACCTTGGTAGACATCTATGACTCTGACCTTGTACATAGCTGTAAGGTTTCAAACTAATGATCTATTTACAAAGTGTCTTTAGTCTAGTTTGAACTTTCTGTGATGTGAAAGTGGGCTAATTGTGTGTAGTAGTCTTAGAAAGCGAACCAGGCAGGCTGGTAAGAGTTCATAGACAATGTGGGACAAACAGATTCAGTTATGAAACATGTTCCAGTATATATTCTATATATCAGAATTATATAGCTAAATGAAAATTCATCATCCACACCATACACAGATATTTGTGCCCAATAAACAATTAACACACTATAGTGCTGTGGGAAAAATCCCCAAGCTGTAATGAAGGAAAGAGCTTTTCACACAAAAAAAGTCTGCACTGAGGATAACAAGCATGTTCAGGAAGCAATATTCCTTATTGATCTGCTAAATAATGTATCTCCATCTTTTGTGCATCTCTGGCGACTATATTCCTCATAGCCTTGCCAAGTGAGGTATATTCTCCATGAGATACTCATCTCTTGTGCATTGATCTCTGAAGTATGTGCTAAACTTTTGACTGCATAACTCTGCAGTTCATAGCAATCTGGTCATATCCACAGAATAAATGTGAGAAATACATCAAGATAGCCAGATGAGTTACCAACAAAAGTTGCAAGCCATGAATAGATAAGACACAGTGTATATTGATCTTTTAGTTCTTCATGATCCCTGGCATAATGACTTGTTATATTGTTATTGGTGTAAATTAGAAAAACTACATAATTTGGCAATTTTTACTCTACTTTGGAATACTGGTATTTTGTCTGAGACAGCTGTCATAGAGAAGTCCTAATCACATCTTTTCTGGTGCTCCCACTACAGCTAGCAAAATAAATATGGGGAAAGAACCACAACACTGTATTTGGCATGTCACTTGGTATTATCCTCATATACCTTATTTAGCAAACATATTGAAGAGACTTTTTGGGTATAGTTTATGATGTTATTAGGAGACACAATCTTATAGAAAACTCCCTAATACTCACTGCTTTCACAATTTTTCCTCCCTGTCTACTTCAATGCTGCTTGAGTCTTAGTTGTAGGAGTATTTTGTAGATATATTCTTTGAGACTGGGCTGCACACACACCTCTGCATTTTGATTTGATTATGTTTTATAGAGTGGTCTATCTTCTTCAAAGAGAAGTTTCCTTGATGACAGAAAAAGACTACATTTATCTGTGGGTATAAGGACAAATGATAATATTACTTCTAGGGATTGTGCTGGGTTAGTAAGTCAGTGGTTATAGATTCCTCTCCAAAAACCATGACTTAACTAGTATTGGGTGGTTAGATAGATGTCTAGCAGTAGGTATAATTTCCCTCTTGTGTGAGTCTTAAGTTCCATTAGAGAGCTGTTAGTTACTGCCAATGTGTATGTGCAACTATTGCACCCTTATGGCTACCATTTCCTGCTTGTTGTCAATGAAGTTTATAGGTATCAAAGCTGAGTAAAACTTTGTTGTCTTTCTTTTTTAGGAGAAGGATAGGTGATATTTTCCACCAAAGAGCAAAACAGTTATTGGTCCATAGCCAAATTCTCAACTCTAAAACATACATAAAATAATGTATATAACTAAACAGGTTATATCTAGTAAAATATATATATATATATATATATATGTACACATGTAACTATATGTATTTGTAGATATTCATACACACACGCATACACACACACACACACACACACACACACACACACACACACACAATAAAAATTAGTGCCAAAGAAGTAATGAATTTAAGGGATACCAGAAAGCCCAATATGGGAGTTTTGGAGGGAGGAGAAGCAAGAAATGCAAGAAATTATAATATAATCTCAAAAAAACTATTTTTGTACATTTTTGATTATTTACCTATTTTGGTTCTAAAATCATTCAATGCAGTATAATATTATTGTAATAATTATATTTATTACTATATTTAATACTTAGAATCCTGATGATGGCACATTATTATAATTAGGAATTTTATATTAGTAATGATGACACCACTTTTATTTATTTACTGGTGAACTGATGAAATAGACTTTTCCAATATCCATCCTCCTGTGCTGAAACATGAATTTGAATGATGTTCTATGTACATGCCAACTAGTCTTCATGAGAACTAGGAAAGGAGATACAAGGTAACTACCTATGCGTTTATCACAAGCATACAAAAATAAGTATTGTTAAAGTTAAGGCTAATCCCATCTTGTCGTTATCATCTTTTTTCCTAACCCTGGCATGGAGATAGATACCTACAAGTGTTGGGAGGTGAGATAAGTAAGCACAATATTTTGCCTTGAAACATAAAAGTGGAGCTGTGCAGAAATATTTAGTATTATGAAAATCATGATAGGTGGCTTGACTGTGAGCATTTATTGAGGTTTAATAAGGGTCAGGATAAACAAATAGGCTGAATAGATGTTTATTAACGGAGAAACAACTCACAACACAGACAGATGAACATAGCAATTGGCACCAGATGCTCCTCTCTCTGCCTGTGGCCAGAAAGAGAGCGTTCCCCACCTCCTTCAGAGACCTAGTTCCACAGGTCACTTTTGCCCCTGGCTCCACCCCTCAATGGATGTGGTCAGTGCCACAGAAGCAGACACAGTCAATATCCCACAACAAGCATTAAATGAGCCCTGGGATCCAGAGCCCTAGTCATAAGGTTAGAAATGCAAGCTCAACTTCTCTTATAGTTTGGATCCATAATGTTCCTCAAAGGTTCATAGGTTACAGATTTGTCCTCAGCCACTGATGTTATTAAGAGGACCAAAATAAAGAAAATATGTCATTCAAGTAGGCTTGTAAAAATATGCTGAGGTGTACAAGTCCTTTTCTTTCATTTTGATTTTTGGCTACTATGAATTGAGCAGCTTTATTCTGCCATGTACATTATACCTGGATATTCTGCCTCACCACAGCTGTAACTACTAGTTGCCTAATGACCATGGACTAAAGCTTCTGAAACTAAGAGCCCAAATAAATGCTCTTCATTATAATTTATTACTACACATTATATATATTTATATATTATGTAGGATATTATATATTATGTTTCTTATAATATTTTAAAATATATTACTTTTCGATTGTTTTTATTGTTTCAATTATTACAATATTCCAGTTGTAAATGAATGGAAAGTTTACTAACCCAATCTTCCAAAGAAAGTAAAGCAAGAACAAGTGTCAGGCTGTATACTTGTGGTCATAGATTGGGCTTCTAAGATTTCTATGGTACCAAAAGTGATTCCTCTATCTTTGATCTAATTTTGCCTTACGGTACTTGTCCTTAGTCTCATTCAGACTCCAATCCTTGTCCCCATTGTCATTGATCTAGCTCTAGCTCTATGGCTACATATTTTAGGATAGAATACATAGATTGAGATTCTCAGCCCTCTTTAGTGCTAGGTAGAATATCAGAAATGAATGGCTGGTGTGCTATTTTTCTCTCTAGTTAGAAAAAGTCACAAATTATCAAGATCCAATTTTCCCTAGTGGTGGCATCATAACCCTTTGAGTGTTAATGGATTTCTCCTTCAGTTAACAGTCATTGTTCAGTTTAAATTATATATATATATATATATATATATATATATATATATATATACTCCTTACATACATAAATATCACCTTCTCCCTCTGTATAATGTTACTTGCATGTGTGACCACTGGGTAACTAAGTCCCCTTCCATGAAGAAGACTCTCCCATTCTCAGTATTCCTTAGTTTCCTGTAGCTCTTTCTATAGAATTCAGGCCACCTTTCCTCTATCCATGTTAGTATGTGTATAATGTTTATTGTTGTTCTTTTTAGTCAGTCATGTTGAGGAGATCTCTGAACCTTAGTTTCATGAGTTTTATTGTGTAAAACTCTTAATTGACAATAAAAGGTCTTTCAGAAGATACTATTAAAACCTCATGACAACCAGTCTCCTTATACAGTTCACAAGAAAGAATAGTATGTTTAAGCTCAGCTTCCAGTTCTACCAAGCAGCAGCTCCCCCCTCTGTCTCTCTCTCTCAGTGTGTGTGTGTGTGTGTGTGTGTGTGTGTTCCCAACTTCCAAATGCACCAAACACAATCTTCAAGTGTATACTGCTGCTTCCTGCCGATAACCAGCATCATTCTGAGACACAAGGGAGGGTATCCACCATCCCAATTCCCCAAGCTGTGTTCTGTGAGAACACATGCCAACAGGGTGATACCATTATCAATGACAGTGATCAAGGCTACTCAGGCAGGGTTTCTTACAATGTTACCATCTGCAACAGTATTTGATGGATGGATGTAGAGAATAATTTTATGGTTCTAAAAGTATTTTGTGAGTCCCCATTTCTCACTTTTTAGAAAAATTCATCTTGCACCTTTGTCAATCCACCTTTCTTTTTCAATGCCTTAAGTTTTGTTCTTTTCATTTTAATGATATATTTTATTCATTTTAAAATTATGTTTATATGTGTGGGTATGTATTTTGATATGTACATACATTAGTGTCAGTCTCCACAGTGTTCACAAGATGATGTGAAGAGTGAAAAACAGTCAGCCACCTGTTGTGAATGTTGAAGCTGAGTTCAGCTTCTCTGCAATAGCAGTATGTATTTTCAACTACTTCTGACATCTGTTTATCCCATATTTAGAGGATAATTCATATTTAAGCATTAAATTCCCCTCTGCGTTACTTCCCCTTCCATGTCTTACTCTACTAGCATTTTAAAATTCATTCACACTAATTGTTAAAGGCTTTAATATTTAGTCTTTGTAATCCATGAAACATTCTACTCTATACTAAAGCCACATGAGTTATAGTCATGCAACATATTATATGTGGTTTACTATAATACAGAATTCAAGACAAATATTGAAGCTATCCTATCTAATAAAATGAATAAATTAGAACCATGAAATATATTTTTAATGGGATTATAAAACTATTGTTAGCAAAGAAATAGTTATCACAGTTCCGCATAAGACAAAAGGCCTCCTTTAGAGGGAAGGGTTTTCTGGTGTCTCCTATTCTAGAAGTGTGTTTGTAGAAAGTAATGTCAAGCCTATAATACAAAGTAGAAGATTATATAGAATCTAGTGAACACAGCTTTTGCTCTAAAAGAAGAATTTCTGTCTGGAGTATAGATATTACCATTACAGACCTAAAATTTATAGCAAGTATTGTGAACATTTATGTGTGTTTGTCTGTGTGTGTGTGTGTGTGTGTGTGTGTGTGTGTGTATACATATAAACTCACAGAGCCTAGGGTAGTAAGCCCAAAGCCTGCAATAGCTTCAAGCCAGATGGGGTTAAGTGCTGAGATAGGAAAACAGAAACAGGATCTCACACCATCACACCAACCAAAAAGCTATCTACAATTATATCTGCTTGCAAAAGAAATTTCAGTTTTCTTCAATGGGGTGTCATCAGGTATATAGGTCACACTTCAAGGCAGGCCCCATGCAGAGAAGTAGTTGGACAAAACAAAATATACTCAATGGTAAATTTGTAGACTTTTTGTCTTATATTGCTTTGTTTGGGCAATTTTTTGTTTGTTTGTTTGTTTCATTGTGTGTGTGTGTGTTTTTGTTTTTTTGTTTTTTTTCCTTATATATTTTGTTTTAGATTTTGGTTTGTAGAGTGCATTGTGTGTTTCTTTCTTTCTTTCTTTCTTTCTTGTCTTTTTTTTCTTTTTCTTTTCAAAGGGAAAGAAAGTGTGGATTAATTGGATGGGTCAGTGGGAAAAGTCTAGGAAGAGTTGGGAGAAAAGTGTGATAAGAATTTATTATATGAATATTTTTCAGTAAAACACGGTAGTCTTTGTATCTAATACTTCATATAAATTTTATCCATATTTCATTTAATTATACTGTGTTAATTTAATATATACTGTGTTAATATGGAAATTTTTCAGTTGCCCTAGGTCCCACAATAGCCTGAGAACATGCACTCCTGACCAGGAAGGACCTTCCCCCCACCCCCCCACCCCCCCACCCCCGGGATGGGCTTGCAAAACATTTCCTAGAAACACAGATACAGATGCCAGATAAGGAGCATGAGCCTGGCTACCTGGGCCCAACCAATCAGGAGCTTGCTGTCCTTAACCCCAGACCCCCTCTCCAGCTTGCAGTTTTTGTCTTTATAAGCTTATGTAAAATTGGGATCTGGCTCTCCCCTCTTCTCTTATGTGGTGCATGTTGAGCCCCAGCTGGCTGGATTCTGAATAAAGCCTCCTCCTGTTTTGCATTAAGTGCCAACTATGGTTTGGGGGTTGATCTCTGCATCCCGAGATTCCAGCTGGGGTCACCAACAACTGCATTAACAATGATATATCACTTGAGAGAAAAGTGACTCACACAAGTTTGTTTTGGGATATTTGATTGCAGTGTAAAACTCTTAGGCTGTGTTAATAAAATTACTTGTGACAGCAACTAGTTGACAGGAGTTAGCCTTAGGCAGGATGGAGGAGCCAGGTATATAGACAGCAATATGCACAGGAAGGAGTAGGGAGGAACTTCGAGATTCACAGTCTTTTAGGTTTGGGGCAAATGGAGAGACTCTTCTCTTGCCAGGCCTTCTGCCATAAAGGAAGGTCAGCTGGTGGCTTCTGACTCCCTAGCATTTGTTGGTAAATAGAACTATAAAGACTTTCTTAAAACCTATTTTTGGTGGCCTTGTTGAGTCCAATGGGACCAGAAATCCTGAGGTGCTAAGGTCTGAGTGGCAGGTTATGGACAGCTGGAGGTGGGGCAAAGAGTACAGACAGTAGTTAAAATATCAGTAGATTCAGGTGGAGCATTAAGACAATAGAAAAGCTACATTTGGCATTGCAACATGGAGCATGACCACTTAGAGAAGTTGTACCAAGAGGCACTGCCACAGTCAGCAACTGGTCTCACAAGGATCTGCTCCTGAAAGATCCACAGAGCGTGGATGCCTTGACTCAGGAACCACCCCCCCATCACTCACGAGAAGCAGTCTTGATGTAAAAGCACTGGGATCCACAGCTATACGCCATGCAGGGGTAGAGGACTGGGGACCCTGAGTACAGATTTGAGACAGCTTTTATAGGTTTACAGTAAAGCCCGCACATCTTAAACCAATCATCTCATAGCATCCAGAGCCCTCATGGTGCTGAGCAATCAATTTAAAACATCCAAGCCCATGTTTTGCCCTGGAGGTCTGCATTTGTGTGGGCTCCTGGGTGGGATGACAAAGCTCATTTCCTGGGTTCACTCACTCACAGGTGCTGTTATAAACAACCCCTTTGTAAACAGCAAAGAATGTGACATTTTGCCTACTTACTGCCAGGGGACTTCTAGCTTATTGGGGTCAGTGGAGAGTTAGGCTAAATTTTTCCATCCTTAAATTCCAGCCACAGCCACCTCTTGTGAGGGACTCCTTGCAGAGACTCAGGAATTGTATGAAGACCCTCAGCTTGCTGCTGATGTCTCTACTGCAGATACAGGGCTTAGCCAAGACAAGCTCAGTAGAGCAATGAGTTTCAGTTTACCCTAAGGCCGTACTTAGCTCCAGGAAAGACCACAAACTGGATCACCCTGGAATGGAAATTCTGGATCTTCAGTGGTTAAGTAGCCTAAAGTTCCAAAGGAAATTCCTAACATTTCAACCATTATAAAATGGATCACCTGATGTGTGTGCTTTAGCCCAGCACACACACACACACACACACACACACACACACACACACACACACACACACACACACATCCCTCTTCACCAAGACACTCCTAGACAAATATCAACCAATTAAGGGTCTTAAACCTTAAAAAAAAAAAAAACCCTCACCCCAATTTCTGCTACAATAAAAACCCTACCCCAACTGAGCTTGAGGCTTTCTGGGTCTTGCAAATGCATTGAATACACAGAGTCAGAGTTTGAAATTGAATAAAGGCTCTTCGCTTTTACTTACAGGAATAGGTGTCTTTGTTGGTGTTTGGAGGAGTCTGTGATCTGAGCGTAATATTTGGGGGCTTGTCCAGGATTCCCTAAGCCCACCAGAACTACTTCCCTGTAGAGCCCTCAGCTAGCTGGGGTGTTTTCTTTGCTTGTTTCATTTCCTGTCTTTGTGTTTTGTGTTTTGTATATCTGCAATGGCATCTTGTTCTGCTCATAGACTTGAGGAAGCTAGGATCAAGCAAGCCCCTCCTCTTCCTTATAAGGGGTCAAATCCGCACACTGAAGCCATACCCTAAGGCCATTGCCTCAAGACTCTTGGCAGAATAAGATGCCACTACAGCTATCCTGTAAATTGGCCCAAAATCTTTAAGAAACTGTAGATTGTTTAAGAGGACGTGTGGGAGTACCATGGGCAAGCGACCTGAGAAGATGATCCAGCACCCATCTGCATGTAATGGAATCTCTCTGGTTTCTGTGGGTTCCCAGGGCCCATCTGTACTGGACTGGATCCCTCTTGTGTCTGTAGAAAGATGGAGGGGGTCACACCTGCAGAAGGCTTGAGTAGCTTAAGTCCATCCTTTTCAGTTCAGTTTAGTTCAGTTTGCTTCCAGGCACCAGGAGGACTCTCTATTGTTTGCTCTGTATACCTTTTTTTATTCTTTTCCTTTTTTTCTTTTCTTTTTTTTTTCCTTTTTTTTTCTTTTTTTGCTTTTGTCTTCTTTGATCCTCCTTCTGATTTACAAGACTGATGGTGACAATCTGGAACAGACTCAAAGCACAACTCTTTTGACTTTTGATATTGGATCACTTACAGGAGTTTAGAGATAGGGCTTGAAACTAAACGGGTATATTTTCCTGGAAGAAATATGGCAAACAATCTCTACCTGCCTTAAACATAACATTAAAAAGAGGCAGGCTCCCTTCGTTGTTCTGAACCTGTACCACGGGGGAAGGGGGGGCAGGGAGCGGGAACATGCATACAATCACAGGGCTATGTCACAGCAGGCTTGTGTAATGGGGTGGCTGGGATATGCAGCCTTGTTGTGACAAGGTAAAAAGGCTGCCAGCCACAACTTGTAATGAGCTGGTGTTCCCCAAAAGGATTTCAATGCTGGGGTCAGTTGCTATAGCTAGAGAAGTTAATCTTTTGCCCCATGCTACAAGCAGCCCCTTCCCATGCTGATGAATGCGGTTCTGGAGGCCTGCTCTGGGGACTGGCCGAGGTTTGCCTCTCAGAGGAGAGGCAGTATTGTGCAGCTGTAGCCAGACTTCCCTCCACCAGGGCTGCTCTCTGGTCATTCAGATCCAAGGGGTTATAAATATCTGTCATCATTTAAAGAGGTTGTTTACAAATTATTACTGGTTAAGATAAGAAACAACTGTTGTTAATCTTGGATGTTTCATGCTGGTACTGGTTTCAATGTAGTGATGCACATTTAAGGTTACTTGACCATATTAGGTTAATTCTGGTTTAAAAGTTCTGTCTGTTTCCCGAAAAAATTGTGCATGCTTGTTTTGTTGGAAAGTTTTTCTGTGTTTTCTGGTGTGTTTAAGTTTTGTTGCAAGTGTGGAGTTGAAGCAGAAATGAGTTTGGATATTAGACTCTGCTGCTGACAGCAGTCAATGGACATGGCTCAAAATATACCTAGCAGCTTGTTGGGAGCCGACCTTGAGTTACATTCTCTTGCAGAATTGCTTACACCTTAGAACTCTAATTGAGCCTTATCTTGGTATACAGGAACCTGCTTAACAGGTGGTCTCTTCCACTCATTCCAGGTACTGAGTGCCCGGAACTGAGATGGGCCTGGCCCTGAAACTAAGATAAGCAGATGCTTATTGTCTGATGTTTATTGTCTGGGATAATTACCAGGACCCCGGAGTTAGCAGAAGCTACCCCTTCCCATTTCCTCCCTGCCTGCTACCCCTCCCCATTTCCTCCCTGCCTGCTACCCCTCCCCATTTCCTCCCAGCTTTGCTTTAAATACTCCTTTTTACATCAATAAAGTTAGACCTTGACAAATGCACTGCTTGGTCTCCTTCCTTCTTTCTCTCCCATTATTTTCAGGTTCTAGCCCACCTCGACCCATGAATAACTAGGCCCCGCGGGTCGGGGTGAAAAGTAAAAAATTTACTAGCTGTCTGTAGGGACATGAACTCGCCACCCTAGGATCTCCATCCCCTGCAGGTGGTCGCTCACGAGGTCGCTCACGGAACTCTCTTGAGAAAAATAGTTCCTGAGATAACTCCAGGATGTCCCAACAACCTCTGTGGAATGTTCCAACGCCTTGTTTAATACAATACATAGCTTAACTGATAAGTAAACATGTAACTCCGGATCTCCCCTACCCCCTCCCTAGTCAGCTGATAAGTGAACGTGTAACTTTGGACTTCCTCTATTTCCTTCCACTCTTTTGATGTTTTTGCCTTTATAAGCTTGTCACAAGTTTGGGTCGGGGTCGAACTCTTCCACTCCCCGTGGGTGTAGAGTCTCGACCCCAGCATGCTGGCCTGAGATCTCATCCAATTTCTTTTTCAATAAACTTTCTCGTGTGATTGCAGCAAGTCCGGTCTCGGTGCCTCACTGGGTGCGCGCTATTCCCGAGATTTGAGTGAGGGTCTCCCTTCGAAGGGGGCTTTCAGGGGCAGCAGCTCTGGTCACTGAATTAGGGTTAGCAGGAGTTCAGATGTCTTTTTGATGTAGATAACGTTAAAATTGTTTTATGCTGTTCTTTAATTGAAAGCTGGTTCTAGTATTAGATTATGTGTGTCTCTTCCTTCAGGAGACTCAGGCATGCTCATTTGAAATTCCCTGGGGAGCAGAAAGGGGGTGGGGTTTGGGTGATGGGGGACATGTAAAACAATCTTGTCTCCTTGTTTCAAATTTAAATTATAAAAGAAACACACACACACACACACACACACACACACACACAAAAGAAAGAAAGAAAGAAAGAAAGAAAGAAAGAAAGAAAGAAAGAAAGGAAGAAAGAAAGAAAGAAAGAAAGGAAGACATTTTCTCTGTCTCCTGTCTTGTGAGCCCCTAACACAGTGACAGGGAGAAGAGAACAAAACAAAACAGAATAGCCAAAAATTTTAAACTTGGTTTATGTGAACATTCTCTACATTAAAATTTCTAAGTTTATTTTGTTAGATATGGTTAAAATCTGTTAAAATTAAAACAATTTAAAAAGTTAAAACTAGCACACTACAAATTGATAATTTAAAATCAATACATGGCTAATTTTAATATGATGTGATTCCTATTTGGATTGCCACCATTTTTTTTTTTTAGTCAGTCACATGGCTGGTTTCTATTTTGCTACAATTAAAATAGATAGATTTCACATGATTTAATTGTCATCTTGATTAGAGGTGACCACATAAAATGGGCCTAATCAGGAAGCAACAACAAATTACCGAGATAGTTTGGATTGGGATAGATTTTTATATGATAATTCATGTCCTGTCCTTAAATCAAGGTTTATGAAATAATGAGATTTAAAATATTAAAGTTGCACCTCAATGCTTTTATATTCAAGAATGTACCTTGCTCTGCCAGCTAAAGTTTGTAATTTAAAAGTCGCTCAGGTGATAATGGTTTTAAAGACATGGAGGGATCACAGGAAACAGCTGAGGTTTGCAAATGCATGGCAGGACTGGAGTCCCAAGGAGAGTCCAGTTACAGGAACTGACATTAACAATTTTAGAAATGCCAGTGCCAAGTGACAATCACCAAAAGCACCAGCCTCAGTGGAATGGAGCAGACTTGAACCCTGCTTATAATTATTATCAGTCTTGTAACTGATAACTGTGCCAATTGTAAACATTTGATCGATAAGATACAAGCTTTATAAACATCTACTATTGATAAATACAAGCCTTAGAAGGACCTACTAAGAAAAATAACTCAGACACAGACAGAAGAATTTAGACAAGAACCTGCCACACTATTGTATAGTGAAACTGAAGCCAAAAGGCCCAAGGTTATTAAAAAACCAACCTTTATCCAGTTACTATACAACAATAAGCAACAGATGATAGGCACCCAGAGGTTGTGGAGAAGTTAAATGGATACTATGGAAATATTTGGTTTGAAGAGAATTAAGGAAGTGGTTATTTCATATGGTATTCATTCAACCTATATAAATCAGATGTAAATTCATGGGCAACTCAAAATATAGTTATCCCACAGACTGGAAGGATTTAGCTACATCTTCAATTATAATGAATAACATGGTGGAAAGAGGAAGCAAGGGCCATAGAACAATTAAATTCTAGAGGTCCTGAACAATTAAGGCTAGAGGTACTGAAAATTTCAAAGATCAGTTACTTGTTGAAGGCCGAATGCTGAATTGCAAAGCAATTTAAATATGATGATCACACTTTGGTCCTATGTCATTTAGCAGCTTTAAATTCTTGGGACAAGATGGAAGAATCAGGAAAAGAGGTCTGAGTCATTTACTAAAATTATACAAGACCTATGTAAGCCTTCACTGACTGATTGATTACAGCTATAAATAGAACAGTGTCAGATCCAGAACTCAGAAAAATACTAATTGAAATTTGGCTTTAGAAATGCTAATTCAGAATTTAAAATGATGATTAGGACATTAAAAGCCAGATGAACACCAATAGATGATTGGATTAGAAATGCCACTGATCAGACAGTGGTGGTGAATGCCTTTAATACCAGCACCTAGAAAGTGGGTCTCTGAGTTTGAGGTCAGCCTGGTCTGAATGAGTTCCAGAACAGCCAAGACTGCACAGAGAAATTTTGTTTTAAATGAAAAAGAAAGAAAGTAATCTCACACTTAAACTCTGCTTTGGTAGGATAATACTAACAAATGCCTTTCATTTGTTCAGTTACAAAAAATTTAATATCAAAAGATAATACTTTATTCTGTTACTAAAAATAATTTTGCCTGAACAAGTTACAATCTGCCAAGAAAGGAACTTCCTACAATTAGAATTGGGTCAATGTATTATTTTTGTCTTTCCAGGAGAATAAAAACATGGCTTTTCCTCTAAACCCAAGGATGATTGTTAAAAGAAAATCCAAAATCTCTGTCTCATTTCAGAAAAGCCACCTGGTATGGGACAGAAGAAAACTGAAATTAGGAGACTGTTCTATTGTCATTAATTTCATCATCCTTTGTTTTACTTTGACTCTTAAGGTATACATATTATTTTAAAATCTGTCAGAGTATATATATATATATATATATACGTGTGTGTGTGTGTGTGTGTGTGTGTGTATTCTGTCATAGCATTCATGATCCTAAAGAGCATTAATTAATCAGCATAATGCTTCTGTATGGGTACCAGCTTGATATCTCCAGTATGTGATATCTTCAACAACAGGGTTTTACTTTCATGTTCTGAAAGGTGAGCAAGAGTATTAGTGATAGTCTGTAATGTTTTGAGGTCTCTGGTAACCGTCTGGCCAACAATTCTGAAGCTGTCTGGCCAACAATTCTGAAGAGGTAACTCATTTCCAACACTAGATTTTTATTTACTAGCTTTCAGTGTTTAATGTAGCCATTGTCCTTACAGGAGCTGTCAATTTAAACTCTTTTTATATATGCATATAGCTTAGGAAGCCTCTATAATTTCAGGCTTCTATGTGGCTTTTTATAAAGGCCTTTACTGTTAATTAACCCATCTATGATCTTTCTTAAATTCCTTACCAATGACACCAAGAACCTACAAAAATAAACATGGATACATTTGAACCATTTTATGACTGTCAATTCACATGTTCATATCAGATGGATTTTCCTCTATTCTCTTTATATTGTACTATTTAAACTAAGTGATAAAAGATATATAAATCTTTATGATTTCATTCCTGCTGGAGGTGGTGGCATATGCCTTTAACCAAGCACATGGGATGCAGAGTTCAAGCAAGTCTGGTCTATAGTGCTAGTTCCAGGATAGCCAGGGCTACACAGAGAAACATTGTCTCAAAAAGAAAAAAAAAAAACAAAAACAAAAACAAAAAATACCCCAGAAAAACAAAAAAACAAAAAACAAAACAAAGTTTCCATTCCTTTTATTTTTAAGTAGTCTGCTATATTTAACATATTTTAAGTTTCTTATTTAGGAAGAGTAGTAGGTTGTGTGGTCAAAGCAAGGTTAGGAAACAGTAAAGTAGCCACTTATAAATTTTGGTGTTCCATAGCCAACTGAGATGACAATCACTCATGATAACAATTATATATTTCATGAAAGTTTGGAATTAAGGTGACATGAATACTCTGCAAATAAAGACAAATAAAGAAAATGCTAATTATCATTGACTCCATCCATTGATGCTTTATACATATATTAAAATATGAAACTGAACTCTGTTACTATACAAAATATATACCAAGAAAGAAAAAAATTGGAAGAAAAATTTATTCTCATTATTCACTTAGGTATTTATTGTTAATTGTAACTCTTTAGACTATTATGAGAAGATATTGAAGTTAGAGGTTAAGTTGTAATCTCCCTTAAGATGGTTGTGTGTACTGCAATTCTGGCAGTTCTTTGTATCTGTATCTCATTAGCATTGATTGTGTGAAAATGATGTGAACCAGGCCTCTTCTACATTAATAGTAAGTTTATGTGATAATAAAATGTCTCTGAAAACTAAGGGAATGATTTTATAGGGAGAAACAGGGTAGACTAAGGTTTTTAGTTTAGCATCTTTCATTCTAATTACAAATAAGATCCTTTAATTTTTAAAAAGATTATTCTTTCAATGTATACTGACAGGAATTATTAATGATTCTATTATGAAAATCCTAATTTTTTGGCAAAAATGTCTCATATTAAGTCTCCAGTTTAAAATTCTTCCTTGTATTTTATCATCTTTAATCTTCAAGAAAAAAAACAGAACAGGAAGTATTTCACATTTAATTTATATGTAAGAGTGAGAAATTATGCTTAATCTTTTTATATAGTTTTATAAATTAAATATATACAGTGTAAACCGATATTAACATCACTACTGACTGTTAGAAGGTTAAGAAAATAATGCTGTATGTAATTATGGGACTAAAGCCAGATATTTATTCACAATAGAAAATTGCTTTAACACTGAACTATAGTCTCACAATATATTACACACCCACTTTAAAATTAAAATTGCAATTCACAATCATTACAACACCCTTCAAATTCCCTGTGGTTTTAGACTCTTTGAAAATATTTTAAAAGACATGTCTTCTGAACAAAATGCATAAATTACTTGAGAATCTGATTCGGGAGCTGTTATGTGGGTTGAGTCCTTAAAGGGCATGTGTGAGCTGGGTTCAATTAAAGATACAGAAACAAAATCCTTTCCAATTCTGGAACTTTAGAACAAAACAATGTCAAGTAATATTTTTTCTGTTTTTTTTTTTTTTAGCTTTATCATCTGAAAAATAATTTATATAGCTAACAAACTGACTTTGACTGAGTCACAGGTATGATTTTTAAATATTTTTGGTCATAATGAACTATAATTTCCTAAGATACAAAATAATTAGATTTTATGAACCTTCTCTTAATCATTTATGAAGTTCCAAAATCACTCTAAAATTACCCTTCAGATAGATATATTGCAAAAAAAATTTAAATACAATATTTCACTTATTTTTTCCAGTTTTAAGTGAACTACTAATAATTTAGAAATGTTTTACTGTCTACTCAGCTTATTATATTTTCAAATAAAGATTTCTTTACTGACCTTTTGTCTCATCTCTTTCATTTCACAGATACCAGTTTCTATTATCTTTCCTGGGATTTGGGTATGTGTATGTCTGGATGTGTACAGATGTTTTGTAGCAAATTAAACAAACATAAGCTTATATTTCCTTCTTTATTAGTTAATGGGGAACAAGGTCAGAGAAAATGAAGTCTGGTACTAGTAAAGTTGATATGCAATTTAATACAACAAAATAAGCATATTGAATGTTCATATTATAACTCAATGCTAACCCAATTGTTTGCACAAACTTACTTTTCTGCAAGCTGCAGGTGTGGGGATTTTATTAGCAACTCTAACCAACAATTTTACCTATATTCTTCATTGAGGCAAAGGAAGCAGAGAACATGGCTCACTGCAGGAGTAGTGGGTTTTCTTCAGCTTGCTATTGAAAAATTAATGATATTTTATGAGTGCCTGTAGTGATTTCACTTATATTTCAAGCTTAGAAAAGAAAAGAATATCATCTTGTTTGAAGAGAGTTTTCAAATACAAACTAGACAACATATAGCGAGTGCCCTCGATACACTGATTCAGTCACCATGTGATAAGTGATAAGGAGAATCCTGAGTACTTCACTGGAAATTGACATTAAAGGAATAAAAAATGGATAACTGTTGTACAGGAGTTGAGTAACTGTTATATAGGAGTTTTAAAACTGTGCCAAATATCTTACCAAACATGCATGCTTGAATATGGTTGTGGTATAATTGATAGAAACATTGCCAAAGCTAAACGTGCTGGAAGAAAAGAAGACCCAGGCTTAAGATTTGAGAGAAGCTATCAGGATATTACTGGAAAACAAGGAAACAAAACAAAAAGAAGCAGAGAGAATTTTTAATAAAACTACATTTTTTTGGCAAAGGTGTGGCCATTTTTAAAAATTGGGGCTGCCTGCTTAGAAGGATGATTTAGTAGAAACACTACTAAACAAGTTTATGAATTAACCTACACTGTATCTAATAATAACACAAAATAGTCAAGGAATTAATTATAGGCATCTATCAGGAGTAGTTTTGGATATGTAATTTTTAAATATATATATATATATATATATATATATATATATATATATTTCTATGGAATAGACACCTAATTAGTCTTACTCTGTAGCATATATACTTTTCCAATGCAGCTACATAAAACATGGATGATAATGACAATTTGAATACTATTTGCACTTTCCTGGTAACTGATATTAAATACCTCCAAATCAATCTTTCTTATTGCATTTTCCAGATACCATGAACTAATCTTTTCAAATTTTCCCTCTCCTGTCTAATGACAGTAGTGGAATATCTGTCTGTTTTTATGTAGTTAATTTAAAACTCTGTGAATTCTCTACCTAATTATTTCAATCAACATTTATTAATTTGTATTCAGAATAGTAGAGAGGAATATAATTTTTCTGTCATTTTTCTTTTTTTATTCAATGAGTAGTATTAAGAACTCAGAAAATCTTATGTTATAACATACATAGCTACAATATTCAGAAATGATAATATTTGATAATGGGACTCATTTAGTCAAAATTTTAACATGCCATAACTTTTTCATGGCATTTTTTACTTCTGCATTCCTTAGTGTATAGATGAGCGGGTTGAGAAAGGGTGTTCCAATTGTATAAAATACTGCTACCATCTTGTCCATAGGAAAAGTAGTTGGTGGCCGTGCATATATGAATATGCAGGGACCAAAGAATAGGATAACTACTATTATATGAGAAGTGCAGGTAGAAAGTGCCTTTTTCCTCCCTTCTGCACTGTGGTTTCTCAGAGAATGCAAGATAACAAAATATGAGATCATCAAAATTACAAAACTGCTTGAGCAAATTGCACCACTATTAGACACTAACAGCAGGTTTATCATATATGTGTCCATGCAGGCAAGTTTCAATAAGGGCTGCAAGTCACAGCAATAATGGTCAATCAAATTGGGCCCACAGAATGGCAGCCTCAATGCCAAAACAATTTGAGCAGTGGAATGTATAAAAGACCCTATCCAGGCAAGAACAATCAAGATGAAACAGACCTGACGGCTCATGATTACTGGGTAACGCAAGGGTTTACAGATGGCCACATAGCGGTCAACAGCCATGAGAATAAGGACAAATATCTCCATGCATCCAAATAGATGGAGAGCAAAAACTTGTGTCATACATTCATTGTAGGAAATGATGTTCTTTTTAGAGATGGCATCCACAATGAGTCTTGGTGCTGTGGATGTTGAAAAGCAAGAATCAGCAAAGGACAAATAAAACAGGAAGAAGTACATGGGACTCCCAAGTGTCCGGCTTAACTTGATTGTCACAATAATGAGCGTGTTCCCCACCACAGTCCCCATATAGAAAATTAAGAATATTATGAACACCATTTTCTGCTTCAGAGGATCCTGTGTCAAGCCTAACAAAATAAACTCAGTTACACTGCTGTTCTGCTTCATTGTATAAGTCCATGAGAGGAAATCACGGTCAGAAAATCTGAAAAAAAGAAATGAAGAGTATAAAGTGAAGCTAAATTTAGAAGTCAAGTAAGATCTTACAATAGAAAATTTGCCATTCTTTTTCTTTTGTTGTTGTTTTTCTGAAAATATCAATTTTCATTGCTAAACAGACTGTGCATTCAAATAATGAAGGAGCCATAGGTTTTTTAAAGTAAATGTTAATTTTGGAGATGAGATTTGAGTAGTGAACCTGAACTAATGCCCCTAAGATTTTTTCCTGTTTAGTATGTTGAAAACATTAAAAGTATCTTTGCATGTTTAACACAATATGCTTTCATTTTGTTTGAATGCTGTAGTTGCATAAAAATACACTTACATGATATATACTTTAAACATTCAGATAATGATCATTTAAATACATGAGACTGCCAAAAAATAAATAATGAACAAAAAATTTTGTGTTTAAAGAACAAGCCTGTTTGCTTAGTCCACAGTAAGAATGACTTGATTACCTTCCCCAATTAAATTTATTCTGTGTGAATAGGTCTGAAAAATTTAAAGCTGCTAGCTTTTCAAGGAATTTTCATCAGAAACACTAATCTGAACATGGAGAAAAGAAGAGACAATATCTAAAATAAATCATAGCTTTCCTTAATTTTCAGGCTTAAGGAGACACTGGTATTTCAGTCCATTACTGACATTTTGGTAGAATTCACACTGTGTTTATTTATTATAGAGTATTTCACACACCAACACATACACACACATATACATATATATGAATGCAAATATGTGTAATATATTCACATATATGTTTACTTGGATAATATATAATTGTTTTAATTAACTTATACCATATATATTCTAATGATAGCACAGTCAAAACCAAGAATTTACCAAAGCAGTAAATCTATTTATCAGATATACTCATATAAGCTGATTTTAAAAGAGATATTTTCCTTGTTAAAAATAAATATATAAAATGTACAGTTCCATGCATTTAGTTATATATTCAGATTACAACTTGGTAGGGGACTTGATATAACAATGCTTTTAATAACTGTCTTTTAAGCAATGATGGTTAAAAATAAGTGAGAAAGTCAAAGGCACATTTGTTAGTGATGTGAGGTCAAATGTAATGTCTTTGATGTACTAAGGAGGCTACAACATCCGCACAGTGACACAGAGAAAGTACTTACCCTAGACATGGCCACTCACTGGAACAGAAATCTGTGCAGTCTTTTTAATGGCAGCAAGGGTGAGCAAGAACAGGAACGTAGCACTGCATTAAAATAAATTTATGAGGACATACAATAGAAAATCATTGGTCACACAGGCACATTACTGAACCATCATGGATCTTCTGCTGTAAATATGAGGCATTTCGGCATTTGTAATATGAAATAAATCTCTGAAAATATCATTACATGAGTCAGCTGTAAAGATACTCCTGAAAATGAGTATCCTTTAAATACTTCATACACAATTACCACGTGGACATTAACATCAGTTACTTTGTTGGATGTATTCCAACAGCACTCTTTATGTACTGTCTCAGCAAACAAAAGCATTTTGTGGTTAAATAAGTAAAATGCATATTATCTATTTATGTATCTATTTCTATCATTATGGGTAGATTTAGGTGGGTAGACATGTCTGCATATTCACACAATGTATATAATTAGTAAAAATTTATTCATATAAATTACAGGCATATGAATATGCTATAAGATATATGAAATGGTGTTACTTGTAATTCCAACCCTTATAATGACATGGTAAACGGATTCAAGTTTAAGCCAATTGTAGATGAATGTGAGACTTTTGAAAACAATAACATGTTCAAAGAATGGTTTAAATGCTGACATGAAGGAGCTTCATAGAATTGATCAATGCCATATAAGCACAAATTAATTTAATTCTATGGTATTTTATACTTAGCTGCCATTGAGAAAATCTGTATCAATGACGCCAAAGATAACCAACTCTGGTAAGCATATGAAAACATGTCAACCTTTGTAACACATTTTTATGATGCAAATTTATTTAGCCATTAGTTGGAACACTGTGAAGTTTCCTAAAAAGCAAAGACAGAAATGCCCATGATTCAGCAGTTGTCTTGCTGGCAATGTATGCATGGACTCTGTTACTCTTTTTGAAATAATTCACTCTAAAATAGTTCTGGATGACCTTGAACTCACAGAGATCCTCCTGCCTCTCTTCTGAATCCTGCCTGGGATTAAAGATGTGTGCCACCATCACCCAGTTTCTATAGCTAACTAGTGAGTTTGGCTTTGCATTCTGATCCTTCAGGTAATCTTTATTAAGTCATGAACAGTTTATCATCATAGTCACCTAGTATCCATATTGGTTCTTTTGTTAACATTTATGAGAATAGCCCCACAATAATCAAGAAAGTGTTTAATACATACTGATTTTGATTCCCATGAATATACCAGTGATTTTAAAACTCATAAGTGGGGTTGCTACATTAGATGGCAGCTCTGTTTTGAAATTTTAGAAGAAATCTGTAGTGTTTTCCATAATTCTATACTGGCTACATAGTGTAAACAATTCCAATCATGGCATTTGCTTATAATTTTCACCATGATCTGCCATCTTTAGTCGTCTTTCAATGTTAGTTACCCTTTTATTTTAATTTAAAATTTTTTAGGATTATATTTATGAATATTTTAATTACACAATTTCTATCCCAATGTTGCATATGGAAAAAAACAACATGATAAACTGAAAAGGAAATCTCAAAACTATGAATCATAATAATTTTGAAAAATGCAACATACTAAACCTGAGGTAATTTGAAAACTGATGTGAATAATAGTAAAAAGTGGTAATATTTTCACAAACTTCTTTAAAATATAAATCTATAGTTCAAACTACTTAAAATGAAAATTCTTTAAAGATTAGCATTCATGTACTATTCCCTCAATAAATGAAGTAAATTCATCAAAGATTCATTTTTTTTTAATTTGTCCTTTTGGCCTAAAGTTTTATAGAGAAATTCATCATCCATATTTTTTGTAATGTTGCTGTAAACCCATATTACATAAAAGTTAGCATCTTTCCCATTTTACATTTTATTATGTCTAGTCACACTGTTTGTAAATATTGAGTTCATCTTAATTATTTTAAATTTTAAAAGCTAGAAAATATTTAAATGACTCACCACTGCTCCTATCCAAAATGAAATCCCCAAAATAAGATAAAGAATACAATTATTTTCCAATAACTGCACAAGAAATGTTGTATGGCAGATTTTTCCAGGGGAAATTCAACACATACATGTGTAATAAGCCCAGCTATGGCACCCATGACTAACAAAAGTATGGATACCATCAAAGTCCTATTTAGTGACCAATGAGATTTATTGGGGTTGCATTCAGAAATGTGTAAGAGTGGTTACTTATAAGAGCAGAAATGACTCAATGGCAGCTATATCACAAAGCATAACTTAGCATGAGTGACAAATCACTGAAGGGACCCCCAGCCAAATATGCCTCTGCCTTGGTAAAAAATAGATTACATTCCTAAAGCTAGCCCCCAGGTCTATTCCCTTGGCGACTTCCTCCATCTGAGGTTAACTACCAAGGTACAGCTATCAAAATATTCAAGTCCAGCAACAAAATGTCCTTTTTGGTGCACCTAATTTACATAACCAATCAAAATACCACCACATCCTAGCCATTCTAATATAGAACTCTACTTTTTCTCTTAAAAATTACCCTTGCTAGGTCATTTGCTGCTGCTTTTCTGCCTGAGTCAGAAGATAGCTACTTAAACTTTTCTTCCCTGCTTAATAAATAATGTGTCTGTGAAAACAGGTGTTTGGGTGTGGTTTATGCCTAACCCAGGATCTGTTCGGGGTCTCCTTCATTCACAAAAGCTGAAAACCTGGGAGTGTATTGCATCTGCAGGCAGATCAACAGGTAGAAGTATGTCTTTTTCAGGTTGCTCAGTGTTTTAAAACCCTTCTTGGCAGTTGGAGTAGTTTGTGTTTCTTGAGGCAGCAGGACTTGTTTCAGTATTTGCAGCTTGCCTTATCTAACAGTGCTTCTCAGTAGATTCTATTGTGTACCCTTGAGAGGGAGGGCCTAGTGAATTTTGTCAATTTCAGGAACATCCTATAGCTATTTTGTATTGTTTGCTTCTCTGCAGGGTGGACTGTCTCTGAAGAAACTGTTACACAACACAAAGTGTTCAACATCACCAGTTACTGAAGAATGCAAATGAAAATTGCAAGGAGACACTATTTCAACCCTATTACAAATGCTTTTATCAATAATACTAAAGTTTACAAAGGCTGGTAAGGATATAGAAAAAAAAAACAACCATTGTAAATATTAAAGAAATATATTTTAATGTAGCTATTATGAAAAACAGCTTGAAGATTAAAAAAGGACACAAAAATGCCCATAATACAGCAATGACACTACTGAGTACATATATACATGAAAAGATATCATTATGTCTAAAGAGATGTCAGCATCCCTGTGATTAAAAACAGGCAAGACATGTAACCAATTGAAGTTGCATCCAAACCTAATTTTACAAAGAAAATTTGGACAATGAAATGATTGTGTGTGTGTGTGTGTGTGTGTGTGTGTGTGTGTGTGTGTGTGTGTTAGGAAATTCTGTAACAGGAATAAATAAGAGATCCAGAGATATATTGGTGATCAAACTTTAAGATGAAGTTCAGAAAATCAAAGCAGCTAGTTACTAGCTTCTTACCTCTACCTCAGGCTGATGGGGCTGGTCCAGTCTCCATGAGCTCTCACCAAGACTCAAACTGTAACCTCTACTCAGTGTGGCTGGAAAATGAATGACTCCCTGAAACCTTGCTTCTGTCTTATATAGTTTCCTAATACTGGGATTAAAGGTGTGAGCTATACATAGCCCTACAAGTGGAATGGGGGTGGGGGGATGGGAAGGGAGGGTGGCCAGGGTGCATGATACAGGGGAAAGAGGGTAAGAGGGAGGGAAGGAAGGAGGGATGGAGGGATAGAGGGAGGAAGGGAGAGGAAACTGAGATCCACATGTAAAATTTTTTAATGATTATTAAAAGAAGAAGGAAAAAATGCTGCTGGATTAAATATATCTATATATATGTATACACACACACACACACACACACACATACACACACACACACACACACACACACATATATATATATATATATATATATATATATATATATATATATACAGATATTTAAAATGCTTTGACTTCAAAATTTAAGCCTAAGAAAAAGTTACTGGGGAAAAGGATTTCTAATTTTGTTTCCACAGAAAATGAAAAGCTCTGGATCCCTTCCAGAATAATGTGGTTTGATCAAGCAAGACCGCCTGAAGCAACGTCAATGGGACAATGCAGCCTTGCAGACCACTACAGCCAGGATTTCTGCGTCTTCTTAGGATTCTCCCATGACAGCGCCCCCTACCAGCAGGAAGCAGCTTGGAAAGAAAGACACCCAAATTCCCAAATGTCGTTTATAAATGTTTGTTTTCATTTAAAAAAATAAAGGCATGTATAATTATGTCCAGCATAAAATAAATAAATGTTTAAAAAAATAAATAAAAGCCATTTTATAAAGTTTATTTAAAAAAAAAAAGGTGTGAGCTATAATTTTTTTTTTAGACTTATTCACTTTTGTGTAGATCTCGTGGCCTTGAACTAACAGAGATCCATCTACCTCTTAATCCCGAGTCCTAGGATTAAAGGTGTGTATTACCAACTCTTAGCTTCTGGCTGCTGGGATTAAAGGTGTGCCTGGCTTCTATGGCTGTGGCTTACTTAGCTTTCTGAATATTCAGGCAAGCTTAATACATCATAAATAATATATCACCATAAAATTCTGCCATTTTACAATGAGGACAATAATGGAGGTGGCATTATATTGAGTGAAATAAGATGGGCATAAGACAAATACCATGTAATTTCAGTTATACTTGAAATGTAAGAGTGTAGAAATCAGAGAAATAGTAGAATCATGGTTTCTATGGATAAGCAGCAATGAGTAGATGTAAGAGGACAAAGTTGTATACAAGGAATATCTTGAGTTCTAATGAACAGTACTGTGACCCTAGGTCATAGAATAATATGGCAAATATTTTAAAATTGTTAGAGAATACATTTTTCTTCTATCATGTATCATCTAATTACATTTTCATCATGCAGGTACTTACTTATTGTCTTTCTTATCTCCAACATAATTACACATTTTAACTCATAACCATATGTAATGTCAATTATTCATAGAAAGAGAAACCTGCATTTGATACAGCATGGTATTATGGCAAATTCATATAAAGTTTATAATACATATTGATAAAAGTAGATTAAAATTAGTTTTATAGTGAAATTAGAATTCAAATATCATCACAAATATTTGGATATCTATCTTCACACAGGAATTTGACAAATGATTGTTTCTTTTTGCCTCCCAAGAGGACTATTTAGCATTAATGATGTAAAACATAGGAGTCTGGGGAACATCATTTTCTAATATGTCCCTTTACTTTCAATTAAGAAATATGAGCCAGGTATTCTGAAGAAACTCTTCTTTGATTTGTCTCCTTATACTTTGGGAAAAACTGATGGTGAAAGCATTGGTATCAGCTCAGGACAACCAAGATCAAGTTCTCAGCACAGAGGAGATGTACTTTCCCCAGAAGAGCACATAGAGTAAGAGACAAAGATGAGATAGAGGACAAGGAAGAAGGAGAAGGGAACAAAGAAAAAAGGGGGAAGGGATATTTGTCACAGAGTGAAGAACAAAGGACTGCATCTTGATAGAGAGAAGACAGTGTGGTCCATAGTAAAATGGTAACTTATAAAGTTAAAAGGAGAAACCTTGTGTTAGGATGAGATGTTTAATTTTTAATTAGGCATGTTAATTAGGTGAGCCAATAGCAGCCTTTGATTGCTAGACTTCAATACTTTGATAGCTAGACCTTGGTAGTTAGTTTCAGGAGGAACAAGTGGCAAAGTGCAGAAATAGACCTTGGAGGCTAGCTTTAGGAATATAATCTAATGGCGTTTTGGCAAGGCAGAGTGAATAAGGAAGAAGGGCAAGGCCTGCAAGAAGCATGTTCATCGTGCTCTGGCTAGACTCCCTTCAGCTGGCACACAATTTCAATTAAGGCACTAATTTTGGATGCATACTATGGGATTTCAGTTATTTTTTGTGTGTATGAATGTTTCAGCATTATATATGTCTGTGCATCGCGTGTTTACAGTGCCCATGAAGGAGGCCTGGAATTGGAGTTACTGATTGTGAGCCACAAGGTAGGTGCTAGGGAAGAAGAATTTAAACAGGAGATTATGGGGATGTTTCCCCACTTAGACTATAACAATATATTCCTAATCCCCATAGGTTTATGGTCATCTTGAGATGAAAAAAAAAAATGGATTTAGTCCACCCTTGAGGTTTCTCAGTGTATACAATGCACAGAATAAACATGTTTATTACAAAAGGAACAGGACTGTAAGAGGGAATGATTAAATAAAAACCATGGTGAAGAAACATAAAGCCCTATAGCTTTCTTCCAGAATGTAGCAATATGCTGTGATGATGTGTGTGCCAATAGCTTTGAATAGCTCCATTCCCAAGTCCTTTTTGTTTGTTCGTTTGTTTGTTTGTTTGTTTCCACACAGGGTTTTTCACTTGAGCCAATAACACTCTTTTCCCACATTGGAGTTGCAAAAATCCTGTTATCACCAGCACAACTTAGATTTCATGCCTCTGGTGTCACACATCACCTTGCCAAAGGCTCTGCCGAATGTATCCCACTACTTTGCTTTGTCTTCTGGTGTTTTGTATAAGAAAACTAAGTGCAAAGTTTCATGATGCATATACATTTTGCACAGAAGCAAAATCTACCATGAGAGTTCTGAACACTGGACTTGAGGTTCTGGGGGCAAGTGACCACCCATCAAGTCCATTCAACAGCCCTGTCCCCTGTCTATCTAGCCATTTATAGAAACCATAGAATATTTATTTCTTTTTTTCCCTTCAAGAGAGGCTTTCTCTGTGTAACAGTACTGGCTGTCCAGAAAGTCACTTTGTATACCAGGTTGGCCTCAAATTCATTAACATCCACCTGACTATACCTCACAAATGTTGGAATCCAGGTGTGTGCCACCACTGCCTGCCCTGTTTTCTTCTTAAATGAATCATAAAATCTATGCAGGAATACACTGGTTGTTTTCTTATTTAGCTTTAAGATCCTGAAAAAATGATTAATATTCTTCGGGCTAACATTCTTGTTTTTTGCTAAAGGGTGAGGAAATAACAAAAAGTGATTATTTAATTCTGAAAGTGTTGTGTTTGTTAAAAAGGGACCTATAATTTTAAAAGAGCCTTTAACAACAATGTGTGGCTATATAGCAAAAAACTATGATATAAAATCCATCCATATATATATACATACACACTTAATGGAATTTCGATGAGATAGTAATAAGTAAATTATGTGTCCTCTTAATTAGAATCTCACTTGTAAAGTTTTTCTTATTCCTCAGTAAAAGTGAGAGTGAACATGATAGATGTTTCCCCTTAGAGATTAAGCTAGGATGCTTCTTGCAGTCTGAATCAGATAAGGGTAGAATCAATTTCTATATACAATGGTACTAATTCTATTACACAACTTGTTTATTTTATTTATGTGAAATTTAGTTTGATTAATCCTTTAACACCTTTGGAAATAGTGGCATGATCCACTAGATACTTTAAAGAATGTAGCTTTTATTCTTTTTCTTTTATTTGCTTTAGCACTACCACCTTAACCTCAAGACCATTTTGACATCTGAGCACAGTGTTCATCAAATGTAATGGTCCCTGTCTAACACTAAAGTGTGCTTTAATTTGAGCCCCCAATTTTCATGGTGAGTTTTCAACACAGATGATATGAACAACACAGAAGAGCTAAAAAGTCTACAAAAGAGTTGTAATTGCTTCAGTCCTTGCTAATTGAATTAATAGTTCAGTGTTTCATTATTCTTAGAGCCTTCAAATATTTTGATGCTGAGATTTACAGGCAGCATAAGGACATATTAGAAAGAGTAAATTTTTATTAATTGTAATAGTACATACTCATGTGTTCAATGATTTAAAATTTTTTCACATTTCTGAATGTTGGAAATAGATGCAATTCCCATCAGTTTCATTTCACCATTTTCTCTATGCCTAATAGTCTAGTAAATATGGAGTAAGAAGAACCATCACATATTTGGATTGGAAATTACAATCCAAATTACAGGCAACGACTTCTCTGGTCATACACTGCTATAATCATAGCACTTAGGTGTGAGTTTGAGGCCATTGTGCATTTCACAATTCCATCTAGGATAGGACACAACTTAATAATTTAATTAAAAAAAGCTTAAGAACACTAGTTACTCTTTGTAACACAAAAATTAAAAACATGGAGACAGATTTTGGGGTTCAAGCTTCAAGCTGAAGATAAAAGAGGCAAAGAAGCTATGCTACTAACTCTTACCTCTACCAAGCTGAAATGGCAATCCTTTTATCCATGAATCCTCAGAGACAAGAGTCTGAATTCCTGTCCACCTTATATTCAGTTCTCCTCTCAGCCATACTCTTCTGTCTCCACCTCCCTAGTGCTGGTACTAATGTCTTGTTAAATGCTGGGATCAAAGACTTGAGAGATCTCTTACTCTTCACTCTTGAATAGGCCAGGGTGGCCTTGAACTCAGAGAGATCATTCTGCCTGTCTCCTGACTCATGGGATTAAAGGTGTATGCTACCACTGCCTAGTTTCGACAGCTTATCTAGTGTGTCTGGATATGCTTTTAGATACTTAATGCAATCTTTATTAAATTATAAATAGTATGTCACCACAACTTTTTTGACTCTACATCCCATTATTTATTTACAATTTAGACTTTTAGGAGGTAAAAGATGGAAATTTGTTGTGATTTTTATTTTAAATTGTCAGATAGATATCAATATGCACTTACATGCTCATTTTTGTCAAGGATTTTATCATATTTTTGTGACTGTAAACTGATGTATTTCTATAATTTAAAGTACTGCTTGTTTCTCCTCATTCATATTTGAGTGTTTAGTGATGTTAATGTTACAGCTCTCTTGTCATTTATTTAATTTGTGTATATATTTGTATGTATATATTGTATAAATTTATATGTGTATGTGGAGCTCCACTTCATATTTTAAAAAACACAAAACTGCTCATTCTATAGTCAATTATCTTACTGGAAACTGTTCACCTATTCTTTGTACAACCAGTTGAGATTAGAGCTGAGTAGACAAGTACAATTATCCACAAGCCTAGCTGAAATACTGCAAGGGCTGATAAGAATGACATATCTACCTCTCTGCAGAGTTTTAAGTGTCTAATATAGTATCAGTTATCTGGAACCACTAGAATGTACATAGCACTAAAATGTGTTCATGTGATTTAACCAAAGATTTGCAACTTCTGGTTGGCATCGTCCTTATCTTTAACTTCTTCAGTTCTACCACTACTGCTCCACTTTCTAACTATAATGGTGGCCATGTCAGATACACACCAGATGGCAGTTGACTTTAGGGTGTCAGCCCCTAGGAATCACATCACTGATGGGTGAATCTTGCATAGGCAAGGGCCCAAGACCACAGACTCCAGAGTGTCTTTTCCTCCTCTGTGCCACCACAGGTTTGGCTGCACTTGAACTCACTCTGTTCACCAGGCTGGCCTTGAAATCACAGAGGGGTCTGCTTTCCTCTGCCTCCCAAATATCGGGGATTAAAGGCATGTGCTACCACCCCTAGCTACTCTATTTCTTTTCTAAGCACTGTATCCTTTGTCTTTTCTCTCCCAAGCCTATGTGTATTTTTAAATACACCATAAACTAATTAGATGTTTTTCTTTTTCTCTCTGAATATATCTTTACTGTATATCTCTATCTTTTTCTGGCCATGAGTCCTTTATCTGCTAAACAGCATTGCTAAAATTAAAGTGGTGGCTGGTCCCATTCTATTTCTTGCCTTTCTGAGAGTCTAGCTTCATGCATATTATCACAACTTTGAGGAGTTTCTAGGTTTGTGCTGACACTAAGAAGCATGCTGCAGGCTGCTTATAAAACACCACCTAATTGTATCAGAGCCTCTTAGAAGAGCCCTGTGTATCTTTTGCCACTAATGCCGAGTCAAGGAGCCCCCGTTAAAGGAGCCTTGAGTCTCTGCTTGTCTCTAGCAAACACAGCCCACCCGAGAAAATGCTGTTACAAAGAGGCTGTGCTTGCCTCTGTTTTTTTGCTTTTAGAAGAATCCCTTTTTAAATTTTTGTCAGGTTTTATTTGGAAAATGTCTCTCTACATGTGGGTGTCATTTTACTGATGAAAGTTTATGTCCTTCCAGGTCCCACCGCCCTTCAGCCCCAAATAAGCACAAAGACATAGAGACATATTAATTATTAAACTGTCGGCCAAAGGCTAGGGCTTCTTACTGGCTATTTATCTCTTAATTATTAACTCATAAATATTTTATTTTTGATTGTTAGCCTAACCTTTTAATGGCTGAGCCATTTCTTAAGCCCTAACTCATAAATATTAACCTATGTATTTTCACACAGTCTTGGCTTATTAGATAATGCCCGGACCTGCTAATCTTTGGTGACTATATGGCATCTCTTTTGCAGCTTCTCTCTGCCTTCTGCTCCCCAGCCTTCTCCTACTCTAGTTGCCCCTGCCTATGCTTCCAGCCTGGCCATTATCCAATCAGTGTTTTATTCATCAAGCAATGAGAGAAATATATACATCCCACATTACTCAAAGCCTTTTCTACTAACAGAAATAAACAATATCACTAAAAAGATTGGTATTGAATAGTAGTCACCTCTATAAAATTCAAAATACTTGGAAGATGAAAGCACTCTTATTTGATCACCAAAAGCATGGTCTAAAGCAAGAGGTTATCAAAGAGGTATAACAATAATTATGGAATTTGCCTAATTTTCTATACTATGCTAGTAAATTTTGCATCCGTTTCTGGTTTCTAGCTATTGGTGAGGTGACCAACTCCCACATGAATATACATACATAAATACAAACAAACACATTCTTTAAAAATCTTTTTAAAAAGAAGGATAACTAATAATATTGGAATATATGACATAGAGAAGACAAGATTAACAGAGTGGTACTGGGTCATCACATGATTTGAGTGTGTAAGACTGGACTTGGGAATCTTAAAGATGAAAATGGAGAACAAAATTGCTATTTCTAAACCACTTATATCCACTCTAACAGGCATATAGTCAAATACATGCCAGCTGCCATATAGCTTGTAAACTAAGAGTTAGTATTCTTACCTTTCTCAGGGTAAATGTAACTTATAGTTACTATTTAGAATGTAATGTATAGTTTAACACAGATTATAGATAATTACCTATGATACTGAAAACTTGGAGTTAAGTTACTTAGGATTTCTAGATATACAAAGATCTACAGAATATGGTGTCTAAAATTGTTTAGGGTTTTTTTTTTTTTTTTTTTTTTTTTGACAGTGAAACACAACTGCTCCTGCTAACACCACCTGCATCAAAAAGGAAGATGGACATCGAAGAAATGCATAATGGATTTTTCTTCCAAACTAGCCATTTGGACAAAATACTGCTCTTGTCTAGACTGTTTGACTTTAGCTGTATAAACTGGACATGCAGGAACCACAGGAAATGATTGCTGAAACAAGATAGACATTGCTACAGGATTCCTGCTTCATGAAAGATGCTGCCAAAAAGTTTACAGGACACAGAGAAAAATGACTGACAAACTGCCAATAAAGGAGGACAGTTTAAAGTTTTCTGCTTTGCTGAGGAGTCTGCCAGACACACTATGGCCTAACGGCTGTAGATGGAACATTACAGAAGAACTTTGGGTGACTGACCAGGCAGTGAGTTGTCTCTGTCATTCTAGAGTTTATGTATATCCTTCTGTTGTCTTTGAAGGAGTTGAAGACAAATAGTTATAGTTTTCCTTAGTTAGGATTAAAGATAAGTTACATATAAGATTTTAGACTCATAAATAAATTTATTTTAGACAGAAAGAGGAGATGATGGGAGATGTTATTCTGTAAGTATGTTTCTTATACTGGTTAATGAATAAAGCACTGTGGCCAATGGGAAAGCAAGATAGGCTGGGCTAGGAGACTAGGAGGAGGAAGGAGGAAGTAGTTAGGAGGCATCAAGATGGAGAGCCCAGAGAGGTAGCAGCAGCTGCTCTGGCCGATAAGATGAGCTACGTGGAAATACTTAGAATAGTAGAAATGGTTAATAATTAACACAGAGCTAGCCTGTAAGGAATTAGTAACTGGCCAACAGAATATATCAAATGCAGAGTCTCTGTGTTATTTGGGGTTGGTGTGGCGGTGGGACCAGACCAGAGGGAAAAACGTGCTCGTAACACCTTTTAGTGGACAACAAATGCTACCATAGCTTTATAATATGAAGTCTTTCTTTCTTAAACACTCAGGGTAATAAATTGTGTGGTAGAATATAATTTACTCCCTTCCCAAAGGGTCTAAGCTGAGACCAGGCATCACATAATACCATATCTTTTATTCCCCACGTAACAGTTGGCTTTCCTCAATGTATTCTTCTCTCATTATTTTCCAAAAATGTCCTCCTTTAATCATATTGACTACCATAATTGTCATCATAGAACCTTCATCCAGCAACTGATGAAAGCAGATGCAGAGATGTAGCCAAGCAGTATGCTGAGCTCAGTGAGTCCAGTTAAAAGATGGAGGAGGAATTCTATGAGCAAGTGTGGAGATTTGAAATCAGGTTGGGAAACCCATAGAGACAGCTGACCTGAGCATGTGGGAGCTCACAGACTCTAGAGTGATAGCTAGGGAGCCTGCCTGGGACTAATCTAGGCTCTCTGCATATGAGCGATAGTTGAGTAGCTTGGTCCGTGTATGGGGCCCCTTGCAGTGGGACCAGGATCTATCCCTGGCATATGAGTTATCTTAGTGGGACCTATTCCCTAAGCTGGGATGGTTTGCTCAAAGTTGATGCTGGTGGTAGAAGCTTAGTCCTTACCTCAATTTGATATGCTATTGCTGACTCCCTTTGGAAGCCTTATCCTTTCTGAGGAGTAGATGAGTAGTAGAAAGGAAGTGGGGGAGAGAACAGGATGAGAAGTGGAAGGGTCAAGCATGTTTGGTATGTAAAATCAAAAAAATTAATAAGAAAATACAAATTCACACTTTAGGTTTAAGGAGTTCTCAAACAGAGACAAAGAACTTGTTATACAGAGAGGATTAGAAAGAGTGAAACCCCAAGTTCTGAATTATATTACTGAGTTTAAAATAGCACAACAAAAGAGGCACATATTTGAAAGGATTAATAAATATGTCTCCATTTGCAAAAAACCATCTTTCCATTATAACTGGTAGTCTCTGGTCAGAAGGATTTATTCTACATTGTATGAGGAAAATACCATGGCCTTCACTGAAAGTATGTTACTACAAGACATTGCATATTCTCCTTAGGGATTACTTTTACCACACATATTATCTTCTAGATCCATTTATGTACTTCAAATGTGACCAGTGAACTGATGTACTACATTACAATGGCCTCTATGATTAAAATAATTTGTTCAGAAACATGTGTAATGATGAAGAAACAACTACAAGTTAAATCAGATTAACTTTATTGATGTACACATGGTAGTTTAATAGCCACTGTTAAGTGCTGCATTTCAGGCATTGATAGGTGGCTCTATAGAAAGGCGAGGAAGGAAGGAGAAATGATTTAATTATATTTTACTTTATTAAAAATTAAAACAAAACCTATGGTTTGGTAAGATTGCTGAGAATGTAAAGCTGCTTGGTTGGCAAACCTGGTAAGTGGTGTTTGATCTTTGAAACTCATGTGAAGGTGGAAGGAAGAAGAGGACTGACTGCACAAGACAGAGGACTTCTACAAAGGCAACATTGAATGCATGTCTACTGATGTGTTTACATTTACACACACAATAATAACAAGGAATACACCTGAAAGTTTAGAAAAATTAAAAAGAATAGGGAAGGAAGAATTTACAATCAGGTAAATTGAAACTTTGGGATGAAGTACCATTTAGTCCTTCACCTAAACATGGAAGAGACTAGGACATCTTTTTGATAAAAACTATAAACAAATTTGTGAACGAGAAGATGGATGCCCTGAATAGTTCTCTAATCATTTTCTTCAATCAGTTCCTACCATGAGAAAAGAAAGGCACAGAATTAAGAAAATATCTATGTTAAATTCTAATGAAATTACAGGATAACAAAGAATCACTAGACATGACTTAACTTTCAAAGGCATTCTTTGTGTAGTTACATAATGAACAACATTGAAACAAGAAGCCAGAAATTTCTGACGTTAAAAAGCTATAAACTTAGCTCAGACTAAACCTTTTCTAGAAGAAGGGAAATATAGTCAATTGGTACTTGGCATAAATCAGAGGCAGGTTGTGTGTGTGTGTGTGTGTGTGTGTGTGTGTGTGTGTGTGTGTGTGTTGTTTGTGATGTATCTGCTGTGACAATTTAGTAACCTAAACAATTAGGTTACTAAATTTAGTATCAATTTAGTTAGGCCCTTCCCATTTGAAGCACTCATTTCTGCTTCCCTCAGTGTAACACGCATTTCAAAGTTAATTGTTTTTTCCATTATGAAAGAGTATCTATAGTGAGATCATCCAAACTATCCATTCCATTATTTCTCCAGTCCATCTGAAGTTGCATGATTCTTGGTTTATTTGTCATCTGACTGAATCTTTCTGCTAAACAATCTCTTAATTGCATTTTTCATTTGATTATTTCTCAAGGTGTAGATTAATGGGTTTAGCATGGGAGTTATCACAGTATAAAAAATAGCAACTGATTTGTCAATGGGTAGTGTACCTGCAGGTCTCATGTACTCAAATACGCAGGGTACAAAATATAAGACCACCACTATAATGTGCGAAAGACAGGTAGAGAGGGCTTTGCGCCTTCCTTCTGCACTATGAGTTCGTAGGGAGCACAGGATTATCATGTAGGAAATGAGCAGAAGGAGGAAGATTAACAGACAGATGAAGCCACTGTTGGCAGCAACAAAGAGCCCTAAGATGTGTGTATCAATACAGGCAAGATCAAGCAAAGGATTCAGATCACACATAAAGTGATTTATGATATTAGGGCCACAAAAAGGTAGTCCAATAATGAAAAGAATTTGTATACCTCCATGAAGAAAGCCTCCAGTCCATGACACGCCCACTAGTAAATTACATAGTCTTCTGTTCATGATGGCTATATAGTGCAGGGGTTGGCAGATGGCTACATAGCGGTCATAGGCCATAACAGTAAGCAAGATGACCTCAGCACCTCCAAAGAAATGTTCCCCAAAGACTTGGGTCATGCATCCATTGAACTGAATGGACTTCCTTTCATGGAGTGAATCTACAATCAGCTTAGGAGTACTGACAGAGGAATAGCAGGCATCGATGAAGGAGAGATAGGCAAGAAAATAGTACATAGGTGAACCCAACAGTTGGCTGTTTGTAATGGTGATCAGAATGACCAAGTTCCCTACCACAGAGATTATATAGATGACCAAAAACACAGCAAATATGATTTTCTGCATGTGTAGGTCCTGTGTGAGTCCCAGGAGAACAAACTCGGTCACATTGTTCCTGTATTCCATTTAGTTCATGAGACAGTTAATATTTCCTGGGGGATAATTGATACATACTCATGTTTTTTTTTAATTTCTGTATTCTAATAATTAAATTAGTGTTTAGATTCTGTTAATTAATGAAATATTATCAGATTTTTTAATATTGCAGAAAAATAGTTCTGGATACTTATAACTATGTAATAATAGAAAGTTGCTTCCTCACTAAAGATAGCTGGAAAGATTATAGATATGAACAATGTATAGAAATACACTACACAATCATTAATGTGCTGACTGTATGGGATGACTCATAGCCTAGAAGTAGTTCACATTAAACTTCTAGAGGTAGTTAAACTTACAAAGGATAGTGGGGCTTAGCGTAGTTGACTGCAGTTCCCATTAAAGTAAAAGTTTTTTTTTTTAATTTTTGCTGTTTATTCATAGGTAATGGACAGTCAGTAAAGTTAAATCATGAATTGAGTGAGAAGGTATTACTGAATTTTAGTAAAAAAGAACCTTGGACATTAATATCATGAACTGAGTTTTGGCCTTGGCTCAAACACACTGGCACTCACTAGTTAGTAGCTAGAAAAGCTAACAGCAGTAGAAGCTAGTGAAGGAGGTCCAGTAATAGAATATTAATAGTAGCATTTTAAAAATTACTTGTGAAAATATGAATGATTTGAACTAATTTCAAATTCCATATATTATGTGTAATTATGGAGATAATAAAAAGCAACAAAAAAGAACAGAAATTGATGTAAAAATTCAGGGGATATGGTGCTAAGGATATAGTGAAAGTACTTCTGTGTTATTTTAAAGAAACAAATCTATAATACTTAAGTCCTTGAGATAATTCTGAAATCATGACTGTGTTCCTGTACTGATTGCCATGTACCTTGCATACAGGACTGTTTTTAGTACTTTAAATAGCCTACACTGTTGTTATTCTTTATCAAGTTGGAGAAAAATACTACTATCCAGGCACAAGAACATAAATGAGATCGCTAAACACTGTCAGCTAATGGTTCTTTAAATAATTGCTGGTTCAGTTTTTTATATATACCAAGCAGGTGGTTGTCATAATTTTTCTATAAATTTTTATATTTTACTCTATGTAAAATGAAAACAAAGAAATTATGCTTCCTTCCTCAAGGCAGTAATGACATTACTAGATATGTTTACCTCCAAAATATTTCAAGTAATTCAACCATATAACCCATGTTTTCATTCTAAACAGGTGTTGGTCTATAAACTATCTTAAATATGACTTAATGACTTACTATTATACCATTTCAGAAATGATTTCTTTTAATGCAGATTTATAGAAAGGCAAATTCATAGGATAATTATATATTTGACATTTCACTCAATTAAAAAAAAGGAGGTTTGCTATATTCTTGGGAAGGGCTCTTTCATCATAGTCCATCTTTATGTCACTCTTCCCATATGTCATTATATTATCATTGTATAGTAGAGATTTCAACGTTCTTGGGGACACTGTAGAAATGTGCTGCAACAGTGACAAAGTACATCAATTCAAGAACTGTAGGAACTAAATGAAACTTCTGGTTCTTCCTCCTGTCACTCACCCTGTGATAATTCCCTAGCACTTCATATACC
Source organism: Cricetiscus sungorus (assembly GCA_030556225.1). Taxonomy (NCBI): domain Eukaryota; kingdom Metazoa; phylum Chordata; class Mammalia; order Rodentia; family Cricetidae; genus Cricetiscus; species Cricetiscus sungorus. The sequence goes on along the minus strand of JANBXA010000372.1, from coordinate 27,825,798 downwards.
TACTTAATCATCCATCTATAAATTTGGAATACGAATAGTATAATCATAATTTACTATGATAATTGGCTAAAATGGGAAAGCATGCATAATGATTTGGGAACAACTACAAGGCTACAATTTAATTTTTAAAGCATGAATACAATTACTAGATAAACATAATTTATAACTTGACAGTAATAAGGAGAGACATTTAACCTTGCAAATAACTTAGAAGGAATCCTTTTTAATACTTTACAAAAGCTACAGTGACTTATAAAACCCAGCACACAAAACCCCAGAATTAATTATCTATATTGTGAATCATAAGCTTATATGTATTTATTAAACTTTATATTTAGGATTTTCAATGTGTAGTCAAACTAAATTGTGCTCAAGCACATGAATAACCTCAGTTGCTAAAAGAGGTATCTCAGGGTAAAACAGTGATAGGGAGATCTAATCCACCTTTTTATCTTTGGGTCTCACATTTTCTGACATGAAGTAAATACAGAATACTTACCAAATATAATGAAAAGTTAGGCTGAGGATGAAATAATCTGTCTTTATTTGAGAAACTTTGAAAAAAAATTCTCCAATGTATGAAATGTCACAGTATCAACTAAGCATCAGCAGTGTTGAAGGACATAACTCAGCAGACGTAACTCTCAATGTGAGCTCTTGAGTGTTCAGAGGAGACCTGGGAGGATGGACTTTCAGGATGAAATCTTGACAGCTTTGCAGATCTCCAAACAACATGTATCAAACAGTGTCTCAATAGAAAATCCTTCCCTATTTCCTCAAACAAACATGCTTCACTGACAACATGGGGCTTTGATTTAGAATGTATTCTTTTAATACATTATGCAGAGATTATCTTTGGTTTCTGGTTTCAGGTCCTTCATTCTTAGAGCCGGGACCTGGCAAGGTTGCAGAAAAGCCTCCATAGGACTCACCATACTCATGGTGAATCTTGCAAGGGTTATGTGATGTAAGATGAGAAAACATTTGTATTCTGAATTCCAAGGTTATTTAAAGAAATTTCCATGTATTAATTTCAATGATCTTGTTATTGTCCTCTCTCTCCCAGGAATTAATTATCTCCTTTGATGGAAAGGCTTCTGCTTAGAATACAGTGTTTTGAAATATATGTGAGACTCACCCATCCTTCAAAAAGTGAATAGAATTCCCCAAGCATGGAAATACAGCAGGTAGCAGATTCATTTCTCTGTCTAAAGTTAAAAATGCTGTATGCCATGCCAGCAACATTGTCCTCATTCTAGAATTACAAGAGGAATGCAACTTCTCTTGTGACAAATAGGACATGGAAAACTTTGGTATTCTTAACAATGTGACTGTTTCTGAAAAGTTGCTTAATACCTTGTCCAATGAAAGCAAAAAATTGAAGACCATTTAAACAATAACTTCAAAAACTCCCACATTTCTGAGTGCTTTTGAATTTTTGCACAATCTCTAAAATTCTCTGTATTATACCCATCTCAATGTTTTAGTTATCAGCAGGGCTAGTTGTGTGGAGTTCTATCTCACACAAAACAAAACAAAAAAACAATAAAGAGTGGGTTTCAAACTCCTCCCCATTATATTATTGGTTTAGTTTTAAATTATTGTAATAATTATTTTTAATACATGATCTCATGAAATTTAGGCTGGCCTTGTACTCACTATGATGCAGATAATTAGCTGAACTCCTGATCTGCTTAACTCTGCTTCTTAAGTGAAGTATCTTTTTCCTGTATCTTTTTGTTAATCCAATTAGGTCTTTGTCTTTTAATACAAGTGTATATGTAAAGCTTGCTGGTTACTCTTGTGTCTTGGTTGTGAGCATATTTGTTAATGGCTGAGCCATTAACTGCATTGAATTTGTCAATCCCTCAAATAAGACTTCATAGCTTTCTCCCTATCCTATGTCTCTTACAATCATTAGGCCCCCTTTTAACAATGCTGAGTCTAAGGTGTTGTATGAACTTACTATATAGGGCTGAGATCTCAATCATCACTGAAATCTAGTACCTTCAGTAACCATAAAACACTAAATTCACCACTATTCAGTGAAAAGTTAACCTTCTCTTATTTCACCTGAAAACAGTATTTGCTCCTGCCCATAAACAATGATTTTGAATCACTTTGATTCTCCTTAAATTCAGAAACTATTGTAAGATTTTTCTCATGGCTTATGACTTCTGTGGAATTTTTTTTTCAGTTTTACAGTACTTTACATGACTTCTTTCTTTGGAGCAGGCTTTAAATCTAACCAAAATTCAGTTGGTTACCACCATAGTAGTCATACCACTAATGTAGATCCAGGCATATCTTACAAGGTACACATCTGAGTGAAAGTATAAATTATTCTGCCCTACTATTTTGGGTAATACATTTTGGAATTATGTACTCTGGTCAGGAAGGAATGAGCATTCAGTTCAATCCCAGCTTATTTCTCTATGTCTTACACCAAGGTGTTCGGTATCTTTAGCAATTGGGTCTTACCAGGTGGTCCTGGTGGGCTTCCAAGAACAATGGAAATAGGTTATGTTGTTTTGAGGCTGCTGGGGAATTCCTGGCCAACAATTTATAAGGATATACCCCACATCTAGTACTGAAATTGTCATTTGATGACTTATGTTTTCTGTAATTGGCATTATCCACCCATGCATTCTTCCTCCATTAAAATTTACTTTAAAAATTATTTTAAGTAGTTTCTAGTGTGGTATGTTTACATATGTCTTCCTCTTACATCTCAGTTTAAATGAACACAAAATCTCAAATTATCACCTTTTCTCTTAAATCTTCCCTATTCAAATCTTATCACTAGAGAATTTCTCAAATTCTACTCTTATTTTGCATCATTTCTACTATCTTCCCTTGTTCACCCTCTTCCCACATACTTTGGCTCTTTTTTTTAAGATTCTTGGTTGTCATTAGAGACATTCATATTAATCAAAAAATTAATGGCAACTATAACCACTATAATCTTTATGTAAGAGAATATTTGGCTTTTTTTCAGATTCTGGATTACTTTAGTCTATATATTTTTTTCTAATTCTAAGCATTTTATTGCAGATTTCAGAACTTAATGTTTCTTCAGTAGTGGATAAAATTATTTTGTGTGTATATACTTCATTTTATTTATTACCTACTCATTAGCTGATGGGCATATGTGCTAATTCTATCATCTAGCCCTCAATGAACATGAATGTGTATGTATCTTTACCATAGAGTATAAAGTCCTTTGAGATTATGCCCTTGAGTGGTGTATTGTGCACATATGAAACATCTATCTGTTTATAGCTTTCTTGGGAGCTAATTTCAGCAGTGGTTGCATATGTTTATACTTCCCTGTGGGGGGAAATGTGCATAAAGCTTTCCTGTTTCTCACCAGCGTTTCTTGTCATTTATTTTCTTGATAAAGACCATTCTTACTAGAGTGAGATAAACTCTCAAGATAGAATTAATATGGTACATCTTTGATGCCTTGGGTTTTGCACATTTAAAAAAAATAGAGTAAAATAGAGTATTGGTTATTTGTAGCTATCCTTTTGAGAGTTTTTGATTAATTTCATAGGCTAGTTTTGGAACTTTTTTAAGATTTGAATTTATTTGATGGGCAAGTTGTACCACCACCACTGCCACCCACTGGGCTCTGTTCCCACAAGATCCATTCTGCCACCCACTCCCACCTACTCTAGCATACTCCCCATGGAGAGCTCTCTCCTTCAACAACAGCAGATTCTTTAGACACAGTGCCACCCATACCAGTTGGAAGAACAGGTGAAGGACTGTTCTTCCAGCTGAACTGCCCCAAGCTCCAGCCCCTAAGCCCCATGGCATAACCTGCGCCTCCCCCCACCACACACCTCTTCCTCCTCCTCCAAAAGGCAGCTTGGTCCTGTCCCCACTCTGGTGGAATACTATTGATCTCTGGAAAAGATCTCAGCAACAGGCCAACATGTGAATGACCTGTGCAGGCTGCACCACCACCCATGCCACCCACTGGACTCAGTTCCCATAAGAAATAATCCAGTACCCATTCCCACCTACTTCATCATCCTCTTTTTGGCAACCATCCCTTTAACATCAACAGCCCTTATAGGTGCAAGCACCACCAGTACCACTTGGAAGCACCAGTGAATAACTGGTCTCCGAGCACAATGCCCCAATCCCTAAGCTCTGAGCCCCAAGGCACATCTTGTGTCCTTCCTCCTCCCAACTCAGGCCCAGCAAGACAGCTAGGCTCTCCACTGACCAAATATAACAACCCCAGCATGCTTCCTATCATAGTCCTTTCTGGCAACATTATCAAACTCTATAGGCACAAGCACCACATACACCTGTTGGAAGAAGAGATGGGTAAATGCTAGTGTAAGAATATATTCAGTACCATAAGGGGCAATATGTCACTACCAGAACCCAGTGGTCCTATAACTGTAAGACCTGAACATCCCAACATTGATGAAATAAAAGAAAAATGACCATAAGATAACTTTATAAAGATTATATAGACTTCATAAGATGATAAATTCCCTTAAAGAAATTGAGGAATAGACCAAAGGGGGGGCAGAAATAAACCCCTTAAAGAAAACAAAGAGAAAACAATCATACAGGGAAATAGTTTAAGACTTGAAAATTAAAACATAGGCAATAAAGGAAACACAAACTGAGGGAATGCTGGAATTGGAAAATATGGGTAAGCAAACAGTAACTACAGATGCAAACATTTTCAGCAAAATACTGGAGATGGAAGAAAGACTGTGTTACAGATATAATGGAAGAAATAAATTTATTAATCAAAATAAATAATTCCCCAAAATTCATATTAAAAACCAACCCACATTTCTCCTGTACCCTTTACTTTCATTTTAATGATTCTAAATATCAATGCCTTTCTCTTTAGGAAATTATGTTTGTGCTTTGAAAAAAGAATAAAAATATATACTATGGTAGTTTCTCTAAACAAAATAATTCTTAGGAAAAAATTCCACACCATGATAGAACCAAAACTCCATTGTGCCCTCACAAATACACCAAAAATAGGAATGTTAGAGATTTCCTAGACACACTTGATCCCAAGGACAAATAAACTGCAATTCAAACCCAGAACCTAAGGCCATTAAGGGCAAGAGTTCAGTTAATAAATAGAAATCAGAATGGTACAGTATAATAAGAGTAAAACATCAGGACCTTCCCTTTTAGGAGTGTTATGAGGGGAATGGGACCATACAGTACAATTATGAAACTGTAACATTGTGCTGGCTCCCCAGAACTCTTTTTTTCAAGGTCAGACATTTGGATAAGGGTCTCCATTCCCTTGGAAGCTTAGGGAAAGTTCCTGCTTGATAAAGAAGTCATTCTTCTTATCTCTAACAAGAGGAACTTGTGGCCCTTCATTAACATACGATGGATCCTATTGTCAAGGGCAATTCTAGATTCCTTAAGGACTGATCTCAAGCAATACCCAGCTGATATGTCGCTTGTCTCACACTTAATCCTATGTGCAACCATATGGTATAAATGGTGTTACCTTTTCTCAATTAAAAATGCTGCTGGAAGCTAACCCAATTTACCCTTAGAGTTTGTCCATCTACAAACTTCCCCACTACCCTGTTGACTCCATGCATCCTCTTTGGGACCTGAACCCACCAATACACCTCTCTGCTATTCAACTTCCTAAGGAAAAACAAAATTCCAAGATAGCTTAAACAATACTAATAATACAGGGACCCCTGGGTAAATCATCCTCCCTGAACTAAGCTCTACTATATAACTACAGTAATAAAAACAGCTTGGTATTGGCAAAAACCACACCCCACATCTATTCAATAAAACAATAGAAGTTAACTCTTTCCTGGGATCTATGACAGCTCTATACATGTTTATTATTTATATTTTTGTCCTTGTTCACAGTACCAAGCTCTGGCTCCCCTCCTCCCCCCTGACACATGCCAAGAGCAATGTTTATTCTGAGAATAGGAGGCATGGGATATTTATCCAGGAGACATGTACACATGTATATTTAAGCCCCTCGTCTTCCTAAACATAGTCTGACCAAACCAGACTGCCTCCATTTTATCCTTGGAAGCCATGTCACAGTAAAGACAAATTTGATTCATTCCTGTTTATTATTATCTGTTTCTCAAGGATTGGGTTATATTCTACCTGAAACCTGAAATACAAATGTTTCAATCTTGCCTGTTTCAGAAAATGTCAACCACACCTTTGTTTCAAAAGGTTATGATAACCACCTGTTGTTGTGATTAGTCATTGTTATGACAACTTGTTATAACTACCTTGTTATGAACACGATGCAACCATGTTACTGTTTTCCAAAATCATTATAAGCAACTTGTTAGATTCTGCTTCTGGAACCCTACCTATTTTCCTGCCAAATCCCTCATTTGGAAACCCACTACTCAGACCATAAAATTCTTATGTTCCCAACATCCAATGCTTATTTCTTGAACCCTGCCTCTTTGAAGAATCAAGACATGTGCAGGGATTAAAAAAAATAGTTTTAATTAATTGCTTGCTTTAACTAAACTGGCTATGATAATATGGGTTGGTACTATTTCTCCTTACACTAAGGGGTTAATTTCTTGATACAATATTAACTACAGTTATGTCTAACCCAGTGAGTTATAGGCAATAACCCTAATCTCTTTAGTACTGATTTCAATCATTATAATTTTTTCATAATTTTCTTCAGAAAGTAGTTCACTAGAATGTAGTACCATACCTAGCTTCCACTTCGAACCCACTAGAGAATGTTAAGCAAGCATATTAGCATCAACATGAACTGGATATTAGTATATTTTCCTGTTTATTTCTTTGTCATAGCCACAGTCCATGAATTCTGTAGGTGTTTACAGCAACCTTTCTCTTAATGGCTGGTGATCTGGCAGCCATATGGCAATAGACTAGTCCCACCTTAACAGAAAGCTGCACTTTTATAAGTTCAGTTTCTCTTGCATTCAATGTAATTCAATGTAATTTTTGTTCATTGTGGACTAACAGTATGGATAAAAAGGGTAAATGTGACTAATGGGAAATTATTACATGAAGGATTTAAACAATTTGGATATTATTTTAAGCAAAGTGTATTTTTCAATATATATATTTTTCTGAAATTGCTGGTTAGCTAGTTTTCAATGACTTTTCACTGTAATAGCCATGTATCTAGTTAAAAATTACAAGCTTTGAAAGATAAAGGAGATTGGATTCCTACTTAACAATGGCTTGTGGTAATGCCATATGTTCTTAACACAGTCATTTTAATAAAGAAAAAAGCATCAAATTATCACTCAATGGATTTTAAAATATCACAGTGAATCAAGAGTATCTCCTTTACAAATGGATCTTTCAGAAGATAATACATTTTGACAAGTACTCCAGGAAACTTCAGTAGGACAGTTGAATTTGAAGAAGTTTGTGAATGGGAAAAAATCCTGTTTTACATTTTGATCAGAACAGCATGACTCCAGGGGAAAGTAAACATGATGCAGGTGAAACATAGTAAGATGCATGGGCTGACTGTCTCCTGGATGAGACAGGCACTTATATGTCCCAGAAGCTCTCATGCCTGATGCAGTTGCATACAGACCCTCACTGCAAGTCTGTCTCCCTTGTGCTTTAACTCTTCCAACTCAGAAACCTTTCTTTTTTCTCTCCTGTTCCTATTTCTGTATAATGGCCCAAAATTTAATCCACATCCCCTGACACTCTAGACATTCTCTGTGCAGACACCCCATTTCCTATGGGACTATTAAAATTTTCCCTCTCTCTCTCTCTCTCTCTCTCTCTCTCTCTCTCTCTCTCTCTCTCTCTCTCTCTCTTCCTCTCTCCCTTGTTTTCTTTTTTATTTAAATTTGGTTGATTTACTTTTCAGTCCCAGGTTCCTCTCCCTCCCATCCTCCCCCACCACCCCCACCAAACCCAACCCCATCCCCTTTCTGTTTCCCAGGGAGGGTTAAGTCTTCCATGGGGAGTCTTCAAAATCTGTAGTATCATTTGGGATAGGGCCTAGTCCCACCCCCATGTGTCGAGGCTGAGAAAGTATGCCTCTATGTGGTATGGACTCCAAAGTCCATTCCTATACTAGAGATTCTAGAGGCCCCATATACTGCCCAGTCCTCCTAACTAACACCCATATTCAGAGGGTCTGGGTCAGTCCTGTGCAGGTTTCCTAGCTATCAGACTGAGATCCATGAGTTCTCTCTCCCTTGTTCAGGTCAGCTGATTCTGTTGGTTTCTCCAGCCTGGTATTGACCACTTTGCTCATCACTCCTCCCTCTCTGCAACTGGATTCCAAGAGTTGGCAAACATCCAGCTGTGGATGTCTGTTTCTGCTTTCATCAGCTACTAAATAAAGACTCTAGGATGGCATATAAGGTAGTTGTCAATCTCATTAACATGGAAGGGCATTAAAAGTAGCTTCTCCACTATTGCTTAGACTGTTAGTTGGGTTCATAGTTGGTATTATGGTATCTCTATTTTTTGTTCTTCTCTAAACTTTCCCTGTGTCAATCTTCCTGTTCCTTCATTCTGACCTCTCCCCTCCTCTTCTCCCTTTCTCTTTCTCATAACTCTCTCTCCCCTCCCTCCATGTTCCCAATTTTTCCAGGAAATCTTGTACATTTCCCCTTCTCTGGGGGACCATGTATGTCTCTCTTAGGGTCCTCCTTGTTTTCTAGTGCTTCTGGTGGTGTGAATTGTAGGCTTGTAATCCTTTGCTCTATGACTAAATTCCATTTATATGAGTGAGTGCATACCATGTTTGTCGTTTTGTGACTGGGTTACCTCCCTCAGGATGGTTTCTTCTAGTTCCATCTATTTCCCTGCAAATATCAGGATTCCAGTGTGTTTTGTCCCTGAGTAGTACTGCATTGTGTAAACATACCAAGTTCTCTCCAACCATTCTTCAATTGAGGGTCATCTAGGTTGCTATTGCAAATGATGCTGTGTAATGAGTATGTTTTCCCACCTGCCGCCGGTTGCCTGGTCCTGCCTCCATGCCAGCCCCCAATAACATGCAGAGACTCTGTATTTGATATAATTCTGTTGGCCAGTTACTAGTTCCTTTTCAGCTAGCTCTTTCGTAATGATTAAACCATTTCTATTGATCTAAGTATTTCCACGTGGCTCATCTTACCGGGGAGCGATGGGCCTGCATGCTGTTCTCTTTTTGCTCTCCATGTTGACTCCTCCTTACTCCTTCCTCTTTCCTCCTAGTCTCCTAGCCCCACCTATCTTGCTTTCCTATTGGCCAACAGTGCTTTATTCATTAACCAGTATGAGAAACATATTTACAGAATATCATCTCCGATCATCTCCTCTTTTCTGTCTAAAATAAAAAGAAGGGTCCTAACCTTAGTATAGAAAAATATACTGCACAACAGATATTAAATAAGAATCACAGTTAGCAATATTTAGCACATTAACATTTAGCAAGATTGAAAGAAAATATTTCATTATCTATCCTATCTTTGTGAGTCTAAAGTCCTACATGTAACTTATCTTTAATCCTAACTAAGGAAAACTATAACCATAACTATCTGTCTTCAACTCCTTCAAAGACCACAGAAGGATAATATGTAAACTCTAGAAATGACAGTGACAGCTCACTACCTGGTCAGTCACCAAAAGTTTTTCTGTAATGTTCCATAGGTCATAGTATGTCTGGCAGACTCCTCAGCAAAGCAGGAAACTTTAAACTGTCCATCTGTATTGACAGTTTGTCAATCACTTTTCTCTGTGTCTTGTAGACTGTCTGGCAGACTCTTCAAGCAGCTGATACCACTATATCAGCAGTAACTTTCCTGTGGGTCCTCCATGTTGAGTTTATACTGCATAAAGTCAAACAGTCTAGACAAGAGCAGTATCTTGTCCAAATGGCTAGTCTTGCCATATTAGAAGCAAACTCCATAACACGTTTCTTTGATGTCCATTTTCCTTTCTGACACAGATGGTGTTGCCAGAAGCAGTTATGACTCACTGTTAAGAAAAACCCCAAACCATTTTAAATGCCATATTCTGTAGGTCTTTGAAAGGTTTGAAGAATGCTTATTCATTTCAAATACATCTCTGCATATCTAGAAATCTTAACTAACTTAACACCAAGTTTTAATTATCATAGGTAACTATAATCTGTACTAAATTATACATTACATTTTTCAATGAGCTATATAAAGACAATACCTAAATAAGAGAAATATACATATCACAAGATTGACCTTAAATTGTATCAATAAATGAAAATCCATTCCAAAACAAAGCATTCATATCTATACCATAATTCCCTTTTTACCTTTAAAAAGCTTGCTTGTGGTCATTAACCATTTATAACCAAGCCCATTTAAATGACAACAAACATTTATAAACAATATTTGGGAATTTGAGCGTCATTCTTTCTAAACAGCTTCCTGCTGGTAGGGGATGCTGTCATGGGTGATCTAAGAAAACACAGAAATCCTGGCTGTAGTGGTCTGTAAGGCTGCATTGTCCCATTGACATTGCTTCAGGGGTGTCTTGCTTAATCAAACCACATTAGTCTGGAAGGAATCCACAGCTTTTTATTTTCTGTGGAAACAAAATTAGAAATCCTTTTCCACACAAACTTGTCCTTGAACTTAAATTTTGCGTCAAAGCATTTTTAAAATATATAAATAGGATTAATCCAGCAGCATTTCTTTTAATGGTTGTTGTTATTTCCTCAGAAGTCAAACAATTTAAAGATAACAGAACAATGTACAATATCCAAAGTTTTCTGTGCTTTTCATCTTTACGTGGCATTTTTATTATTCTATTTCTTTTATTTTTATTTTTACATATTTTGAGACAGGGTTTCTCTGTGTAACTTTCATCTCTCCTGGAATTCACTCTGCATACTATATTTACTTTGAAATAACAGAGATCTGTTTGCCTCTGCCTCCCAAGTGCTGGGATTAAAGGCGTGTGCCACCACTCCCAGCCACACTATGTCTTTTTAAAACCATTTTATTCTTTTTCTCTCCCAAGCCTGCATATATTTTAAAACACACCGTAAACCTTTAGCAGTTTGAAAGCTGTGCATTTTTTTTCTACTTATGCTAATTTTGGAAACCTCCCTTAAAGGAGCTGCACAAATCTCTGTCTTTAGCAAAACAAAGTCCAACTGAGAAAAATGCTGCTACCAAGAAGTCTTGCTTATCTTTGTTCCTTTGTTTCTAAAACATTTCTTAAGCTTTTCTTAGTTTTAAGTGAAAGTTCTTATTAGCCACATTGGGTGCCATAATGTAAGGAGTATGTTTTCCCCACCGCAGCACCAGCCCCAAATAACACACAGATACTCTGTATTTGATATAAGGCAGTTGGCCAGTTCCTGGTTTCTTATCAGCTAGCTCTGTCTTAATGATTAACCCATTTCTATTAATCTAAGTATTTCCACATGGTCATCTTACCTGACAGCTGGCTGGCATGCTGTTCTCTTTTTGCTCTCCATGTTGACTCCTCCTTACTCCTTCCTCTTTCCTCCTAGTCTCCTAGCCCCTCCTATCTTGTTTTCCTATTAGCCAACAGTGCTTTATTCATTAACCATTATGAGAAACATATTTACAGAATAACATCCCTCATCAATGCTGCTATGAACTTAGTGGTATGAATGTGCATCTTTTGGGTATATGCCTAAGAGTGTAATTACTGTATAATGTGGTAGACTGATTCTCATTTTTTCAGAGGAACCACCATACTAATTTCCAAAGTGGCTGTATGAGTTTACTCTCCCACCAGCAATGAAGGAGTGTTGCCCTTTCTCCACATCTTCTCCAGCATAAACTATCTTTGGTGTTTTTGATTTTAGCTGTTCTGACAGGAGTAAAATGGTATCTTAGATTGTTTACATCTGACTACTTTCTTGATTATAACTTAGAATTCCCAATTTTCTCTACTTATTCCTCCTTCAAGAAGCTGGGGAGGTCTCTAGCTTGCCTAGTCTATTGTTTTTGTTTGTTTGATTTTTCTCTCCAAAATTCTAATACAATTTACCTCTAGTTTTTGTCTAATATTTAAAATATCTGTAAGACTAAGATATGAAAATGGAACCATCTGCTTCCAGTAACATGGGTTTATAAAACAAATGGACAGGCTTTTTTCTTAAACTGAGATGCAGAGCTCTGTATTTATACTAATACCTAGACATTATTAACAATTTAAGGATCTTGAAAAGTACCTGCTCTAGGCCATAGAACAGATTTCATGTTTTATCATTCAACAATTCCTTTCCTGATAATATTCGCACATATCTTGAAAGTTCACTATATAAGCTACAATCTCTCTACATCAGATCCCCATGGAAGCAGGGATTCATGATCCAAATTGTCTTGTACCAATAATATTCTATCTCTTTTTGTTCCTGGCATTGTCAACTTCATTCCCCATCTTACATTTCCTTTTATCTCCTCTGGTATCTTTATTGCAAATGAACATACCTCAGTAATCTATCTCCTATTGTGTTAGTGAATTCAGGGATGATTCATGTAATATAGCTATAGTAAAATAAACAGTGTAAATTATATTTATTATAGTCTCTAGAATGATTTTGAGTAGCTGAAGCTGAGAAATGATAGATGATACTGCTACCAATAATATCAATGTCTGGGACCATTATGTGTTAATATATTCTCTTTGGAGAGCAGAAAAAACTTTTTTTTCAGCATCCTGTGGGAAAGCTGATATTAAAAGTGCTGGGCAGGTGAGACTCATGTAGCCAGTTCTCTAACAGGTAAGAAAGGTATTTACACATTGTGAGTTTAGAGATACATTATTACAGATTTTGTAAATATGTATATTTTAAAGTTTCAATACAGTATATGAATATATGATTAGAATATCCTACTAGACTTTGGGAAGGAAGCAATAAATTTATTAGCTCAGTATACTATTAAAAGTTAACTGTTATGATAAATATGAAATATCATCTGAATAAAACCATTCTCTATCACTATTGTGTGGGGGAAAAAAGGATGCATTTGATATATTAAGTTTATGGTTGTTTCTTGAGATGCTAAAGTATAAAAACATTCCTAAATGTTTTCATGGAAATTGGCTAGATGAGATTAGACTGACCAAGAACTATCCATGGACTCCCAAAACCTAGAAGACATTGTGTCTAACTAAACTTTATAGAAAAGTTTAATACAGGCTTATGATCTTAACAGTACTCTGGGAAGTGACAGCTTTGTGATGAGTAAGTGCAGTAATTGATTGGAAAATGGGGTATCACAGTATAGTATGATTTTTTTTTATCTTTTTAAAACAATATCACAAATCTATAACTTACAAAAGACATGCACCTGAGATTATTTTCAGAAGTTGATTGATCTCTTCACATACAAACTTCAGATCAACCAAAACAGTGAAGACACTTATTACATATATAAAGAAAAAGAAAGAGGAGGAGGAGGAGAAGGAGGAGAAGAAGAAGAAGAAGGAAAAGAAGAAGAAGAAGAAGAAGAAGAAGAAGAAGAAGAAGAAGAAGAAGAAGAAGAAGAAGAAGAAGAAGAAGAAGAAGGAAGAAGAAGAAGAAGAAGAAGAAGAAGAAGAAGAAGAAGAAGAAGAAGAAGAAGAAGAAGAAGAAGAAGAAGAAGAAAGTCATGTAGAAGGGTGTTCCTGAAATCTCACTAAGTAGCTGCTTCTTCACAAATGTCAGGAATCATAGTATCAATCCTAAGCCCTTCACAATGTACCTGCTTTCTTTCTAATAAGACTCAGAAAGAATTACGCAGTAATTTACTGATAATTGAGTGAACCAGATACAGAAAGTATACCTTAAATGTATTGAAATGTAATAATTTCTGTTCTTCCCAGGCTATTTCACAATGCTCCTAGTGATGATATAAAATGAATCATTTTACAAACGGTTTGAAAGACTTGAGTAGCATAATGATATAACTGTTTAATTTAAGCTCTTACAAGCTAAAGAAACTGGGCAACAAGTTGGTATTCCCAGAATAAGATAATCTATGCATAGGAGTAAAATTTAATGTGAGAATCTCTTAAAGACCCAAAGCCTGTGTCACTGAATTCAGGACAGCTGATTCCTTAAAATAGCATACTGGAGAAGCAGATTCTTTCTACTGTAGGCTCTTACACTGTAGGCAGTGTAAACCCATGAAAGAAGTCACCAGACACTGATTTTTACCCTCCTGTACTCTATGCCTTTTTTGGTTTGCTGTTATTTCAGATCTAATCCATCACTTCTAACACCTATATACCATGTGTTTACTATTGTTTTTTTTTTTTTTTAACCAGTATGGCCTAACTAAGTAGTTTCGTTTTTGAAAAGTTGAGGTAAGTGAAGTTTTCCTAGAAGCTATGCTGTATTATCTTGCTATCTGTCTTGCTGACATTGAAGTATATTTTAATGCCTCATGAGATATTGATGAATTGAACTTGCTACATCTTTTGGAAAGGTATGATTTACCAACCTAAAAACCAAAATCTAAATAAAAAGTAAACATAATATTAAAAAAACAAAAACTCAATCAACCACAAATTCAAAACTAAAACAAAGAAAACACATAGAACAGTCTAAGAGGATTCATTTTTCATTTTGTACTGTTAAGGTAGCTATTCTTACAGAAGTCAGCATCTCATGCTATGTTAAGATGTACAGAGCATGGGGTCTTCCATTCTGAGTCATTTAGAGAACTCATTAAAAAATTTTGACTCAGTTTTGTTTCTGCTGCAGTTTGGGATTTTGTATTGGCTTTATTAATTATGAATGCAGTTAGTATGTACTGTACATGATAGATTACCATGAACACATTAGTATATGAATGTCTTTATAATCTGAATGACATTAACAATATTATATAAGTATCATTGCATTCAAACTGTAATACAGAATACTTCACTTGAAACATCAAGGACCTTCTACACAGCAAAAGACACTGAATTCAGATATAAGAGCAATAAATTCCAAAGATGCACAGGTTTCCACAAACAAAGTTGCATGAAGGCACACATATTTATACTTACCAATAGTACATGAAATTAAAAAAATACAAAAAATGCTGAAGTAACTTTAAAAACAAACTACAAGTAGAGTGTTGATATTAGAAATATATATTGCTAAAAATATTTCTTCCTATCACCACATAGAAAATTAATTCCTTTATATCTTACAATTGAACATGTTTATATTTACCTTCTCCTTTCAAAACTCATGTAGCTCTTTTATTTAGAGAGATTAAAACAAATTATATTGATCAAAAGCTATTCATTTCTGTCTTTGGACTGGAAAGTTTCTTCATTGAAGCTTTAAGGTTTAGCGTAGACGGAAAAATGATCAAGGATGGAAGAAAACATTAGCTAAACTAGTCATTAAATACTTAATGCAGACTCACAATTATTTTCATGTTAATGAAATATCAAGGTATAATTATCAATTTATTTTTTAATATTTGCCTGAATACATAAATAGCTTCATTGTAGAAACTGACAATATTTATTTTGATGATAAACAAATGGGAAGCTATGCAATCAATAAAGTAGTTAAAGTCATGTAGTATTGATGTGGCCTTGAAAGACAATTATGTCCTCCGGTTAGTTTTTAATTTTACAAAAGTTTTAAATAAAGAAGGAATTAATCATAATTTTGAAATACTGATATCAAAACTTGTTTCCCTGAGATTTGTGTTCTTGTCAGATCACACATAAATTTTGTCAAACTTTTATCATTGACACTCAAAACTTGATTAGAATTTTTCATAATAGTTTTTCAACAGTGGAAGAGATTTCTAGAGAGATACCTTACCAATTATGAGTAACTGTTGCTCTTGCAGACAACCTGTGTTTTGTTCTTAGCACCCACAGTATAAATATCTTTAACCCTACTTCCAGGGGAGACCTATGATCTCTTTTAAAACCCTCAGGAACCAGGCACTCACATGATGTACATACACAGATGCAACTAAATGCTCAGACAGATACATTTTAGTTCATTTAAAATAGTGGGAGAAAGATGTCTTTCAAATTGGAGAAGTGATTCAATTTCCAAGGATGAGGGGGAATATACATACACAGTTAATTTTGTATCTGTCTCAGTTATCAGATTCTGACTTTGATCAGTTCACAGGTCTCACCATGGTTACTGCAGGTGTAGCCGGGATCTGAAAGAGCACTGGGGGTAAGTGGGCCTTCCAGAATATATTGAATGTATTACATTTCTGTTTGGATGAGGATGATGATATTTTCATAAGCAAAGGCTAGAAGAGTTTTGAATTTGAAAGTCTGTTATAAAACTCCCCGCCACTATAAAAATAGACAATTAAAAGAAGTGACATTTTATATTTGAACATGGTCATAAAAACTCCCATATCTAAAAACAGGTTGAAAGAATGAGGTCAAATATAGACTGCCATCCATCCGCTTCTCTAAAACCATCTTCTTTTGTAACATTCCTGTTGTTTGAGAATTTGGAATATTTAGATGCCTGAATATTAAAATACTTTACTGGACATACACAGTGATCTGACCCTATAACAAATTCTTTACAATAACACTAAGGTATACTATGTATGAGGATATTTAGGTTGCAAACATTTACTATTAGATGATGTAAAGTATTATTTAATTTTAATGTATTCCTAGAACACAAATAATTTAAGGTATGCTTTTCAGAAGTAGAAGAAAAATAGACATTGAGATACTTAATACTTATTATCAAGGAACATTCTTTTCTGTTTATAAGCCCTATTTACAAAATATCTTCAAGAATGCTTTACTAGATTATTTGTAGCTGACTATGATTTCTTCTTCTTTCTTTCAAGGAATAATCCTAGAAATGAGTGTAGTATTTCTTGTAAATGCAGGTAGTTAGTGTGTAACATAAGTGGAAAATAAGATTTTAAACATGTGCGGCTTAGGCAACTTACATGATCACTTCCAAGGAGACTCAAATTTTCCAAATAAAGTAAAAACTTACATAAGTCATGCTCTCCAGAATAATTGTTCATGAAACAATATGGTAAATAAAATAGAACGTGAACATTTCACTTTGCATTTATTGAAGTGAAACATTAATCAGCACCATGCTAAAGACAGAAAATTTGTATATGAAGAGTGTTGTGGATAAAGTAGCAATTTTAACCACTTTATGACACTAACACAGATCTTGAAATTTGATACAGAGAGTGGGAATGACTTTTAATAATCCAGAATTAGAACATACATTTATGAGAAAGAAATATTTTTAAATATTCTACCATGCCACTTAGTAAAATGAGTTCCTTTATCTTTTGCAGATGACACATTCCTTACTCTTTCCTTCTCATTCATGAACCATGCAGCTGAATATCAATGTGACCAATTTCCTTCTCCTTGGCCTGACACAGGACCCCAGGCAGAAGAATTTAGTGTTTGCTATTTTCCTGTTCTTTTATATTGGGACATTATTGGGTAATTTGCTGATCATTGCTACCATCAAGACAAGCCCGGCACTTGGGAGTCCCATGTACTTCTTCCTGTTCTACTTATCCTTGTCTGACACCTGCTTCTCTACAACCGTAGCTCCTAGAATGATTGTGGATTCCCTAATGAAAGAGGCCACTATCTCTTTCAGTGAGTGCATGATCCAAGTCTCTGCATTACATTTATTTGGTGCCCTGGAGATCTTCATCCTTATCCTTATGGCTGTTGATCACTATGTGGCCATCTGTAAGCCTCTTCACTACATGACCATCATGAGCCGCCAAGTCTGTGGAATAATGGTGGCTATAGCCTGGATGGGATCCTGTGTGCATTCTTTAGTTCAGATATTTCTGGCCTTAAGTTTACCCTTCTGTGGTCCCAATGAGATTGATCACTATTTCTGTGACTTGGAGCCACTGTTGAAACTTGCCTGTTCAGACACATATACGATCAACCTTCTCCTGGTGGCCAATAGTGGGACCCTTTGCACAGTCAGTTTCCTCATGCTCATGGTCTCATATGTCATCATTCTGTATTCCTTGAGAAACCACAGTGCTGAAGGGAGGAAAAAAGCTCTGTTCACTTGTGTCTCCCACATCATTGTAGTAGTCTTGTTTTTTGTGCCTTGCATATTTATATACACGCGTCCGGCAACCACCTTCCCCATGGACAAGATGATATCGGTGTTTTATACAATTTGTACACCCTTTCTGAACCCTTTGATTTATACACTGAGGAATGCAGAGGTGAAAAATGCCATGAGGAAGCTGTGGAGCAAAAAAGTCTCAAGTGATATATAAGAAATCAAAAGTTGTATTTATTCTAATAAAGAAAAATCTTAGCTTTCAGTTATATGTTTAGAATATCATGTGCTGGTTTCTTCTTGAGAATGGACAAAATGGATGCATACAGAAATGAATATCAAGTTACTGTTTTGGAAGAAAAGATGTAGAAAAATGATGTAAGTATTTATCTCAGTCACATTAAATGTTGAGTTCCATTATGTCCATGTGCAGATCAAATATCTTGGAGCACTGGAATGTTTACCTTCTCTCAAATGATTTTCTTTATTAAAGATTCTTTTTTTTCTGATAGTATGTTTCCTCATGACATTTCCATTCATATTCTTAAATTAAAGGAATTTAATTTATTCACTAATTATAGAAGTTTTCTTTCAAGGTACAGTGCTCATGTGTGTTACTTTTAACATTATGTATATGTCCTCATGTGTGCACATACTCTTTATTCATTTTTAATTAACTTTTTATTGATTCCTGGTGGATTTCAAAGCATGCATCTCAATACCTCTCATTCTTTACACTGCTTCTGCCCTCTGCCTTTTTAACTGTTCACCACCAAAAGAAAACACACAAAATTTAAAAGATCAAAAATATTATGCCCAAAAGTCCCCACAATTTTTTTTTAAATCTTGGTATTGAAGCAATAGCATTGTCCAGTGAGTCAGTCACAAAGTATACCCTTTGGTTAATTCATCTTTACTTGTAGGTGTTCATTGCAAGGAATCATTGGTCTGATTCTAGGTTTCTGCTACATTGTCGATAGTGGGCTCTCACTGGACCTCTTCTTGAACATCATCTTGTTGACCTGTGTTCTAGTGATCCTGTAGCTTTGGATCTGCAGGTCCAGCCTGTTCATATCCTCCAACAGTTCATAGATGAGGTGGGTGTTGGAGTGGGGTACCTTGTAGTCATTTTTCTGTGCCTGTGTGATAGCTGGGTTGGTCAGCCTGCCAGCTTTTACTTATTGTCACCACCCAGCCCAGCTCTCTAGCACTGTACACCTAGCTCACCCAGTGAAGCAGGCAAGGAACAGAGTTAGTTCTGCTCTCACACCTCCTGTGCAGCTCACCTGTACTCACACCACCACAGTAAGCCCTACTGTTTTTCCTAGGTAAAGGGCAGGACCTATTCTATGGATTACTGTCTTTGGTGAGAAGCAGAGAACCGTTCTTCTGTTCTTATGTCCCTGAGGTTGTTTCTCCTCCTGTTATAGGTGGCAAAGGATGAGTGGTACTATTTTACACAGTGTGAAGTTGGGTCACTATGATTCATTGAATAAAGATATGAGCTGTTAATAGATAGGCAGGAAGAGGTTAGGCATGAATTCTGGGGTCAGTAGTAAGGGGTAAAAGGAAGGTCAGCTCTACTACGCTGTCCAGGCTAGGTGCAGTATCCATTCTCCTGAGTGCTACAGCCAGTATGTGGCAAGATCAGCTCTCCCACTCTCATGATCCTGGGACCAACATTTCCTGCCTGCTGTAGGTATCATTGATGAGGAACAAGGGGCAGGGGTATCTCTCCTTCTCCAAGGCGCTACACACCAAGGGGGCTATCTCTCCCACTCTCGAATATTCAGTGCCTGTTTACTGTGACCGACGCCAAAAGGGAGCACTCTACGGTGATGCCCTGGAAAGAAGCAGAGTCTGCTTTCCAGAGTGGTGTATTGGTGATGAGCAGCATCAACTCTATACAGTCCTATCCTCGCTGCTTTGAGTTGTAAAAGGAGCCACTGACATTGACATAGGTCCAGGCTATGGCAGGAGCAAGGACATAGACAAGGCCCCAGGACAGTTCAGGCCTGTCTGGTACCCTGGTCCTGTGTGTCAGTGCATGCTACTGGTGTGTATGGGTCAAACAGCAGCAGATCCCAGGATCTAAGAAGACCACAGGTAGAAGACTAGATTCTGGGAACCAGTGTGGCACTGGCAGCAACATTGGCCACAGACATCAGCAGTGACTCAAGCTGAACATGTCTGGATCCATAGATCCAGACATGTTCTTTGGCATAGCCCAGCATGGATGTCATCGTAGCCTTACTTGGACTTGCAGATTGCACAGATCAGCATGAACAAAGTAGGAGCCTGGCTCCCAAACACCATGTCCCCAGGTCCACTCAGCCTTTGATGGTAATAAGAGCCACTGCCACCAACACAGACATTAGTTGTGGTAGAGCCACAGACTCAGTCATGGCCTACTTCCATAGTTGAGGACTTGACAACACCATGGCCCTGAGTACCATTACAGAACATCCAGGTCTGCAAGGTCCCTGTGGCTGCTTGACCCTGTAAGACAACATGGTCTCCGGTGTCAGCATGGACTACAGGACTCTGCATGGAGCTAAGTGGCAACAGTAGCCATGGACATCAAGTCAAAGCCCAATTTCAGCAGAGCCACACATGGCTCCTGGCAGCAGTCTGGTTCTGGGTGACAACAGAAAAATCCTGGATTGGAATGGCCTCAGACAACAGAAGAATCCTGGATTGGAATGGCCTCTGTGGAGGCACATACCTTGGAAATAAATTTGGTTACACACAATGGCCTAGACTGTGCTGTTTCCAAGACCCTTGCCCAGTCCTCAGAAGGCTCTGATCAGTACATTGGTAGATGGGCTCCTCCTGTGGATGGAGGCACATTATGGCAGACTCTGGATTGGCTTGTCGGCCAGGACAGGTTCTGAAGTAAGACGTTTTAAGAATAAATTTATAACATATTATTGAATATTTAATGTAACTACCTATTTTATATGCTCAATACCAGAAATAATGGGCAATGTTTTTATGATGTAACATGTCTTAGAAGTAGGAAAGATTAATAAAGCCCTGAGTTTGACAATGTTAGATTTTCTAAATCTTACTTTCTTAAGATAATACTAACATGATTAAAATATTTTTTATAACAGATAATTTTTTTAAAGTTTAAAATTATTTCATTATACAATTGTATCTCATATTTTTTTCATTCAGCCTTCTGGCATAATATTTTCTCCCATACATTGTTTATTGTGGGTAATAGTTCTTGGAATTAAGAATACTCATGAGCTTCTGAGTCTGATTCCCAGATTTTGCACATGTGTCTGTGACACCTACATGCTATTTCATATTGTTCACCAGTATACATCCACAAATAGCAGGGAAGAGTTTTGCTTTCTACAAACTCTTGCCAGTATTTGTTATTTATTACTGAAACACCATACATTCTGCTGACATTTAGCACCTCATTATGACTTTGAGCTGTAGTTTTCATGACTATTGTTGCCAATGAATTCATTTTTATTTAGTTTGTACATAGGGCTATGACTTCTTTGGAACACCATACATTCAACTTGTTAGCGTATTTACTTTTTATTTTTATAAATTGATATCTGTAAGAAATTTGATTATATTTATATGTCATTTAATCAGCATTAAAATGTTCATTTTCTCAAACACCATTCTATGGCTTTCTTTGTTTCTCTTTCTTTCTTTCTTTCTTTCTTTCTTTCTTTCTTTTTTTCTTTCTTGTTTTTTGCTTGCTTGTTGTTTTTGTTTTTCAAAACAGGGTTTCTCTGTGTAGCTTTGTAGACCAAGCTGGCCTTGAACTCACAGGTATCCACCTATCTCTGCCTCCAGGCTTCTGGGATTAAAGGCGTGTACCACCACCACCCAGCAACACTTACATTTCTTTAAGTGGTGATATTCCAATTCTTTTAAAATGTTTAGTACACATTGTATGGAGGCAGAATAGTACTGGTCTTTGTATATTTGAAAATTTATTAATCAAGACTTGGTCTCACAAACTCTATCCATGTTTATATCTTCAAAGCCTTTTCTTCTAAGAGAAACAAACAACCAAAAAAAATAGATTAAGAAAAACTAGTTTGTATTGAACTGTAGTCATTCTATGAAACAGAAAATAGCTGAGAGCTGAAAGCACTCTTATTTCATCATCAAATGCAGTATGTAAAGGAAGAGGTTATCAAATACATATACTAATAACTAATCTATAGAACTTGTCTAATTTTCTATAATATGTTTGTAAATTTGGCATTCTTTTCTGGTTTCTAGCTATTGATGAGGGGACCAGCACTGACATGAATATATATGTATATATATATATGTATATATATATATATATACATATATATATATATACATGCAAACACATTCTAAAACATCTTTTTAAAGAGAAAGATAACAAATGACAATGAGATATATGACATAAAGAAGACAAGATTGACAAATGGGTACTGGGTTATCACATGATTTGAGTGTGCAAGACTGAACCTTGGACTCTGATCTAAAGGTGAAGATGGAGAACAAAATTGATATGTATAAATTCAACTTACATCTACTCTAACAGACATATATGCAAACTCTCCAACTTCCATGTGTTTGGAAACTAAGTGTTAATATTTTTACTTTTCTGTGGGCAAATGTAATTTATGGTTACTTCTTTAAGATCTCTTAGTGGACAATAACCATTACAATATGTGTACAAAATGAAGTCCTTCTTCCTAAAACACCACAGCCAGTGAATTGTGTGGTAGAATATAATTTACTCCTCTTCCAAAGCCTCTAGACTAAGACCAGACATCAGGCAAGACCATCTATTTTCTTTCCCACAGAACAGTTGACTTTCCTCAATGCCTTCTTTCTATTATTTCATTCTTATAATGGCCTCCCCTTTTTTCACATTCATGACTGCCATAATTGTCATCATAGAACTTCCAACAAGTAATTCATGGAAACAGATGTAGATATCTATAGGCAAGAAGTGGGCTGAGCACAGGGAGTCCAGTTGAAGAGATGGAAGAAGGATTATATGAGAAATCATGATGGGGAAACCCAAAGAGACAGCTGACTTGAGCATGTGGGAAATCACTGACTCTAGTCCAATAGGTAGGGATCCTGAATAGACTTTCTGCATGTGGGTGACTGCTGATTAGCTTGGTATGTTTGTGGGGCCCCTAGTAATGGGACCAGGATCTGTCCCTGGCACATAAGCTTGCTCTTTGGTACCTTTTTTCTATGTTAGTATGGCTTGATCAACCTTGATGCATAAGGGAGGAACTTGGTTACATCTCAACTTAATATGCCAGGCTTTGTTGACTCCCTTTGGAGGCCTTACCGTTTCTGAGGAGTAGATGGGGAGTAGAAAGGAGGTGGGGTAGGGAGTGGGAGGAGAGGAAGTAGGGGAACTGTTGTTGGTATGGAAAATAAATTTTAAAAAATTAAAAAATAAATTTTCATTTCAGACTTATAGAATTCTCAAATAGAGATAAGAAACTTGTTAATAAGAGAGGGTTAGAAAGAGTGAAACCCCAACTTCTGAATTATAATACTGAATGGATTTAAAATAATATAATAGAAGCAGTGCATATTTGAAAGTGTTAATTAACATGTCCCCATATGCAACAGAATTCTCTTTCTATTGTAACTGGCAGTCTCTGGTAAGAAGGATTTATCCTACATTGTCTGGGGAAACTATCATGACCATCTGTAAGAGCATGCTACCACATGACATTGCATATTCTCCTTATGGATCATTCCCACCATCTGAATTAGATTCTAGACCAATGTAGATTTATATCAACTTCAAAATTTGACCTGTGAGTTGCTATACTACATTAAAAATGTCTGTATTATTAGATGAATTTATTCAGAAACTGTAGCTGAGTTTCTTTTCCCAGCCTTGTCCCCAGCAAGAAACATATATATAAAAGGACACTCCCATCAAGAAACATGTGTTATCATAGAGAAAAACACTACAAGTTGTATCAGATTAACTTTATTGATGCACACAAGGTAAGTAAATATACATCACTAAGTGCTGCATCTCAGGCATTGATGGATGGCTCTGTCAAAGTATGTGTCAGGAGCATGACCAAGAGTGTGCTCACAGTGAGCATAAGCAATTTATACATAAGAATATAAAAGCAAAGAAATAGAAGCAAATGAGTGCTTGGTAGGAAACGTTTGACAAAGAAGAAGAAGCAAGGGCAAAATGAAACAATTATATTTTACTTTCTTAAAAAATAAAAAAAATTAATGGCTGGGCAAGATGGTTCAGTATATAATGGTGCTTGCTCAGCAAGCCTCATAAGTTGTATTTGATCTTTGGAAGTTACACTAAAGTAGAAGGAGAAAACTTACACCATAGAAGCCAGAAGGCATCTACACAAAAGGAACATTGAATGCACATCCATTAATGTATACACATTCACATATAAAATAATAACAACAAATATCACTGAAAGATTATAAAATTAAAAGAATAAGACAGGAGAAATTTAAAGTCAGAGAAATTGGAATTTTGGGATGAATTAATCATTTAATTACCTAAATGTGGGCATCTAGGATATAATTTTGATAAAACTCTATGAGCATTTATGAATGAGAAGACTAATGCCCTGAATAGTTTTCTAATCATTATTTTCTTCAGTCAGCATCTACCATGGGAAAAGAAAGTCACTGAATGGAAAAAAATATGAATGTTAAGTTACTAATGAAATTATGGAATAACAAAGGATTGACCACTATTCAAGACTGTGTGTGTGTGTGTGTGTGTGTGTATGAGCTTTTTATGTTGAGTGACTGGTGTGACAATTAACCAATCTGAGTTGAGCCTTTGCCATTTGTAGCACATGTTTTTGCTTCACTCGCTGCAACACACATTTAGCAGTTACTTGATTCTTTAATGTGTAAGTGTGTCTTCCATATTGACATCATCCAAACTATCTATCACATTCATTCTTCAGTTCATCTGAAGTTGCATGATTGTTGGTTTATTTGTCCTCTGACTGAATTTTTCTATTGAACAGTCTCTTAATTGCATTTTTCATCTGACTATTTCTTAAGGTATAGATCAATGGATTAAGCATGGGAGTTATCACAGTATAAAAAATAGCAACTGCTTTGTCAAAAGGTAATGTACCTGCAGGTCTCATGTACACAAATATGCAGGGTACAAAAAATAAGACCACCACTATTATGTGAGAAACACAGGTAGAGAGGGCTTTGTGCCTTCCTTCTGCACTGTGGGTCCTTAGGGAGCATAGGATGATTACATAGGAGATGAGCAGAAGGAGGAAGTTTAACAGACAGATGAAGCCACTGTTGGCAGCAACAAAGAGCCCTAAGATGTGTGTATCAATACAGGCAAGATCAAGCAAAGGATTCAGATCACACATAAAGTGATCTATGACATTAGGGCCACAAAAAGGTAGTCCAATAATGAAAAGAATTTGTATACCCCATGAAGAAAGCCTCCAGCCCATGACACCCCTAGAAGTAAATTACATAGTCGTCTGTTCATGATGGCTGCATAGTGCAGGGGTTTACAGATGGCAACATAACGGTCATAGGCCATGACAGTAAGCAAGATGACCTCAGCACCTCCAATGAAATGTTCTGCAAAGACTTGGGTCATGCATCCATTGAATTGAATGGACTTCCTTTCATGGAGTGAATCAACAATCAGCTTAGGAGTATTAACAGAGGAGTAGCAGGCATCAATAAAGGAGAGATAGGCCAGAAAATAGTACATAGGTGAACCCAACAGTTGGCTGTTTGTAATGGTGATCAGAATGAGCAAATTTCCAGCCATAGAGACTATGTAGATGACCAAAAACACAGCAAATACGATTTTCTGCATGTGTGGGTCCTGTGTGAGTCCCAGGAGAACAAACTCAGTCACATTGTTCCTGTATTCCATCTAGATCATGAAACAGTAAATAATTTTTCCTGGGGGAAAATTGATAATATTTATGCTTATGCAACTTTTATATTCTAATAATTAGTGTTTAGCTTCTGTTATTAAATGAAATATAATCAATTTTTTAATATTGCTGAAAGAGTAGTTCTATGTACTTAATGCCACTTAAGGCCATAGAGTTGCCTTTTCAGAGATGATACCTGGAAAAATTATGGATATGAACAATGTATAGAAATATGGTATACAATCATAAGTATGCTGACTCATGAGTATGTATGACTCATAGCCTAGAAGTAGTTCAGATTAATCTACTAGAGGCAGTTAAACTCACAAAGGATTGTGGGGTATGTAGTACCTGAGTTCAGTAGCCATTAAAGTAAAGGTAAATTTTCTATAGTTTATTCATAGGAAATGGACAGCCAGAAAAGTTAAATTATATTTGAGTGGGAAAGTATTCATGAACTTGACTATAAAACAACCCTAGATGGACAGCAACATCATAACCTGTGCCTTGACCTTGGCTGCAACCCACTGGCACTCAATATTTAGTAGTAGCTATGGAAGCTAATAGCAGTAGAAGCAGAATAAAGAGTCAGATTAATGCAATATTAATAGTAGCATTTTTAAAATTACTTGTGAAAATACAGATGATTTTAACTAAGTCTATATCCCACATTGAATATGTAATTACTTAGGTAAAAAATGCAACAAAACAACAGAAACTGATGTAAAAACATTACTAAACATTGGATATCAATTAAAGGTTCTTTAAACAGTTGCTGGTTCAGTTCTTCATTTACACCAAGCAGATGGTTGTCATCAAATTTCTACACATTTTCATATTTCTTTCTATGTAACATGAGAACAGATAAATTATTCTCTGGCCTCAGATTAGAGAACATTTGACAATGTTAATTAGACTACTTTGCTTCTTGTAGTTTTTTTAACCTTCCAAATTTTATATTATACACTACAAATCATTGAATTATATAAACATATTATCTGGTTAAACAGGTGTTGATCCACAAATTAATGATCTAATGGTACTAGCATAACATTTCAGAAATAATGCAGACTTATAAACAGGCCAGACAAAAGGCTGATACATAATGGTGTTTTTGAAATTTCATCCAATCATACAATATGTGTTACTGTATTTTTGGAATGACTCTTTCATTTTAGTCCATCCTTATGTCACTATTACTGTATATCCCTATATAGTAGAGGTTGCAGAACCCTTGGGGGCATTGTGGAAATGTGTTTCAACAGTGACAAATACATCAATTCAAGAATTTTAGGAAACAAATGAGATTTCTTATTCTTCCTGTTGTCACTCACCTTACATTCATTTTTCTGCCCTCCACATACCTGTTTCATCACCAGTCTATAAAATAAGAACAAGACCAATATTACACTATTTACTATGCGAAAAGCCCAAAAATGGAAAGCATGCATCATGCATCTGGGAACAGCTACAAGACTACAATTTATTCTTTAAAGCACAAATACAGTAGGCAGCAATATGGAGAACTGTTTAATATTCCAATAACTTAGAAGGAATCCTTTTTAATACTTTAAAAGAAGCTACAGAGATGTAATATTCACAACACACAATTCCAAAATTAACTATGTGTTTATACTTGGAATTATAAGCTTATATTTACTCCCATAATATTCCTATTTAGAATTTTTGATGTGTGATCAAGCTAAACTGTGCTCAACTTCATGATTAGCATTAGCTGCTAAATGAGGTATCTCAGCATAAAACAAAGACAGGCAGATCTAATACACCTATTCATATTCTGATCTCAAACTGGTTGACATGAAATAGATGTAGAAAACTTTTAAAAAGTATCATAAAAAGTTGGGGTGAGGATGAAATAATCTGTCTTTCATTTATAAGCTTTAAAAAATTCTCCAATGTATAAAAAGTTGCATCATCAACTAATCATCAGCAGTGTTGAAGAACATACCTCAACAGATGAAGCTATCAATGTGAGCTCTTAAGTGTTCAGAAGAGACCTGGGAGGATGGACTTTCAGTGTGAAATCTCAACGCCTTTGCAATTATCCAAACAACATGTAATAAATAGTGTCTCCATAGAAAAATCCTTCCCTATTTCCAAAAACAAACATGTTTCACTGACAACATAGGGCTTTGATATAGAATAGGTTCTTTTAATACACTATGTAGAGATGATCTTGTATTTCTGTTTCTGGTCCTTCATTTTGAAAGTTGTAGGGGGGCAAGGTTGCAGAAAAGCCTCCATAGGACTCACTCTTCTCATGGTGAATCTTGCAGTAGATATGTGATGTGCAATGATACAACATTTATATCCTGCATTACAAGGGTATTTAAAGAAGGTCCCATGAATTTCAGTGATCTTGTTATTGTATTTCTCTCCCAGGAATTAATTATCTCTTTGGATGGAAAGACTCAGTCTTAGAATCTGGTGTTTTGGCCATTATGCATGACTGACCCATTTTTCAATAGAGAATAGAATTCCCCAAGCTTAAAAAGAGAGCATGTAGTAAACCCTTTCTCTAACAGTGTCTAGTTAAGAATACTGAATGTCATCTAAGCAACAGTGTCTTTGTTTTAGCTTGAACAATAGGAATACAACTTCTCTTATGATAAATGAAACATGGGGAATGCTGGTAATTTTATCAGTGTAACACTATTTCTGTAAAGCTGCTTAATACTTAATCCAATGAAGGCAATTTAGAAATAACTTCAAAATCTTTTCCTCCCAATTTTATCTGAGTGCTTTTTATCTTTGTAGGATTTCTACCATTCTCCCTGTTTTACTAATCTCCATGTTATACTTATTAGTAGGGCTAGTTTATGGAGACCTTTCCCAAACAAAAGCAACCACAAAGTGTGGGTTTCAAACTTATCCCTTTTTTATATTGGTTATTCAACATTTCATTATACATTAACCTGATTAGTTTTAAATTATTATAATTATAATTTTTAAATTTATGATCTAATGATATAGGGCCCTGTACTATAAAGCAAAACATTAGCTGATCAACTGATCTGCCTACTCTGTTTATCAATTTCAGGGTCTGCTTCCTGCTTTGTTTCATTAATACAATTAGGTCTTTGACATTTTAATACATCTATATAAAACATTCTTGTTACTCTTGTATCTTGGTTGTGAGCCTAGTTGTTACTGGTTGAGTCTTTTCTCCAGCTCCATTATGAATACTTTCTCTGACACCCTCATTCATTTTTTCACTAAACCACCATGTTAAACCCAACCTTCCTACTATCTCTCTTTCTACTTTTATCTCCTTTATGTCTTGTTCTTCTTCTTGTTCTTCTTCTTGTTCTTCTCCTTCTCCTTCTCCTTCTCCTTCTCCTTCTCCTTCTCCTTCTCCTTCTCCTTCTTCTTCTTCTTCTTCTTCTTCTTCTTCTTCTTCTTCTTCTTCTTCTTCTCCTTCTCCTTCTTCTTCTTCTTCTTCTTCTTCTTCTTCTTCTTCTTCTTCTTCTTCTTCTTCTTCTTCTTCTTCTTCTTCTTCTTCTTCTTCTTCTTCTTCTTCTTCTTCTTCTTCTTCTTTTTCTTCTACTCTGCCTCCTCCTCTTCCTGTGTCTCCTCTTCCTCCTCCTTCTTATTCATCTTCTTCTTCCTTCTCCTATTCCTCCTCCTCCTCTTCCTTCTTACCCATTGAGTTTAACCAGGGTCATCTGAGTGACCATGGGAATAGAAATGTTCACTGGAGTCTAGTAGAGTCTCTGTTGGTTACACAAGTGATTGCAATAACATTTTCATGCTCAGCATTCATCAATAGATTATGCATCACTAGGTAGGCTGGGAATATATGAACCTCTTACAACACCATCACTAACATGACATGGCTTGTCTTGTTCATACCTAGTGCAGAAAATCACAGACATTCTGAGTTTATAAATGCAGTAATGCAGTAGATGTGCCAAACCCCTAAATAATACTTCACAGCCATTCTCCCTGTCCTATGACTCTTACAATCTTTAGGCTCCCATTTTTAATAGTGCTAACCGAGTCTAAAGCATTGCATAAACATATGAATGGGCTCTCAATAATCACTGGTCTCTGTTCCTTCAGTAGTCATGTCTCTACTATAGTCACCAATATTCAGTGAAAAAAGAACATTCTCTTATTTTGACTGAAAATACCATTAGTTTATGTCTATACACATAGAGATTTAGAATTACTTTTATTCTCCTTAAATTTAGAAACAATGGTAAGTTCCCCCTCCCCCCCAATGGCTATGACTTCCCTGGCTATGTTTTCTTCCACTCAGGTTAACAGTAGGCATGAAGTCTTTCTTTGTTGTAGGATTCAATAATAATCAGAATTCAGTTGGATACCCCCACAGTACACATGCTACTAATGTAGAAGCAAGCATATTTTACAAGGTACATAGCTGGGTGAAAGTACATATTTCTCCTTCCCATCTTGGATGTTACCTGTCAGGATTATGTACTCTAGGCAGGAAGGAGGGAGTTCCAGTTTAGTCCCAGCTTATTTCTCTACATCCTACAACAAAGGTGTTTGCTATCTTTGACAATTAGGTCTAATCAGGTGGGCTTCCAAGAACAAATGAAATAGCCTATGTTGTTTTGGGGCTTCCAGGGTCTTCCGGATTGATAATGTATAGGGAAATACCTCACACCTGGCACGGAAATTGTCATTTGATGACTCGTGATTTCTGTAATTGGCACTATCCACCTATGCATTCTTCCTCCATTCAAACTTACTTTAAAATTATTTTATCCAGTTTAAAAATTATTTAGCCTGTGGAACAAGCTGGTAGGATTTATTGAAGGAGACAGAGCCAGAAGTATCACAAATTTGAGGCTAGCCTGGGGTACACATTTTTAAAAATTACTTTAGTTTCTAGAATAGTATGTTTCCATATGTCTTTTTATTACATCTCAGTTTAAGCTAACATTCAATCTCTTCCTATCACTTCTTTTCCTACACCTTCCCAATTCAAAACTTATCACAGGAGAATTTCTCAAATTCTGTTCTCATTCTGCATCATTTCTGCTTTCTTCCCTTGTTCACCCTCTTCCCATGCCCTGTGGCTCTTTTGGTAAGATTCTTAGTTGTCATTACAAGCATTCCATATTAAACACAAAATTAAGACACAGCTGTAACAATTATAATCTTATATATTTGGTTGTAAGTCTAGCCTTTAAAGGCTGAACTATCTCTCCAGACCTAGCTAAAATCTTCATATAAGAGAGAATATTTGGCTTTTTCTTTCAGATCCTGGATTATGTTAGTTCATATATATTTCCAATTCCAGGCTTTTTATTGCAAATTTCATAACTTGATTTTTCTTTAGTAATGGATAAAATTCTCTTGTGTATATCTACTTCATTTTACTTACTTATAGGCTGATGTACACCTACGCTAATTCTACCCTCTAGTTTTTGTGATGAAAGCCTCAAAAATATGAATGCATATGTATGTTTACAATAGAGTATTAAGTCCTTTGAGCTTATGCCGTGGAGTAGCATATCATGCACATATAGAACGTCTATCTGTTTATAGCTTTCTTGGGAGCTAATTTCAGTAGTGGCTGCTTACGTTTACACCTCCCCTATGAAAACAGTAAGTACATAAAACCTCCCTGTTTCTCACCAACATTTATTATTATTTATTTTCTTGATAATGGCCATCCTAATTAGGGTAGGATGAAATATGAAAATAGAATTAATTTTACATTTTTGATGCCTATTGGGTTTGCACATCAAAAAGGGGGATATTTATTATATGTAACTATTCTTTTGAGAGCTTTTTGTTAATTTTATAGATTATTTTTGGAATTTTTTTAAACTTTTGAATTTATTCTGTGAGCAAGCTGTACCATCAACAATGCCATCCACTGAACTCTTTCTCACAACAACCATTCCACTACCTATTTCTGTCTACCCCATCACCCTCCCCTGGGCAAAATATCCACCTCCTCAATATCAACAGTTCTTATAGGTGCAAGCAATACTTATACCACTCCGAAAAAGCAGTGAGTGACTAGTCTCCCAGCTAAAATGCCACAACCCTAGGTCCTAAGCCCCAAGGCACATGCTTTGTCCCTCCCCCTTGTACCTCATCCCCAGCAAGGCAGCTGTGCACTCCAATGGCCAACCACACCAACTCCTGCATTCTCTTTATCATAGTCCTTCTGGCAAGATCAGCAGGACCTATAGGCACAACCATCACTTACACCAGTTGGAAGAAAATATGGGTAAATGCCAGTGTAAGAGTATATTCAATACCATAAACAGAAATATATCAGCATCTGGTCTTCAGCTTGATATCTGAACCCCAATATCTGGCTCTAGGTCTTTTTTTTCCCTGCTATATCCATACACTTAGCAACACCAGATTTTTGATCAAAAAGCCAAAATCATACTATAGAACAAAGAAAGCAAACTTCAGCAAGTGGTGCAGGCCTAACTGGAGGTCAGCATGTAGAAGAACACAAATAATAGATCCATATGTATCACCCTGTACTAAACTCAACTCCAAGTGGATAAACAGAACTTAACATATATTTAGTTACACTGAGCCTAATAGAAAATAAAGTGGGAACTATCCTTGAATGCTTTGGCACAGGACATTACTTCCTAAGTATAACAACAATAGCACAGACACTGAAATCAACAATTATTAAATGGAACTTCCCGAAACTGAGAAGCTTCTGTAAGACTAAGGACACTGTCAAGAAGACAAAATGACAACCTATAGAATGAAAATGGATCTTCACCAACCCTACATCTAATAAAGGGTTGATCTCTAAAATATATAAAGAAACACACACACACACACACACACACACACACACACACACACACAAAAAAAAAAACTAGATAACATAATACCAAATAATCCAATTTAAAAATGGGATACAGATCTAAACAGAGAATTCTCAACAGAAAAATCTCAAATGGCTGAAATATACTTAAATTATTGTTCAACATCTTTAGTCATCAGAGAAATGCAAATCAAAATGGGTAACATCAAAAACACTGATGACTGATAATGTTGGAGAGAATGTAGAGTAAGGGGAGCACTCCACCATTGCTGTGTGAGTGCAAACTGGTGTAGCCACTTTGGAAATCAAAATGAGGGTTTCTCAGAAAAATAGGAATCAATACTGTTTTTCTTCTTTTCTTGCCTTGAATACACACCAATCATTCTGTATGTTACCACAGCAACATTTATTTATGATAGCCAGTATGCATATCCTGAGCTAAGTGCTATACTCCAATCTTCTTACAATTTTCCTTAATCTATTCCAAGATGTTCTTTGAGCCTTAGAAAGGTTGACATGAGTATGATTCTTTTCTGAACACTTGGATTCCATGCCATAGCAATACTCACCTATTATCACTCTTTTGAGCAACTTTGAATCTTTGTTGCAACTAACACCCTTTATATAAAGGCCCTTTTCTTCATGAACAGTGTTGCTGACAACAGAAGCTACTTGACATAAACACAACTGTTTTGAAGGTATTTGACATACATACCACCTCTATTTAATAAATCAATAGAAATTAACTTCCTGGGACCTATGACAGCTCCACACATGTTTGTATCTTGTCCTGGTCCACAGTATTAGGCTCTAGCACCCCTTCTTCCCTGATGGAGGATGTTCTTCTGTATGCTATGAACATATGTTTCTCTTATGGGCTGATGAATAAAGCTGTTTTGGCCAATGCCAGGAAGGATGTAGCCAAGTAGAAAAATACAGGCTGGGCTACCAGACTAGGAGATTCTGAAAGAGAGACAAAGACAGTAAGTCACAAGCAAGATGTCATGTAGCTGACAAGAAAGAAGAAATCACAGGCTTTCTCCAGTAAGACAAGATTATGTGGAGATACACAGAATAATAGAAATGGGTCAATTGTTTGATAGAGCTAACCAATAAAAAGCCTGAGTAATGGGCCAAACAGTTTATAATTAATGTAAGTCTTGTGTGTTTATTTGAGGCCAGGCAAGACAGAAACTTCACTCTACCCCTCCCCCATCTCCACATGCCAAAGGCAATGCTTATTAAGAGAATAGGAAGCAGGGACTTTATTCAGGAAACCTTTATTATAGGTCAGTATACATTTATATGTGAACCCATCATCTTGCTAAGCATAGTCAGATAAACCAACCTGCCTCTGTTTTGTGATTGAAAATAAATTCATAGTAAAAACAAACTAGATACATTCCTGTTTATAATTAAATCTGTTTTTTTTCAAGGATTGGGTTATGACTTACCTGTAACATGAAATATAATGGTTCTGTCTTGCCTATTTTGGGAAATGGCAACTATACCTTTGTTTCAAAAGATTATGTTGACCACCTGTTGTTTTGACCACAAATTATTATGACCAACTGTTGTTATGATCACCCATTGCTATGAACACCTTTTCAACCATGTCTCTGTTTCACATATCTTTTTAGGTTCTGCTTCTGTAACCCCACCTATTTGACTGACACTCTCCCTCATTTCAAAACCCACTCACTAGCCTAAGCTATAAAATCTTCATCTTTCCTATGTCTGATATTGATTTATTGAACCTGACCTCTTTAAGGAATCAACCTATGTGCAGGAATTTAAAAAGATGGTTTTGATCAATTGCTTGCTTTAACTAATCTGGGCATGGGAATTTGGTTTGGTGTTCTTCCTCCTTGCATCTTTGAGATTGATTTCTTGACACTATAATAACCACAGTTACCTCTATCCCAGTGAGCAATAGGCAAACCCCAACACTTCTTTAGTGTCAATTTCTCTCATTATAGTTTCTACCTTATTGTCTTTAAAAAATAGACTACCAGAATGCAGCAGCATAGCTATCTCCCACTTCCAATCCACTAGAGAATGATAACAACTACCTTAGCATCACCAAGAACTGGATATCACTATATTGTTTTGTTTATTTCTTTGTCCTGGCTACAGGCTAAGCATACTGCTGGTTATTACAGCAACATTTTTCTTAATGGCTGGTTATCTGGTGGTCATGTCACATGTGGCAATACACTAGTTCCACCTCAACAGAAAACAGCATAACTTTTATATGTTCTGTCTCTCTTGCACACAACATCATTTTTATACCTCATGGACTAACAATATGGATAAAAAGGTAAATGTGACAAATGGGAAATTGTTACATGAAGGATTTAAACAATTTGGATATTATTTTAAGCAAAGTGTATTTTTCAATATATATATTTTTCTGAAATTGCTGGTTAGCTAGTTTTCAATGACTTTTCACTGTAATAGCCATGTATCTAGTTAAAAATTACAAGCTTTGAAAGATAAAGGAGATTGGATTCCTACTTAGCAATGGCTTGTGGTAATGCCATACATTCTTCTTAATACAGTAATTTTAATAAAGAAAAAAAGCAAAAGGTTATCACTCAATGGATTTTAAAATATCACAGTGAATCAAGAGTATCTCCTTTACAAATGGATCTTTCAGAAGATAATACATTTTGACAAGTACTCCAGGAAGCTTCAGTAGGACAGTTGAATTTGAAGAAGTTTGTGAATGGGAAAAAATCCTGTTTTACATTCTGATCAGAATAGTATGAAAGTAAACATGATGCAGGTGAAACATAGTAAGATGCATGGGCTGACTGTCTCCTAGATGAGACAGGCACTTATATGTCCCAGAAGCTCGCATGCCTGATGCAGTTGCATACAAACCCTCATTGCAAGTCTGTCTCCTTTGTCCTTTAACTCTTCCAACTTAGAAACTTTTTCTTTCTCTCTTTCCTGTTCCTATTTCAGTATAATGGCCCAAAATTTAATCCACAATCCCTGACACTCTAGACATCTCTCTGCAGACACCCTGTTTCCCATGAGAGAGTTTACAGAATTCTTTACTGAGTTGGACTGCTTTCTTGAATTATAACTTAGAAAGCACAATTTTCAGCTGGGCTAATTGCTTGGGCTGGGTGTTTGGCCAGAGCTCAGGTCCAACACACTCAATGCTTTCCTTGGGAACTTACTAGGTCTGCTGTGTGCATACTGGACCAGCCCCGCCCACGAGGAACCACCTAGAGTCTGCACTAACTTGACCCTTGGGCCCCTTCACTAGCTTTCTGCTGGAGGTGAGTCTGGGGCCAGCCCAGGCCGAATATCCCTCACATTCTTTCTTTGGAACTCCTAGGTCTGCTCTGCATCCTGCACCCTGAATCCCTACACCATTGGTCTAAGTGGTTACACCTTGGTACACAGGACTATCCAGAGTCTGCCTTCCCCTCAGATGTGGCTCTGCTGGGCCCCTTGCTTAGGGAGAGTGTTTGGCCAGAGCCAGGGCTCAACCCCCATTGTTTCCTTGCGACTTCCTGGGTCAACTATACACATACTGGATCCACCCCTCCATGTGGGACCATTTGGAGCCTGCACTCACCTGACTCTTGGGCACCTTTGCCTTCTGCTTGAGACCATCCGGAGCCTGCTTTCCCCACATCATTGGCCCTGCTGTAGCCTGTAATTGAGATAACACCAATAGAGCTTGGATCATCAAGATTTACTGACACTGAAGTCCTGACAAACCTACACCCACCAGGAAAGGAGGGCAGAGAAAGAGAAAGAGAGAGAGAGAGAGAGAGAGAGAGAGAGAGAGAGAGAGAGAGAGAGGGAGAGAGAAAGAAGACCCCACCTGCACCCACTGGAAGAAGCAAAGGGAAGATGGCAGTACAAGGAAATAATCAACAATAGAAAGACCATTATGACATCACCAGAATCTAGGGACTCTACTCCAACTAGACCTGAACACACCAAAGCAAATAAAGCAGAAGAGAATGCCCTAAAAAATAACTTCATGAAAATGATAGAGGCCATCAAAGATATGAGAAAATCCCTTCAAGAAATGGAGGAAAAGAACAAACAAAAAACTGGAAGAAATAGAGGAAATACCAAGGAAAAATACAAGAAATAAACAAACCCCTTAAAGAAAGCAAGTAAAGCCAAGAGGTACAATAAAACAGATGAAGGAAACAATTCAAACAGATCAAGATCTTAAAACTGAATTAGACACAATAGAGAAAACACAAACTGAGAAAATGCTGGAAATAGAAAAACTGAGTAAATGATCAGGAACTACAACAAATTGCAAATTACAAGAGATCAAAGAGAGAATCTCAGGTGCTGAATATAAACTGGAGGAAATAGGTTCACCGAAAAAAGAAAATCTTAAATCCAACAAATCCTTAACATAAAACATCAGGAAATATCGGACACCATGAAAACACAAAACCTAAGAATAATAGGCAAAGAAGCCCAGCTCAAAGGTGCAGAGAATATATTTAACAAAATCACTGAAGAAAACTTTCCCAACCTGAAGGACATGCCTATGTAAGTACAAGAAAAAGAAAGTTTCCTTGCCACGCAAACAGCTAACAGCAAACAAACAGAATAAAGAAAGCATATTAAGAACAACAAATGAAAAAGGCCAGAGTCATCAAAATTACACCTGACTTCTCCATGGAAACTCTGAAAGTCAAAACGTAATGGATAGATGTTCAAAAGACACTAAGAGTCCAAGCATGCCAGCATAGGCTACTATACCCAGAAAAACTATCAATAACTATAGATGGAGAAAACAAGATATTCCATGATAAACCAGATTTTCACAATATATATCCAAAAATCCAGCCCTACAGAAAATCTGGAAGGAAAACTCCAACTGAAGGAAGTTAAGTATACTCACAAAAACAAAGGCAATAGATAATACCAGTACACAAAAGAAAATGTGGGGCAAATATATTCACAATACCACCACTACCACCAAATCCAAAACAAACAGTAATTAACAATCAATGGTCCTTACTTTCTCTCAATATTAATGGTCTAAATTGCCCTATAGTAAGACACAGGTGAACAGAAAGGATACAAAGACAGAATCCATTTTTCTTTTCTTTCTTTTTTTATTAATAATATAATTTAAAATTTTACATGTGGATCCCAGTTTCCTCTCCCTCCCTCTCTCCCTCCCTCCCTCCCTCTTACCTTCTTTCCTCTAGATGCCCCTCAACTGAAGAATGGATAAAGAAGATGTGGCAGAATCCAATTGTTTTTTTTTTACTGCATACAAGAAACACATCTCAGCTTCAAAGACAGACACTACCACAGAGTAAAGGCTTGGGAAGGGATCTTCCAATCAAATGAATACTACAAGAGGCAAGCAGGTGTAGCTATCCTAATATCTAACAAGTTAGACTTCAAACCAAATTAAATAAAAAGAGATGAAGAAGGTAATTTCATATCTATTGCAGGAAACGTCCATCAGTACAAAGTCTCAATTCTGAACATCTATGCCCCAAATAAAAAGGCACTCACATTCGTACAAAACATAATAATAAAAATAAAAAAAATTCTCAAATCTCACATAAAACCCTCACACACTCATAGTAGGAGACTTCAACACCCCACTCTCACCATTCAACAGGACTACCAGAAAGAAATTTAGCAAAGAAATAAAAGAACTAACAAAAGTTATTTCTCAATTGGGTTTAACAGACATCTATAGAACTTTCCATCAAAACACACAAGAATATACCTTCTTCTCAGCTCCACATGGAACCTTCTCTAAAATCGACCACATACTCAGCAACATAGCAGATCTCAACAGATACAAAAAAATTGGAATAGCCCCCTGTATCTTTTCTGACCACCATGCTTTAAAGTTGGAATTCAACAACACAAACTGCAGAAAATCAAACCCTACAAACTTGTAGAAACTGAACAATTCACAATAGCATCCTACCTGGGTCAAGGAAGAAATAAAGAAATTAAAGATTTATAAGAATTTACCAAGAATGAAGACACAACCTACCCAAACTTATGGAGCACTTTGAAAGCAGTACTATTAGGAAAGTTCATTGTATTAATTGTCTATATGAAGAAATTTGAGGATAGTCACATTAGAGAATTAACACACAACTGAAAGCCCTAGAACAAAAAGAAGCAAACTCACCCTGGCAGAAATAATCAATTTGAGGGCTAAAATAAATAAAGTAGAAACTAGGAAAACAATACAAAGAATCAATATAACAAAGTGTTTGTTCTCCGAGAAAATCAACAAGATAGATAAAACTTTATATAAACTAACCAAAAAGCAGAGAGAAAACATGCAATTCATCAAAATCAGAAATGAAAAGGGGGGCATAAGAGCAGACACTGAAGAAATCCAGAGTCTCTTCAGGTCATACTTGGAAATCCTATACTCTACAAAATTCGAAAATCCAAAGGAAATGGACAATTTTCCAAATTGCTATCACTTACCAAAATTAAATCAGGAACAGATAAGCAATTTATATAGACCTATATCCCCTAATGAAATAGAAGCAGTCATCAAAAGCCTCCCAACAAAAAAAAAAAATCCCAGGGCCAGATGATTTCAGTGCAGAATTCTACCAGAAATTCAAAGAAGAACTAATACCAATACTCCTCAAATTGTTTCACACAATAAAAGCAGAAGGTACATTTCCAAACTTATTTTCAGAGGCTATAATTACCTTGGTACTGAAGCCTCACAAAGACACAACTAAGAAAGAGAATTACAGACCAATATTCCTCATGAACATTGGTGCAAAAATACTCCATAAAATACTGGCAAATTGAATCCAAGAACACATCAGAGAAATCATCCACCATGACCAAAGAGGCTTTATCTCAGGGATGGAGGAATGGTTCAACATATGAAAATCTTTCAGTATAATCCACAATATAAACAAACTGAAAAAGAAAAACCACATGATCATCCCCCTAGATGCTGAAAAAGCCTTTGAAATAATCTCACACCCCTTCATGATAAAGGTCTTGAAGAGATCAGCGATAACAGGAACATATCTAAATATAATAAAAGCAATATAGAGTAAACCAACAGCCAATATCAAATTAAATGGAGAGAAATTCAATATGGTCCCTCTAAAATCAGGAACAAGACAAGGCTTTCCACTGTCTCCATATATCCTCAATATTGTACGTGAAGTTCTAGCTAGAGCAATAAGACAACAAATAGAGATCAAGGGGATAAAAATTGGAAAGGAAGAAGTAAAACTTTCACTCTTTGTAGATGATATGATAGCGACCCAAAAATTCAATCAGGGAACTCCTACAGCTGAAAAACACTGTCAGCAAAGTGGCAGGATACAAAATTAACTCAAAGAAATCAGTAGCCCTACTATATGCAGATGATAAAGTGGCTGAGAAAGGTATCAGAGAAACATCACCCTTTACAATAGCTACAAACAACATAAAGTACCTTGGGATGACACTAACCATACAAGTGATAGTCCTGTATAACAAGAATTTTGTGCCTTTAAAGAAAGAAATTTAAGAAGATACCAGAAAACTGAAAGATCCTCCATGCTCTTGGATAGGTAGGAACAACATAGTAAAAAAATGGGAATCTTGCCAAAAGAAATCTACAGAATCAATGTAATCTCCATCAAAATCCCAGCATAATTCTTCAAAGTTATCACATCTGCCACAGGGGTCACGAAGTGGGAGGGAAACATTTTTTTCCTCATTCATGCCACCACATGCCAGATGGCAGCGGGCAGGGGGCATTTTCATCCCTTGCTTTTATGCACCCAGGGCTGCTTACCTGTTCCCTGTCACCACTATAAAGCAAGGTACACAGCCTGCTCTCCCTAATACTACTGCTGGTGTGGGACAGTGCCAATTATCGTTTCATAATCTCAAGGTCAGGTTTTTGACGCCCCCTATCAGGTGATGAATGGGAGGTCATCTCTTCCTTGACCTCATGGCAGATAAAAAATGAGGCCAGTTCTTCCATGTGCGTTGGTAGCTCTGGGTCACCTGTGCCTCCATCAATAGAGTCAGCTTTGGTATGTAGACCAGGACAGGAGCAGGATCCACTCTCCTGAGTCTTACGGCCAGTGTGGGGCAGGATCAGCTCTCCCACTCTTATGATCCTGCGACCAGCTTATCCTGCCTGCTTGTAGGTGTCACAGGGTCAGGAACAATAGGCTTTATCTCTCCTTTCCCATCTTGCAACAGACCAAGGAGCTATATATCCTACTCTTGCATAGTCAGGGCCTGCTTACTGGCACCCATACCAAAAGGAAGAGCTCTACTGTGATGCCCTGGTGAGGTGTATGGTCTGTGCTCCAGAATGATGTAGTTGATGATGGACAGGACCAACTCTGTACAACCCTATTCTCTCTGCTGTCAGTGGTAACAGGAGCCACTCACATTGGCACAGTTTCAGGCTATGGCAGGACCAAGGACACAGACATGACTCCAGCAGCAATTCAGGCCAGCCTGATGTAATGGTCCTAGGTGGCCCTGAATGTTATTGATGTGTATGGATCCGCAGCAGCAGACCTCAGGCTCCGAGAAGACCACAGGTAGAATCCCTAGGAAACAGTATGGCACTGGTGGCAACATTGACCACAGACATCACCAGGGACTCAAGCTGCTGTGGGACCATGGACTCAGACTTTGTCCTTGGCAACAGCCTGGGGTAGATGTCATTGTGGCCTTACTTGGTCTTGCAGATTGCCCAGATTAGCATGGCCAAAATAGGAACATAGCCCACCAAAAATCAGCATGTACCCAGGTCCACTCAGCCTTGGATGATAATAAGTGTCACTGACATCCACACAGACCCTGGCTGTGGTAGGGCCACAGACTCAGACATGGTAACTTACACAGTTGAGGACTGGACAACACCACTGCCATGGGTACCGTTACTGGACACCCAGATTTGTATGGTCTCTGTGGCTGCTTGACCTTATTAAGACAAACATGGTATAAGGTTTTAGCATGGACTATAGGCCTCTGCATGTATTTAAGGGGCATCAGGAGCCACTGACATCAACCCAAAGCCCCATCACAGCAGAGCCACACACATGGTCCCTGGCAACACTCTGGCCCAGATGTTACCATGATTCTGGGTGACCACAGAGAATCCTGGATTGGAATGGCCCCTGTGGAGGCACAAACCTTGGACATCAACTTGCTGGAAAAGGGAATGATGGATATTAACACAGAACTGCTCAGTTGCATCAGTCATGGATCAAGTAATTGCCATTGGCAGCAGATCAGATGGAGACATCTGGCCCTGGGTAGCAAGTAAGCCTGTTCCTCACCACCCTCACCTATTCAGATCTGGCTCTTTCCTTAGCACATGACTTGTTCTGCCTCTCATTACCATTTCTGCACCCTGTAATCACTCACCATAAAGGTCCCAGACTGCCCAGTGTAATAGGTGATGGGTGAACTTCTAGGTAAAATTCTTCCCGCACCAAGTCTGGAGATCTGGGGCAAAGTTGTGCTTGTCCTCCATAGCCTTCCAGGTTTGGAAATGCCAGGCAACTCTTGGATGAAATTCTTCCCATTCTTACTCCTTATTCTTAACAACTAACCATATATATATATATACATATATAGTATATATACACATATATATATTTCTATATATGTATATAGTTTTCAATATATATCTAAAACACCTTATCTTAGAGTTGAAGCCATTGTATAGTATTTGAGTAGAAATATAATGGTTTGTTTACAGAAAGCAACATTTTCTTATAAATTCTCATCATGAAAGAAGCAACTTAACATAGTTTTATATCATTGGTGTGTTGATTTAAATTTTTTCTCTTTGAGGTATCAAATGGAGTCTCATAGAACATTTTAAAATGATGCAGTAGAAAACTCCCCTCTTTCAACAAAGGGCAGGCAGAATACCACCAGTTCAATAAGGTCTACATCATGAGCAATCACAGGAAGACATTCCTTACTGTTGCCTACACACACAGTTTAGCTTGGAAGATAAGGGTGCTCTCACTAAGCTGGTGGAAGATATTAGAACCAATTGCAATGACAGATACAATTAGAATTGCTGCCACTGGAAAGGCAACATCCTGGCTCCTAAATCTGTGATTACAATTGCCACGCTGTATAAGACAAATGCCAAATAACTCACCACTAACCTAGGTTAAATGTACAATGCTACAATGCTATGTTTTCTGTACATAAATATAAAGTGCAAAATTAAGAAGTAAATGAATATTGGCTTGGTTTTACAAAAGAATTTTCAACAATTTCTGAGATGGTCCTAAACAAGTTTTTTTTCATTTTGTCAGAAATACTCTTTTCCACATTGATGGTTATAAATTCACAATTTCCGTCAGCTATGAAAATAAAGGGTGAGGTTATGGCCTGTACAAAGTATTCAACCAAAATTTAATATTTATGTTAAAATAGGCAAGTAAATTTTACCCCACTTAATTATTTTTCTTCTTCAATAAATGGTGAAATCATAAATGCACTAAAGAATTGTTTTAAGAACTAAGACCTTTTAAGAATAAATTTATCTTACTATTGGGGATATGATTTTTATACTGATTTTATATACTCAACATCTAAAATAAGGGAAAAAATTCTTATGAAACGGGTCTCATAAATTGGAAAGGTAGAAAAAAGCCTTGAGTTTGACAATGGTAAGTTTTCCATATTGTACTTTCTTAAGATAATACTAGCAGGATTTATATAAACTGTTAAAATGGAATAGTTTTTCAAGGTTTAGTAATATTTTATTATGCAAATACATTACATATTCTCCATCTAGCCATCTGACAGTGTGCATAACATTTTCTATAATACATTGTTTATTGTGGGTAATATTTTATGGCATTAAGAATACTCATGAATTTATGATTCTAATTCCCAGGACTTTGGCATAGAAATTTGAGGGTGTACTTATTGCATCAAGTGGTAGTCTTTTTGACACCCATATGGTGTTTTGCATTCTTCACCAGTATACACCCACAAACAGCAGGAAAGAGCCTTAATTTCTACAAATCATTCCCAGTAT
This sequence comes from Cricetiscus sungorus, assembly GCA_030556225.1. Classification (NCBI taxonomy): domain Eukaryota; kingdom Metazoa; phylum Chordata; class Mammalia; order Rodentia; family Cricetidae; genus Cricetiscus; species Cricetiscus sungorus. Next base: position 27,782,026 of record JANBXA010000372.1, on the reverse strand, counting down.
TTGTTAATTGTTATAGAAGTGGCATCCTTTCAGCTGACATTAAGCATCTCAATATGATCCTGACCTGTAGTTTTCAAGATTGTGGATGTCACTGAATGCATTATTATTTAGTCTTTGAACAATAATGTCTTCTTTTGAACAACATACAACTTTTTAGCATATTTTATTTTTGTCTTTATAAATTAATATCTAAGTAAGAAATTTGAATATATATATCATATTCCATTTATATTTTGTATATATACCCATTGCAAAATCTCCAATTAAAGATTAAAATGTTCATCTTCTCAAACTTTTTCTTTCCTTAAGCTGGTGATTTTCCAAATCATTTCCTCTAACATTTTAAAATATTTATTTAGTATATATTATGTGGAGATAAAATAGTACAGGTCTCTTTATATTTGAAATTGTATCAGTCAAGGCTTGGTCTTACCATCTCAATCCATGACTGTGTACTAGGAGTATTTTCTTCTGCCAAAGAAATAAACAAAACCACTAAAGAAAATTATATTGATCAGTAGTCATATCTATAAAATTCAAAATATCTGAACACTAAAAGAATTCTTATTTGATCTCTAAGAGCACTGTTTGGTGGAAGAGGTTTTCATATAGATATGACAATAGCTACTCTATTTTCTAAATTATGTTTATAAATTTCCTCTTCTGATTTCTATCTACTGATTGGGGATAAACACTCAACTGAATATACATAAATGAATACATACAAATACATTTTAAAACATCGTCTTAAAAAGAAAGTTAACTAATGACATTGGGATATATGACATAGAGATATTGACAGATGGGTGGTGGGTTATCAAGATTTGAGTGTGTAAGGCTGAAGCAGGAATTCTGATCTTAAAGATAAAGATGAAGAACAAAATTAATATTTCTAAATCTCTCCTCTCTAACAGGCATATTGTCAAATTCTCCAACTGTCATGTATTTTGGAAACTAACAGTTAACATTTTTACTCTTTTCTGGGAAATTTTAATTTAAGGTAACTACCTTAAGACCATGTAGTAGACAACAAATCACTGCCATGGTTCTTACAAAATGAAGTCCCTCTTCCTTAAACACCATGGCCAGTCAATTGTGTGATAGAATATGCTTTACACCACCCCAAGGTTCTAGGCTGAGACTAGACATCTGTTGGAATCAAGTCTTATCTTCCCCGTTTTTTGCTCAATTGATTATTTCTTAAAATTTACAGTTCAGGTTTAATGAATTCTCAAATAGAGAAAAAGAACTTGCTATGCAGGAGGGTTAGAAAGAATCACACTGTAAGTTCTGGTTTATATTTTTCAATAAATTTAAAATAGTACAATAGAAGAAGTATTTGTAAAAGTTAATGAACATGTGTTCATATACAACAGAAATATGTTTCCATTGTAACTGGTAGTCTCTGCATGGAAGGGTTTATTCTACATTGTCAGAGGAAACTATCATGGCCTTCTGTGAGAGCATGTTGCTACAAGACATTGAAAGACATGGAATAGTCTCCTTAGGGATCACTCCCACCACCCAGATTAGCTTCTAGACCAATCTAGATTCAAAAAGTGACCTGTGAGTTTGTATAGTAAATTACAAAGGCTTGTATGATTAGACTAACTTATCCAGAAACATGTATAATGATGGAGAAACAACTGCTAGTTTTATCAGATTAATTTTATTGATGCATACAGTAGGTTAAAATCCATCATTAAGTGTTGAACCTCAGACATTGATGAACAGCTCTGTCAAAGTACGTGTCAGCAACATGACCAAAAGTGTGTCCACAGTGAGTAAAAATGTATAGTCAATTCTATACATATGAATAGAAAAATTAAAGAAAAGAGAAGCAAATGATAGGTTTGGGTGGAAAATGTGTGAGAAAGAATAGAAACGAAGGGGAAGTGATATAACTATATTTTACTTTTATAAAAATTTAAACGTTTATGGGTGGACAATATTGTTTAGTGAATAAAGGTGATTGCATGGCAAAGCCTGGTATTTTGTGTTTAATCTTTGGAAACTACACAGAGGTGGATGGACAGAACTGACATTCCAGAGTTTTCCTCTGGTTTCTACTAAAGCAGTAACAGAAGTATATCTGTTTACTTTCACAAACACAATAATAACAATAAATAAAACTTAAAGATTGAAATAGAATAAATAAGAAAGGAAAGAATTCTTGTCAATGAAACTGGAATGTTGGTATAATTTACCATTTAAGTCCTATATTTAAACATGGAAGAGACTAGAACATAATTTTGATAAAAATTGTAAACAAATTTATTAAGGAAATGACTGATGCCCTGAAGAGTTCTCTAATCATTATTCTCTTTAGTCAGACCCTACTGTGGGAAAAAGTCACTTAATGGACAAATAGCTATGATAAGTTACTAATGTAATTATGGGATGGAAAAGGATCACTGGTCAGGAATTAAATGTCAAAGGCATAATGTAGCTACATAAAAAATAACATTAAAAGGAGAAGACAAAATTTTCCAACCTGGAAAAACACTGTAAAATTAGTTTATTAAATTAGATATTTTCTAGAAAAGGAAATGCAGTCTATTGGTACTTGGCATAATTCAGAGCCAGTGTGTGTATGTGTGTGTGTGTGTGTGTGTGTGTGTGTGTGTGTGTGTGTTTGGGTGGGTGGTTTTGTATGTGTGTGTGTGTTATGTATGTGTTTTGGTAATGAAGCAACCTGAGTTAAGCTATTCCCATCTGGGCCACTCATTTATGCTTAACTCAGTGCAACATACACTTACCAGTTGTTTCTTCATTATGTAAGTTATCCATATTGAGATAATCCAAAGTACAATCTATACATTCCATTCTTTCTCCAGTCCATCTGAAGTTGCATGATTCTGGGTCTATTTGTCCTCTGACTGAATCGTTCTACTAAATAATCTCTTAATGGCATTTTTCATTTGATTATTTCTCAAGGTGTAGATTAATGGGTTTAGCATGGGAGTTACCACAGCATAAAAAATAGCAACTGATTTGTCAAAGGGTAGTGCACCTGAAGGTCTCATGTACACAAATGTGCAGGGTACAAAAAGTAAGACTACCACTATAATGTGAGAAAGACAGGTAGAGAGGGCCTTGCGCCTTCCTTCTGCACTGTGGGTTCTTAGTGTATACAGGATGACCATGTAGGAGATGAGCAGAAGGAGGAATATTAACAGACAGATGAAGCCACTGTTGGCAGCAACAAAGAAACCTAAACTGTGGGTGTCAACACAGGCTAGATCAAGCAAAGGATTCAGATCACACATAAAGTGATCTATGACATTAGGGCCACAGAAAGGTAGTCCAATAATGAAAAGAATTTGTATACCCCCATGAAGAAAGCCTCCAGCCCATGAAACTCCCACCAATAAATTACATAGTCTTCTGTTCATGATGGTTGCATAGTGCAGTGGTTTACAAATGGCAACATAGCGGTCATAGGCCATAACAGTAAGCAAGATGACCTCAGCACCTCCAAAGAAATGTTCCCCAAAGACTTGGGTCATGCATCCATTAAATTGAATGGACTTCCTTTCATGAAGTGAATCTACAATCAGCTTAGGAGTACTGACAGAGGAGTAACAGGCATCAATGAAGGAGAGATAGGCAAGAAAATAGTACATAGGGGAACCCAACAGTTGGCTGTTTGTAATGGTGATCAGAATGAGCAAATTTCCAGCCATAGAGACTATGTAGATGACCAAAAACACAGCAAATATAATTTTCTTCATATGTGGGTTCTGTGTGAGTCCCAGGAGCACAAACTCAGTCACATTGTTTCTGTATTCCATCTAGTTCATGAGACAGTTAATCATATTTCCTAAAGGAAAATTGATACATAATTATGTTTATTTATTTTCTATATTCTAATAGTGTTTAGATTTTTCTAATCAATGAAATATTGTCATATTTTCTTTTAATATTCAGAAAGAGTTCTACATACTTTTGACTATAGAGCTGCCTCATCAATGAAGATAGCTGAAATGTTTATGGATATGAACAATGTTTATAAATATACTAGGTAATAATAAGTGTGCTGAACATTTGGAATGACTCATAGCCTAAAAGCAGTTCAGATTAAACTCCTAAAGGCAGTTAAAGTCACAACAGACAGTAGAGTATAGAGTAATTGAGTGCAATAGCCATTAAAGTAAGGTAATTTTAGCAGTTTATTTATGGGTATGTACAGGCATAAAACTTTAATCATATTTGAGCGGAAAACTATTAGTGAATTTAAGTAAGAAAAAACCTTGGACACATATCATAAACTAAGCCTTGCCATGGCTGAAACACACTGGTATTTATCCGTTAGTAATAGAGAAGCTAATAGCAAGAGAGGGAGTCACATTAGTAGAATGTTAATAGTAGCATTTTAAAAACTAGTTGTGAAAATACAAATGTTTTGATCTAGATCTAAGTTCCATAGAATTTATGTGCAATTACATAGACAATAAAACAACAAATCAGAAATTTGTGCAAAAAGTTCAGTGGAGATGGTACTGAGGGTATAGTGAAAGTATGCATTTGTTATTTGCTACAAGCTTCAAGATCACACTGTAATTATGCAACCTTTGCATCAAGAATAACTTAGAAGAATTACGAATTCTTTTGATAGATAAAACTAATACAAAGTAGTACCTGGCATTCTAATTTCATGGATGAATTAGCTGTGTCTTGCTGTAGTTTCTTCCGGTAGCTTATCCCTTTCTATAACAAACTTGGAATTTTCTTCCTACAGTTCAGCACCATCTGTTCATTTACTGAAAACTAATTTCTCCCATCCATTTAGAGTTTTACTGATTACACTTCCTAGGTATGTGAAAATACCTGTTCTCCATTAACAGGTCCTAGTTTACTGATTATATTCCTTAGCTATGTGTGAGGCTTGTTCCCCTCTCCATTGTAATCACAGACATCTGCCTTGCTGCAATTACCTTTATTTACAGGCATTGGTCAGTCTTTAGGATCCAGGCAAAAGCATTCCATCTAAGACATTCTATGTCCTTCGATGGACTAGAATTACTATACGTCCAAAGCTCTTAATTCATATCTGCCTAGATAGATAGAAAAAATAAGCATGCACTTGTCTTTACCTCACTGGCGGATTGAGAAAAAAATAATGTAAACTAATGCTGCACTAAATGATTCTTTAACTTCTTGCTGTATTAACTCACGATTTTAGCTCAGAGATTTACTGCTCTCTCCTGTTTCCCCTGAGAAGATAAAGACAAGGGTAATTAGCCCATTTGCTCATCCTCAGGGAAAAGTAAACTTTCTTGCCACTGAGGCTAGAGAACTGGAAGTTGCTAGGTTTTTTTTCTTGTGCCAAATTAAACTTAGACCCTCTGACCTGTAGACCTAAGTAATCGATGCTAAAAGTTTCTCTAGCAGTTTTAGTTTATTGCTCTGTGTGTGTAAATACTATCTACCTTGTTGACCTTAAGAAACTCAAGCTTCATATTGTATTGTAAAAACATTACTGTTGCAAATGTATATATACCTGTATCCCAGAAACAGAGAAACAAAACAGCAAGAGAGAAAGAGAGCACAGGAATAAAGAATAAAGAACATGCAGAGGAGCAATTGTGTGTGAGTCAATTCCGTTTCCCCTCAGATTTTAGATTTTAGTTCCCTTGCTTATTTGTAAGTCTGGTTTTTTTTTTGTTTGTTTGTTTGTTTGTTTTTGTTTAGTTTTTTTTTTTTTTTTTGAACCCTGAGCAAAAGTTTTAGAAGCCGGATATTTAAATTTTTTGATAGTTATTGTACAAAATCCACAATACTTAACTCCATGTGATAATTCTAAAATAGTCTGTAACAAGACTGTGTTCATTCAGTGGTGGCCAAGTACCTTGCACACAGGACTGATTTTAATACTTTAAATAGTCTGCAATGTTGTTTTCCTTTATCAATTTAGAGAACAAGAAGTGAGATCACTAAACACTGGCTGTTCTTTTAAACACTTGCTGGTTCAGGTCTTCATACATACCAAACAGATGGTGTCATTATTTTACACCAGTTGCATATTTCCTTCTATATGTATATAACAGAGAAATTATATTTCCTGCCTCAGAAAAGCATAAAAACTGGCAATGTTAATTACATTACTTTGCTTCTTCCAGTTATTTCTATCTCTCAAATTTTAAAGTATTATACACTTTGAACTATATAATCATATTATTGTGTTAAACAAGCATTGGTCCCAAACTATCTTAAATATACTTACCAGTATAGCATTTCAGAAATAATTTTATTTGTTGCACATTTATAGATTGGCCATATCATAGGCCTATACACAATGAAATATTTGATAATTTAGCCATTCAAACAATGACAATTGCTCTATTCTTGGAAGGACTCTTAAAATTTAGCCCACCTTTAGATCACCCTTTCCATGTATCCTTACATAGTAGAGGTCGGAAAACTCTAGGAAAGACTGTGGAAATGTGCAGCAACAGTAACCAAGTATGTCAATTCAAGAATTGTAGAAACAAAATTAGAGTTCTGGTTCTTCCTCTTGTCATTCACCTTGGGTTCATTTTCTGACAATCAAACATCTGCCTCAAAATCTGTCTATAATTGAGAATGATATTACATAATTTACTATAAGAATTAGCTAAAATGGGAAAGCATACACACAATACTACAATTTATTTTTAAATTATGAATACAGATACCAGATAAATATAGTTGATAAACTGGGCAGTAACATGGAGAAACATTAACCTTTCAATAACTTGTAAGGAATGTTTTTAATACTTTTAGTAAAATTAAAGATACTTGTAATACTCACAACACAGAACCCCAATATTAATTATCTGTGTTTGTACTTGGAATCATAACCTTATATTTACTCACTAAATTTTATATTTAGGATTTTCAATCAAACTATGCTCAAGCTCATGAGTAGCCTTAGTTTCTAAAAGAGGTATCTCAGGATAAAACAGTGATGGGTGGATCTAAGTCACCTATTCAAATTTGGGTCTCAAGTTGTCTGACATGAAACAAATGATGAAAACTTAACAAATGTCATGAAAAGTTAGGGTGAGGATGAAATATTCTGTCTTTATTTGACAAACCTTGAAAGAAAAATCTCCTGTGTACAAAAAAAAAAAAAAAAAAAAAAAAATCACAGCATCAACTAAGCATCAGCAGTGTTGCAGGACATACCTCAGCAGATGTAGCTCTCAATGTGAGCTCTTGATTGTTCAGAAGAGATCTGGGAGGATGGACTTTCAGTATGAAATCTCAACACCTATGCAGATCTCCAAAAAACACGTAACAAAGAGTGTCTCCATAGAAAAATCCTTCCCTAATCCTAAAACAAACATGTTTCACTGACAATGTAGGGCTTTGATATAGAATGGATTCTTTTAATACACTATGTAGAGATTAACTTTGGTTTCTGGTTCTGGTCCTTCATTCTGAAAGGCAGGGGCTAGCAAGGTTGCAGAAGACACTCCATAGGATTCACTCTCCTCATGGTAAATCTTTCAATGGATATGTGATGTGCAATGATACAACATTTGTGTCCTGCATTCCAAGGGTATTTAAAGAAGTTGTCATGAATGTCAATGATCTTGCTATTGTGCTTTGTCTCCCAGGAATTAATTATTTATTTTGTTGGAAAGACTCTGTCTTAGAATCCAGTGTTTTGGAATATATGCATGACTCACACCCATTTTTCAATAGAGAATAGAATTCCCCGAGCTTGGAAGGACAGCATGTAGTTGTCCCTTGCTCTGTTTAATTGTATCTGATCAAGAATACTAAATGCCAGGTAAGCAAAAATATCTTCATTCTAACATTCCAATAGCAGTTCTGCTTCTTTCGTAATAAATAGGACATGGGTAATATTTAATTCCTATCAATATGACATTATTTCTGAACAGTTGCTTAATAGTTAAGCCACTGAAGGCAAAAACTTGACAGACATATTAAAATAATATCTTCAGAAACATTCTCCAACATTTCTGAGTGCTTTAGATTTTTCCCAAATCTCTACAATTCTCCAAATTGTATTAATCTTCTTGTTATGTTTATCAGTAGGGTCAGTTTGTAGAGCCCTGTATCAAAACAAAAATCAAACAAAAAACCTCAAAGTGTGGGTTTCAAACTTTTCCTGTTTTATTGGTTACTCCACATTTTAACATCCTATAAGTTAATTAGTTTTAAAAGTATTTTTAAAATTATTTTTTGATTCATGATCTTATTTAGCTTAGGCTGACCTTGTACTCAGTATGAAGCAGAGCATGAGCTGAACTCATGATTTGCTTATCTCAATTTCTCAAGTTCATGATCTTTTTCTTCATTCTTCTCCATATTCCCATTATGTGACTGATGGGAGATGTTATTCTGTATATATGTTTCTCATACTGGTTAATAAAGCTCTGTGGCCAATAAAAAACTAGATAGGCGGGGCTAGGAGACTAGGAGGAGGAAAGAGGAAGTAGTAGGGAGGAGTCGAGATGTAGCCCGGGGAAGAAGCAGGACGCCCGCCGCGGCTCCCTGATAAGACGACCACGTGGAAATACTTAGATAAGTAGAAATGGGTTAATAATTAAGGCAGAGCTAGCCCATAAACAATAATGGTAACTGGCCAACAGGATTGTATCAAATACAGAGTCTCTGAGTGTTACTTGGGGCACACGTGGCTGCAGGACTGGGGGCAGGACCTGGAGGCCGGTGGGGAGGAACCTGCCATAACATAATGGTGTCAGAAGTGGGATTGAGAACTTTCGCTTAAAACTTAACAAAAGCTTAAAAAATAGTTTTTAGAAACAAGGGAACAGAGACTAGCAAGACTTCTTGGTAGCAGCATTTTCTTGGTTGGATTTGTTTTGCTATAGAGAGAGAGTTGCATGGCTCCTTTAAGGGAGGTTTCCAAAATTAGCATAAGCAGCAAAAAAGCCGCCTTGCTTTTAAAGAGCTCTGCTAACAATTCATTGGTGTGTACAAGAGCTGCAATGAAAGTTTACACTGTGTTTTAAAAAATATGCTGTCTTGGGAGAGAAAAAGAAACAGGGTACAATGGTTTAAAAAAGAAAGTAAAAGGGATGGATGTAATGGTACACGCCATTAATCCCAGCACTTGGCAGACAGAGGCAAGCAGATCTCTGTGATTTCAAAGCAAACCTGGTATGAAGTAAATTCCAGAACAGATAAAAGTTACACAGAGAAACCTTGTCTCAAAATATGTAAAAATAGAAGTAGAATAAATAGAGTAATAAAAAAGCCACGTAAAGATGGAAAACACAGAGAAATTTTGGATACTATACGTGATTCTGTTGTCTTTAAATTATTTGATTGCTGAGAAAATAACAACTACTGATAAAAGAAATGCTGCTGGATTAATTGAATTTATATATTTTAAAAATGCTTTGACTCCAAAATTTAAGCCTAAGGACAAGTTACTGGGGAAAAGGATTTCTATTTTTATTTCCACAGAAAATGAAAAGCTATGGATTCTTTCCAGACTTATGTGGTTTGATCAAGCCAGACCCCCTGAAACAGCTCCCCAGGTGATCCAACATTCAAAGCAGTTGAGACAAAGCCTCGCAGACTACTGCCAAGATTTCTAAATCTTCTTTGGATTCCCATGACAGCGCCCTCTACCAGCAGGAAGTAGTTTGGAAAGAACGACGCCCAAATTCCCAAATATTGTTTATAAATGTTTGTTTTCATTTAAATGAGCTTGGTTATAAATGGTTAATGACCACAAGCAATCTTTTTAAAGGTAAAAAGGGAATTATGGTATAGATATGAATACTTTGCTTTGAAATGGATTTTCTTTTATTGATACAATTTAAGGTCAATTTTGTAATATGTATATTTCTCCTCTTGTTTAGGTATTATGCTTATATAGCTCATTTAGAAATGTAATGTATAATTTAGTACAGATTAGAGAGTTACCTATGATAGTCAAGCTTGGAGTTAGTTAGGTTTTCTAGATATATAGAGATGTATTTGAGATGGATAGGCATTCTTCAAACCTTTCAAAGACCTACAGAATATGGCATTTAAAATGGTTTAAGGTTTTTCTTGACAGTGAGGCACAACTGCTCCTGGTAACACCACCTACAGAAGAAAGGAAGATGGACATCGAAGAAACACATTATGGAGTTTGCTTCTAATATGGCAAGACTAGCCATATGGACAAGATACTGTTCTTGTCTGGACTGTTTGACTTTATGTTGTAGAAACTGGACATGCAGGACCCACAACAAGGTGACTGCTGATTCAAGATAGACATTGCTACAGGATTCCTGCTTCATGGACAAGGCTGTCAGACAGCCAGACAGTCTACAGGACACAGAGAAAAGTTTCCTGCCTTGTTGAGGAGTCTGGACACACACTATGGCCTATGGGCTGAAGATGGAACATTACAGAAGAACTTCGGGTGACTGACCAGGCAATGCATTGTCTATGTCATTTCTACAGTATATATATTATCCTTCTGTGGTCTTTGAAGGAATTGAAGACAGATAGTTATAGTTATAGTTTTCCTTAGTTAGTATTAAAGATAAGTTACATATAGGACTTTAAACTCACAATGATAGGATAGATGATATTTTCTTTAAGTCTTACAAAATGTTAATGGACTAAATATTGTTAACTGTGATTCTTATTTGATAACTGTTGAATGGTATATTTTGCTATGTTAAGGTTAAACCTCTTCTTTTACTTTAGACAGAAAAGAGGAGATGATGGGAGATGTTATTCTGTATATATGTTTCTCATACTTGTTAATAAAGCACTGTTGGGCCAATGAGATAGCAAGATAGGCGGGGCTAGGAGAAAAGGAGGAGGAAAGAGGAAGTTGGAGGGAGGAGTCGAGATGTAGCCCAGGGAAGAAGGAAGATGCCCGCCGCAGCTCCCGATAAGACGACCATGTGGAAATACTTAGATAAGTAGAAATGGGTTAATAATTAAGACAAAGCTAGCCCATTAACAATAATGGTAACTGGCCAACAGGATTGTATCAAATACAGAGTCTCCTGCATGTTATTGGGGGCCGGCACGCCAGACCAGCAGCGGGCGGGCAGGCTGGCCGGAAAACACCAAGCTACATGTGACAACTTAATAAATGTGTATAAAACATTCTGAGTACTTTTGTGTTTTCGTTATGAGTTAGGCCATTAATGGCTGAGCCATCTCTCCAGCTTCATAATGACTACTCTCACAAACATCCTTACATGTCTGTTCCCTAAAACATGTTGAATTCAACCTTCCTCCTAATCTCTTTCCAATATTTACCTTTACCTCTTTGTACTGTTTTTCTTCTCCTTCTCCCCCTTCTTCTTATGAACCATTGAGTTTAACTAGGCTCATTGGAGTGACCCAGAGGATAGGGAAGTATAGGCATATCCTGAAGTTTGTAGGTTCACTGTTGGTTACTATCATGGCTTAATAGGATCAGAAAAAACAGATAGGCAGAATAGATGTTTATTCAGGGAGAAATAACTTATGACAGGGACAGATGAACACCAGTGGTTTCCTGGTCCCAAGGATGCCTTGTCTAAGCTGTTTTGAATGTTGGATCATCTGGGACGCTGTTTCAGGGGCTCTGGCTTGATCAAACCACATTGGCCTGGAAGGGAGCCACAGATTTTCATTTTCTGTGGAAACAAAAATAGAATTTTTTTCCCCAGTAACCTGTCCTTGGACTTAAAATTTGAAGTTAAAGCATTTTTAATGTATATAAATTCAATTAATCCAGCAGCAGTTGTTGCTATTTCCTCAAATAGCAACAATCAAATAATTTAAAGATAACAGAACAGCATGTAGTATCCACACTCTTTTTGTGCTTCCCATCTTGAAGTGGCGTTTTTTTTATTACTCTATTTATTTTATTTTTATTTTTTCATTTTTTTTGAAACAGGGTTTCTCTGTGTAACTTTTATCTGTCCTGGAATTAACTCTGTATACCAGGATTATTTTGCAATCACAGAGATCTGATTGCCTCTTTCTCCCCAGTTCTGGAATTAAAGGCATGTGCCACCACACCCAGCTACTCTCTGTCATTTTGTTATTCATTTTTAACCCTTGCATCCTATTTCTTTTTATCTCCCAAGCCTATGTATATTTAAAACACACTTTAAACCTTTAGAGTTTTTTCTTAATCTGAATCTGCCTTTGCTGTAAATCTTTATCTTTTTCTGGCCACCGATCTTTTATCTAGTAAACAACAACTTTGATAAAATGAAAGCCACAGCTGTGTTAGCCAAGGTCTATCCAAGATGGCTATGGGTACCTTTACTGCCAGAAGTGACAGCTGTGCTCACTGCCTTGGTCTATGCTGCCATTCAGCAGCATGCTGCCAGCTTGGAGATGTGGTCACTGCCATTGTCAGCTCTGGTACACACCATTCAATTGTTAGCAGAGCTCTTTAAAAGCTTTGCATTTTTTTTTCTTATGCTGCTTAGGCTGAGTCAGGAAACCCCCCTTAAAGGAGCCTCACAAATTTGTTTCTCTCTAGCAAAACAGAGCACAACTGATCAAACTAAGAAAAATTCTGTTACCAAGAAGCCTTGCTTGTCTTTGTTGCTTTGTTTCTAAAACCCTTTTTTAAACTTTTGTTAAGTTTTAAGTGGAAGTTCTCAGGACCATGTTGGGGCCATTTTGCTATGAGTTGGTTTTTCCCTGTTGGTCTGGTCCTATCACAATGCCAGCCCCAATTAACACACATAGAGACAATGTATTAGATATAAAACTGTTGGCCAGGTACCAATTTCTTACCGGCTAGCTCTGTCTTAAATATTAACCCATTTCTATTAATCTAAGTACTTCCTTGTAGTCTTTTCTTACCGGATAGAGGGGCTGGCATTCTTCTCTCTCAGTCTACCATATTGGATCTCCTCCCTCCTACTTCTGGAATCCTCCTTGTCTTCTATTCATGCCTATCTTGCTTTCCTATTGGCCAACAGTGTTTTATTCATTAACCAATACAAGAAACATAATTACAGAATGACATCACCCATATGTCTGACTAATCTCATAGGTATAAAAAAATGTGGGTGAAGCGAGAGCACTCCTAGTGCTCTGATACACCCCCCCAATGAAGAGCCTGCCCTCCCCCCATCCTGTTCCATACCCTGCCCTACCCACTGCTCCACTGCTTGGTTGAGCGCTGGAACTGATGGTGGATCCAAAAAGTTCCACCTTCGGGGAACTTCAGCAAGCTACTCTGAGAACACTAGACATGCCTATCCACAAGGGACCACACTGAATCTCCACCTGTGTGATATTTGACTCCCACCAGCAGTCCTCTGCTGGAGTTCCAGTCCCCTCCCAGAGATAGGCCTATCTCCTGAGTCCCTGCTGGCTGGATCTTTGACCCCTTCACCAGACTTCTGCTGGAGACTGATCTTTGACCTCCATCACCTGGTCCCTGCCTGAGGTGAGACCTCCTAGAGAGCATGGACCACCCAGAGCTACAGACATCAAAATTCTGACTTACCTAAGCCCACCTGGAGAGAGAGAGAGAGAGAGAGAGAGAGAGAGAGAGAGAGAGAGAGAGAGAGAGAGAGAGAGAGAGAGAGAGAGAGAGACCCCAACTGCACGATGGGAAGATGACAATACAAGACAATAGAAAGATAAGCATGACCCCACCAGAATCTAGGGACTCTACACCAACTACAGCTGAACAGATCAAAGCAGATAAAGCACAAGAAAATGACTTAAAAAATATCATCATAAAAATGATAGAGGCCCTCAAGGACAATGTGAGAAAATCCCTTAAGGAAATGGAAGAGAAAAACAAAACAAAACATAAAACAAACAAAAAATGAATAAATCTCTTAAAGAAAGTACAGAAAGCCAAGAAAAACAATTAAACGGGTGAAGGAAACAGTTCAAGACTTGAAAACTGAAATAGAGACAATAAAGAAAACACAAAGTGAAGGAATGCTGGAAATAGAAAACTGGAGCAAATGAATGGGAACTATAGACACAAGCATAACCAACAGAATACAAGAGATGGAAGAGAGAATATCAGGCACTGAAGATAAACTAGAAGAAATAGTTTCATCAACCAAAGAAAATCTTAGATCCAACAAATTCTTAATACAAAACATCCAGAAAATTTGGGACACTGTTAAAAGACCAAATCTAAGAATTATAGGCATAGAGGAAGGTGAAGAAACCAGCAGAAACATATTCAACAAAATCATTGAAGAAAATTTTCCCAGCCTGAAGAAGGACATGCCCATGAATGTACAAGAAGCATACCGAACACCAAATAGACTGGATCCAAGAAAAAAAGACCCCTAGACACATAAGTATTAAAACACATAACATACAGAATAAAGAAAGAATATTAAGAGCAGCAAAGGAAAAAGGCCAAGTAACATATAAAGGCAGACCTATCAAAATTACACCTGACTTCTCAATGGAAACTCTCAAGGCCAGAAGGTCCTGGATAGATGTTCTAAAAGAACCAAGAATCAACGGATACCAGCCTAGACTACTATAACCAGCAAAATTCTTAATCACTATATATAGAGAAAACAAGATATTTAATGACAAAGCCAGATTTTCACAATACGTACCTACAAAGTCAGCCCTACAGGAAGTTCTGGAAGGAAAATTCATACCCAAGAAAGTTAACTATGTCACAAACACGTAGGCAATAGATAATTTCACTTCCCCAGAAACCAAGGGTAAAGCAGAGCACGTATATTCACAATACCACTGCCAACAACAAATCTAAGTCAAACAAGTATTAACAATCAATGGTCCTTACTTTTCCTCAACATTAAAGGTCTTAACTCACCTATAAAAAGACACAGGGTAACAGAACGGTTGGGAAGACAGAATCCATGCTTCTGCTTCATACAAGAAATCTAAGCTTCAAAGACAGACATTACCTCAGGGTAAAGGGCTGGGAAAATATCTTCCAATCTAATGGACCCAAGAAGCAAGCAGTTGTGGCTATCCTAATATCTAACAAGTTAAACTTCAAACCAAAATCAATCAAAAGAGGTGAAGATGGTCATTTCATATTCAGCACAGGAGAAATCCATCAGCACAAAGTCTGAATTCGGATATACAAATATGAAGGCATCCACATTCGTAAAAGAAATGCTACTAAAACTCAAAGCTCACATAAAACCTCACACATTTATAGTGGGAGACTTGAACACTCCACTCTCATAACTAGACAGGATCATCAGAACAAAGAAACAAAAGAACAAACAGAAGTTATGCCTCAATTGGGTTTAACAGAGATCTATTGAATATTCCATCCAAACACAAAAGGCTATACTTTCTTCTACTCCACATGGAACCTTTTCTAAAATCAACCACATACTAGGTGACGTAACAAACCTCAACAATATATATATAAAAAAATTGGAATAGTCCCCTGTATCTTATCAGACCACCATGCTTTAAAGTTGGAATTCAACAACACAAATCGTAGAAACCCAACAAACTCATGGAAACTGAACAATGTGCAATTGCACCACACCTGGATCATTGAAGAAATAAAGACAGAAATTAAGGACTTCCTAAAATTCAACTAAAATGAGGACACAACATACTTGAACGTATGGGACACCTTGAAAGCAGTGCTATGAGGGAAGTTCATTGCACTAAGTGCCCATATGAAGAAAATATAGGATAGTCACATTAGAGAAATAACATTGCAACTGAAAGCCTTAGAACAAAAGAAGCAAACTCACCCCAGTGGAGTAGACACCAGGAAATAATCAAATTGAGGTCTGAAATAAATAAAGTAGAAACCAGGAAAACAATACAAAAAAAAAAAATCAATGCAACAAAGAGTTGGTTTTTTCGAGGAAATCAACAAGATAGACAAGCCTTTATCCAAACTAACCAAAAAGCAAAGAGAGATCATGCAAATTAACAAAATCAGAAATGAAAAGAGGGACATATCAACAGACACTGAAGAAATCCAGACAATTTTCAGGTCATACTTTGCAAACCTGTACTCCACAAAATTTGAAAATTCAAAGGAAATGGATACCTTTCTGGAAAACTATCACTTACCAAAATTAAATGAATAACAGGCAACCACTTAAATAGACTTATAACTCCTAATGAAGTAGAAGCAGAAATCAAAACCCTTCAACCAAAAATATTCCAGGGCCAGATGGCTTCAGTGGAGAATTCTACCAGAAATTCAAGGAATAGCTAATACCAATACTCCTGAAATTGTTGCACACAATAGAAACCAAAATTTTTTTACAAGGCTACAATCAGCTTTGTACCCAAGCAACACGAAGACACAATTAAGAAAGAAAATTACAGACCAATATCCCGCATGGACATTGATGCAAAAATACTCAATAAAATACTGGCAAACCGAATCCAAGAATATATCACAGAAATCATCCACATGACCAAGTAGGCTTCATCCCTGGGTTTCAGGGATGGTTTAACATATGAAAATCTATCAACGTGATCTACCATATAAACAAACTGAAAAAGAAATAACCACATGATGATTTCCCTAGATGCTGAAAAAGCCTTTAACAAAATCAACAGTTTTTCATGATAAAGGTCTTCGAGAGACCAGGGATAATTGGAACCTACCTAAACATGATAAAAGACCAACAGGCAACATAAAACTGAATGGAGAGAAGCTTAAGTAGATTAAATCCTCTAAAATCAGGAACAAGACAAGGCTGCCCTCTCACTCCATATCTCTTCAATATTGTACTTGAAGTTCTAGCTAAATCAATAGGACAACAAAAGTAGATCAAGAGGATACAAATTGTAAAGGAAGAAGTCAAACTTTCACTACTGGCAGGTAATATGATAGTTTACATAAGGGACCCAAAAAAACTCTACCAGGCAACTCCCACAGCTCATAAACACTGTTACCAAAGTAGCAGGATACAAGATAAACTCAAAAAAAAAAAATCAGTAGCCCTAATATATACAGATGACAAAAGGACTGAGAAAGAAATAAGGGGTACATCATCCTTTTTCACTAGGCACACAAAACATAAAGTATCTTGGGATAAAGCTTACCAAGGCAGTGAAAGACCTATATAATAAGAACTTTATGTCTTTAAAGAAAGAAATTAAAGAAGATATCAGAAAATGGAAAGATCTCCTATGCTCTTGGAAAGGTAGGATAAACATAATAAAAATGGCAATCTTGCCAAAAGCAATCTACAGATTCAATGCACTCCCCATTAAAATCCCAGCACAATTCTTCACTGACCTTGAAAGGATAATGATCAACTTTATTTAGAAAAACAAAAAATCCAGGATAGCCTAAACAATCCTGTACAATAAAGAAACTTCAAGAGGCATCACCATCCCCAACTTTATTCTCTACTACAGAGCTGTAGTCTTGATAACAGCCAGGTATTTGCACAAAAATAGACAAGTAAACCAATGGAATTCAATCAAAAATCCTGATATTAACCCACACACATACTAACACCTGATTTTTGACAAAATAGCTAAAAGGATACAATGGGAGGAGGAAAGCATCTTCAACAAATGGTGCTAGCACAACTGGATGATGGTGTGTAGAAGATTGCAGATAGACCCATGTCTATCACCATGCACAAAACTCAAGTCCAAATGGATCAAAGACCTCCATATAAATCCAGCCACACTGAACCTCCTAGAAGAGAAAGTGGGAGGTACCCTAGAACAAATTGGTACAAGAGACCAGTTCCTGAACATAACTCCAGTAGCACAGACACTGAGATCAACAATTAATAAATAGGACCCCCTCTAACTAAGAAGCTTCAGTAAGGCAAATGACACAGTTGACAAGACAAAACAGCAGCCCACAGACTGGGAAAATATCTTCACCAATCCTATATCTAACAGAGGGCTGATCTCCAAAATATACAAAGAACTCAAGAAACTAATCAACAAAATACCAAATAACCCTATTAAAAACTGAATAGAGAAATCTCAAAGGAAATAAAAAAGTCTGAAAGACCCTTCAGAAAGTGCTCAACATCTTTAGCAATTAGGGAAATGCAAATCAAAGCAACTCTGTGATACTATCTTACTTCTGCCAAAATGGCTAAAATTAGGAACACCAATGACAACTTTTGCTGGAGAGGATTTGGAGAAAGGGGAACACTCCTCCACTGCTGGTGGGAGTGCAAACTCCTACAGCCATATTGGAGATCAGTATGGCAATTTCTCAGGAAAATGGGACTCAATCTACCATAGGACCCGGCAATCCCCCTCTTAGGCATATACCTAAATGATTCACATCCATGCAACAAAGACATGTGCTCAACTATGTTCATCGCCACATTATTTGTAAAAGCAAGAGCATGGAAGCAACCTAGATGCCTCTCAACTGAAGAATGAATAAAGAAGATATGGCACATCTACACAATGGAATGCTAGTCTGTGAAAAAAAAAAAACAATGGAATCTTGAAATTCACAGGCAAATGGATGGAACTTTAAGAAACCATCCTGAATGAGCTAACCCGGCCACAAAAAAAAGAAACATGGTATGTACTTACTCCTATATGAATTTTAGACATAGAGCAAATGATCACGAGCCTATAATCACACCTACAGAAAACTATGATACAAGGTGTATTCTAAGAGATTCATATAAGGTCCCTCACAGAAAGGGAAAGGGACAAGGTATCCTGAGCAAATGGGGAGAAGGAGTGGCAGTGAGTGTAGATGGAACTAGGAGAAAGAGAAGGGGAGGAGAGGAAAGCACATGGGACTAGCAACATTGAGTCAGGGGAAGAATAGAGGAGAGGAGAGGAGAGGAGAGGAGAGAGAGAGAGAGAGAGAGAGAGAGAGAGAGAGAGAGAGAGAGAGAGAGAGAGAGAGAGAGAGAGAGACCATAAAAGAGAGAGCCATTATTGGTTTGAAAAGAAAACTGAACCTAGAGAAATGTCCAGAAACCTACAAAATTGACTCCAAATAACAATTTGAGAAACAGTGGAAAGGCTACCATAAATGCCCTTCCCTGATAATGAGATCCATGACTAACTTATCCATCATCATAGAGCCCTCATCTAGTAGCTGATGGAAACAGAAGCAGACACCTAGAGGTAAACACTGTGTGGAACTGGAATCCAAATACAGAAAGGGAGGATGGACCAGGCTACAGAAACCCACATAGACAGTGACCTGAACAAGGAGGAGCTAATGGACCCCCAGACTAATAGCTGGGAAACCAGCATGGTACTGACTCAGACCCCTTGAACTTGGGTCTCAGTTAGAAGACCTGGGCAGTCTGAGGGACCTGTGACAGTGAAACCAGGATGTATCCCTGGTGCACAAAAGGACTTTGGGAGCATATTCCCCATGGAGGGATACTCCCTTAACCTAGAGGCGGGGGGATGGCCTATTCCCTACTCCAAATGACTTGACAGGTTTTGTTGACCCCATCTGGAAGGTAACACCCTCCCTGTAGAGTGGTGGGGGGATGGGATGGTGGTCAGGGGGCATGGGAAGGAGGGAGAGAGAGAAGATGGGAGTAAGAGGGAACTGGGATCAATATGTAAAGTAAGAAAAAAATACATCTTTTTGACATTGAAAACACCTAATATGACTAGAAGTTCGATTGTAGTGAGTGACTAATTACTAACTTGATTACCCTTATTATCCTCAATAGTGGGTAATATTAACTTTCAATGGCTATACATTTGCATTACACTGTAAAATGTGTCGCATAGGTACAATACTTTTTTTTTTTTTTTTTTTTTTTTCTGAGACTGGGTTTCTCTGTATTGCTTTGGAGCCTGTCTTGGAACAAACTCAGTAGACCAGGCTGGCAATGAACTCACAGAGATCCGCCTGCCTCTGCCTCTGGAGTGCTGGGATTAAAGGCATGTGCTACCAATGCCTGGCCAAAATTGTTTTAAAGTCAACTTCATATGAATATTCTCAAAAATATTTCATCAAAATGCTTTGAGAATTGACATATTCAATAGAAGACAGTCCTTTATATGTTTTTATAAAATGTTTGTGTTGGTTTATGTTTTCTATGCTTCTTCCTTAGTGAGTTATGACTTGATTGTCTCTGCATGTTGGTATTTATTACTGAAACACAGAAACTCACTTCTAATCTCAAATGTTAATATATAGTTTATTTTCAATTTTAGATTTTATTTTTTGCATTCTTCTAACATTATTTAGTTCTAGTTACAAATCAAGATTGTAGGTCTAGGTACATAGATTACATCCTAAGAAATTTAAGGATTTTCATTTTATCTAGGTATATAGAGATAAAATGAGCTACTGATAACAACAATGTGTTTGCTGTGAATATTGGTGACCAAGTAGGCTGAATGGGTACAACCCACCTAACTGAGGTAGCTGTCATTGTAATATTAATGTTGGTTTACCTTTCTTTTCCTAGGACTGACTTTTCAGTCTCTTTATATAAATATGTATGTATATATATATATATACATACATACATATACATACACATATATATATATCTTATACATACATATACATACACAAACATACATACACATTTTACAGGCTGGGGGTTGTGTTTTGGATAGTCCACAATTGGGTGTCTACCAATAAAAGGTCCAAAATTCCAGTGTTTCCTCAGGCCACAAGCCTGGATTTCTTATTTGGTCTCAGTGTCTCATTGTATGCCAGAGTCCCAAAGGGGTAGGCTGCAATTTCAGTGAAATAATGGTCTTGCTAGTGAAAGTGTGAGAGCAGGCAGAGAGACAGAGAGAGAGAGAGAGAGAGAGAGAGAGAGAGAGAGAGAGAGAGAGAGAGAGAGAGAGAGAGAGAGAGAGAGAGAGAGAGAGAAAGAGAACAAACTTCCTTCTCTGTCCTTCATATAGGCTGCAGCAGAAGGAGTAGCTAAGATTAAAGGCAGATTTTCCTACCTCAAAAATCTGATTTAGATGTGGGTCTCATGCTCCAAATGATTTAACTAAGCAAACAGTCCCTCATATGTGTATATTTTATTTAATTCTAGATTTGGTCATTTGACAACCAAAAGTAGGCATCACACTTGAATTCTTCAGTTGTGGGCTAACTTTAGCCATCTCCATAAGGGGTATTAAGTTTCATATTTTCCCCCTCTTGTAGATGCTCATGTTTCTTGCTTATATTTTCAACTCCAGATTGAAGTATGTAATATAAAAATATGTTTTATCTCTTTGCTTATAATGACAATGCAAAAACATCATAAAGTTCTAAAACACATTAAAGTACAATATGTTTAAATAATGTTAGATATTTAAATAGCCTTTACTAAGTGAAAAAGTATTATCCATAGCCTGGTAGAAAATGTGGCTATGTATGTATTTAGTAATCAAATTACATAAGGATATACTTGTCAATCCTTCTTAGTACCAATTTCTTATTTATGGGATAGAATGTTTTTACCATCTTGTAAGGGAAATTAATTAAACAGAACATTAAGATGAAAAAACTGAAAATGTGAGGAATAATATCTACACACATACATATATAAAAGAATGTATAATGCACTAAATAAGGCAAATAAAAACAAGAAAAAATGAAAACAAATTAATTTTGAAACCTGTAAGAATAAATATCTATAAATTTGTGGGTAATGTGCTATATGCAATTATGTGAGAATGGCATATTAGGGCAAAAGTATTTACCAGATTACTAGAAAATAGTATCATGTGCACCACTGTTATTGTGTGTGTGTGTGTGTGTGTGTGTGTGTGTGTGTGTGTGTGTGTGTGTCCTTCAGGAGGTCAACCAAGTTGGCTTAAAATTCATAGCAGTCTCCCTGTCTCAACCTCCTGAGTGATGGATGATTGCAGACACATGTCACTATGTCAGACCTTCATTTCTAGTTTTATATCCAGACTTTCGCAAGGATATAAATATTTATTGAAAAAATATTTATCAGAGAAACTGAATAATAGAAAGGAATTACTTATAAAAATGTGTAGTTTCATTTATTTATCATAAAAGCTGCATCTGACAATGGGAGACATAATTACACATATTGTAGACAACAAGGAAACAGTTCAGGTGCTGTGGAGTTTTCTACTTTAAGCATTATAGGTAGGAGTACCTATAAACAGAAAATACTATGTCTGTCTTCCAAATTTCCAGTGCGTATAATTAAGCAGGGAAGAAGTATTTTCAAACCGTCAAGATAATAGTGAGTTTTAGGGTAATATTGATAAAGATAACAGTAATATCTTAAGTTACCCTCAGCATGACGATAGTTGATTAGAAGCAATCTTGTGTTTATTAGATACGTCATTTACACATAACATATCATCAATTTCAGTCTTTAAGAAAAATTTCTGGTAAACAGAAAAAAGTCAGAGGATTTTTATCAATACCAACAGGAACAATCGAGCATTTATGGCAGAGATCTAATACATAAATAAAAGAAAATTTTAGTATGTGATCACTTGATAATGTTGGGTTTATCTTCAGAGTTGTAACTGCAGCTTAGACATTGAAAAAAGTACCCCTGAGGCTTTTCCCCTTGGGTTTCTCTGTCTTTTGGTAGAGTATTTCAGGCAAGAAATTTTAAAAAGCTACATTTAATTAAAGATTCATGGGAGAGATAGGTGCTTCCCACATTATTTTTCATTTCATGTAAGGTCACAGAAAAGAAAGAGAAACCACTTCAAAATATGTGATATCTCAGAAAAATTTGGATCCTGGAAGAAGTAAGTTTTGCAAATATATATATATATATGTATATATATATATACATATATATATATAATAAAAATTTTTGGCTATTGATTTTACTCTGTGTAAAATTTGAGATTAATAAATCCCACTTATAAATTCAATTCCTGACATATTTGCTCACAGTTTTTTTTTTTAAAAAAACATTTTAAAAAAGTGTATGCAATTCTAGGGAAAATTTGCTTGACAGTCATGGTTTTAAATCAATTTTTTAAAAGTACAGTCTTCAGGAAAATGCAAACATGGTTGGTACCAATCTCCTGTTTCTTCATTTGCAGCCCTGTTCTATTTGTGTCTATTTATAAAACATGTAGAAATACAATGGCAGAGGGCTCACCAAGTATGATGAAGAAAAAGTAAAAAAGGGATGAAAGCTTCTTAATACCATATTCAAAAGCATTATTAATGCTAACTATAAAACATGTAAACCCTTCTTTTCTTTTTATTGCAGAAGCCATTATGATTAAATATTGTTGTTTTACGATTTCTGTAATAAGGGTAGCTTATTCAAAGTACCAGAAAAATCATAGAATAATATTCCTCACAGATAAGACTAGTAACATATTCTTTTAGCCTGAGCCTTTCATTTAAGTCTCAAGAGTTACACTTCAATGCTGTCCTTCCTTCCTAGATTTTTGTTGTTGTTGTTTTGTTTTGTTTTTGTTTGTTTGTTTTTCTAGTCACGATGCAGTGAACTGCTTTGTAAATAATATGCTTCATAGGCCTTTCCAACCTTTCCAATTTAAAATATTAAATTGCAGACTTTTAGAAAATATGGTTTAAATTAAAGATATGTTGCTAAATAAGGTGAAATTAAATTATTCTTTTTTTTTTTTTTTCCAGAAAGCATCTGTATTTCTTTATTTTCCCCTCAGATAGAAAAAGTCTATTAGGTAGATGAAAATTTTTTTTCTAATCCCTTAAAATTAAATTACTCTTAACCTTAATATATAAACTTATGTGCATGTGAAAAAGATAGGGAAAGACAAAGAAAGAGTGCGAAGATATAAAAAAGATGTGAGGCTGAGAAGAGAGGTATAGAGGGGGAGAAAGAGTGAAAGGTATCTATTTCTCTTCCTTCCTTCTTTGTTGTCTTAAAAGTTAAATTAAAAAGAGAACAATAGGGGTTTGGGATAGAATAGGACCTGTGATTGTTTTCACTAATGGTATGTTTTCGCTGGACTTCTAGTATTCTAAGAAGTAACCTTGGAGCATTTTTGTCTGTACAGATCTTCATCTGGTTAGACATTTTGATCATCACAAGCAAGAAAACTCCCAATTTTCACATTTAAAAAATTTCATAATTACAATATCTAGGAAACATTTTGAACTTTTAAGTTTTATG
Organism: Cricetiscus sungorus; assembly: GCA_030556225.1. Classification (NCBI taxonomy): domain Eukaryota; kingdom Metazoa; phylum Chordata; class Mammalia; order Rodentia; family Cricetidae; genus Cricetiscus; species Cricetiscus sungorus. Next base: position 27,758,039 of record JANBXA010000372.1, on the reverse strand, counting down.
CTTTCTACAGTTTTGATTTCTAGTTAGTGCACATTTCTTTGGCTCTCCAATTCATAGATTTTTCCATATAATATAAACTTATAACCAACGTATATAAAGACAAGATTTTGTGTGTGTGTACTTGATAGTTGTTTATTGTGAAGTTAACCTATCTTCTTGTAGGAAAATATAATTTCCATAGTAATTACATCTCCCAATTTGAAGCAGGGGGCATGGGAACTAATAGATTGGCTCAGTAGAAGAATAAATTCACAGATTCTGACCTTGATGCTCTCAGGAAAAGCTTTTGACCTGAGTGCCTCTACTGAAAACCCAGATTCTTTTAAATATGTAGACTATAAGAAATAAAGTTGCTAAGGAGAACATTAAAATGCTGTTAAAACATGGTACAACTACTTATTCCCTTTGTGTTCTAACATGTGAACATCACAAAGGCTACAACATTGCCAGTATTCCATTTAAAAAAGCAGGTGATGTCACTAGGAAATGAACATGTCTTTGGAGTAACTCTAACTTGTCAGCAGTTAATTCTAAAACATTCCTGTATAGTTTTAGTGAAATACAAAAACGTCCTTTCTTTTTAAATACTTCATATTTAAAGGTGTCTGTAATTTGCCTACACCTGCCCTTTATATATTTCTTCACATGTAAAATATATATCAGAACAGAACACAATTGTTTCTTTATGAGTTAAACATGTGTAAAATATTTATAAAATTTCTAGGCATAGAATATTTATTAATAGTTAAACTTTGGGAGTATAATTATACATTTTTAATGAATGGCTATTTTAAAATTTAGTATTATGATTGTTATATAATTTGCAAATCTCAACAAAACTAAAAAAAATCTATCAAAATTGTACCATTCATTTTGCTTAATTTCAGATGAACTAAGTTTCAGCTGGGCATTGTGTACTCACATGGAAAATCATAAAAATGTCACAGAGTTTGTTTTTATGGGTCTTTGGGAAAATAGACAAATAGAGCTGCTATTCTTTCTCTTGTTCCTGCTTTGTTACCTGGCTGTTTTAATGGGAAACTCTGTCATTCTACTCACCATCACTTACAGTCACTTAATCGAACAGCCAATGTATTACTTTCTATGCCACCTTTCTCTCATGGATCTCTGCTACACCTCCACTGTGGTTCCCAGGCTCATCAAGGACTTAGCTGCAGTAGCAAAAAACATTTCCTACAATGAATGCATGACCCAGCTCTTCACTGCCCACTTGCTGGCAGGTGTGGAAATCTTCATCCTGGTGTCTATGGCTTTGGACCGCTATGTTGCCATTGTCAAGCCCCTGCACTACATGTCTATCATGAACAGGAAGAGATGTAATATGCTGATTGTCATGGCCTGGGCAGTGGGGTTCTGGCATTCCATTGCTTTATTGCTCATGGTACTAAGTTTGCCTTTTTGTGGTCCCAACCACATCAATCACTACCTATGTGATGTCAAGCCTCTTTTGAAACTGGTCTGCAAAGATATTCATGTTGTTAGTATTTTAGTAATTGCCAATTCTGGGATGGTTGTTGTTGCAATTTTTCTTGTACTAGTTGCTTCTTACATACTCATTCTGTATAATCTGAGGACAAGATCATCTGCTGGGCGACGCAAAGCTCTCTCAACCTGTAGTTCTCACGTGATGGTGGTAGTTTTATTTTTTGTGCCCTGTATTTATACCTATGTTCTACCTGCAGGAAGTGAAAATAAGGATAAGGAAATTTCTGTGTTTTATACTGTCATTGCTCCTATGCTGAATCCCCTCATCTATACTCTTAGGAACACTGAGATGAAAAGTGCCATGCGCAAGGTGTGGTCTCGAATGTCACATTCAGAGTTGAAATAAGTGGAATATTCCTGTGATTCTGGTCTTTTTTACCCAGGTCAGTTATCATTTAAAGGATTATAGAAAGCACAAGGTGTGTGGGGGTGGGCGTTATGAGTCAAAGAAGCAGCTTACAGCTCTGTGCACTCCACATAGCTAGCATAAGCCATTTCAGAGGTGATCAGATAGATGTGAAGACTGCTAGAATGGCTTGGGTTTAGTATAATACATGCTTAGAATGTACTAGGATTTTCCCCATGATACCTGGCCCTTAACCACACACACACACACCACACACATACACACACACACACACACACACACACACACACAAACACACACCACTGAGAATGAACAACATCTTTAACTACTTTAATTCTCTGTCTCAAATAATTATATGAAACCCTGTTTTTGTTGGAATTTTAGTCCAATTTTCTCACTTGTTTTTATTCTTTTAAATTTTTTTCTATTACCATATATTCATTATATATGATACAGGATTACATAAAGGTAATTTCATATATATGTACTTTGAGCACCTTAACCTCACATAATTTCATCTCTTTTCTTTGGTACCCCTTCCAAAGCTGATTTAGGTTTCAGAACTCACTATGCTGAAATAGGTTTGGTGTTATGATTATGGACTTTGAGGTTTATGGAGTTTAGGGGATATTCTGCCTTTGTAACTTCCTGTCTGTGGTTTACTAGTTTGTAATAGTCATATGAGTATATTTTTATGTGTAATATAATGATGTAATATTGAACAGCTGGAAGATTTCAGTTACTGCACAGAAGTCTGAAGACATCATATGCTACAAGGCACTATCACATTGTGTGCTTTTTATCTCTCATTCCTCTCTTTTTTCCTGGAATGCCCTTTATGTGGATGTATTTAAATGCTTCTCCCAGATCCCGTGCACTTTTCCTTCATCCTCTCAGCCTAGCTTTCTCTGGCTACTGTGGTTGAAAATCCATGAATTGTATCTAACAACACACCTGCTTTGAACTTCTCCAAGAAGATTCTGGAGACCCATCAACAAGTCCCCCACCCCCTCAATTCCTTCCTAATTTTAATATTTCTATACCTCAAGACAATTACTCCATTTCTTTTAAATGAACCTGTATTTGAGAGCAATTTCTCTTAGAAACTAGGTCTTTACAATTTGATTCAGCCAGGTTATGAACATAATATACATATATTTACATAAGATGAATATGATCTTTTTCTACTTTATTTACTCTAGAAATGACTTTCCAGATTAAGGGATAAATAAACACACCAAAGTGACACATTGGATTTTACATGTTTATGCTCATTTCAGTATAACACTGTGTTATATGACTTTAATTTTCATTTGTCTTTTATGACATTATATATACTGTGCTTTTAATTCTATGTTATCCTCTGATATCACATAAAGTCTTATATTATGAGAAATAAGTTTTAAAAAATTGAAACCAATCAGCAAATGATTCCATTTACGTACCAACGAGAATGGAATCCAGCCTTCTTTGAGTTTCTTATAAAACAACAAGTTTATTTTCTACATTAGGGAAATATTGCTGCTTTAATTATAGTTTGGTAATGTTTATATATAATATTGCCATTATGCATTCTCTCCCTCAGCTCAGTATTTTAATTTTCTTTGTTTAACTATTTTCCTCTACTCAGACATTTATCTTTCTTGGCTCAGAATTGTCAAATTCATTCTTATTTGGGTTCCCCCCCCCAAAAAAAAAATAAATAAAAAGCAGTAAATGACAGCTGATATTTATGATGTCTACCCACAAAATGAATAATCATTTGATGAAAGATAAACTCTTAAGAAAGGTTTTTGAGACCATTGTCTATGAATAACAGACTGCTTCTGACTGTAATTCTCTTGTATACCACCATCACATCTCCCCTAAAATAGCCATAGGATTCTTCCCACAACTGTTAGCAATGTGTTCCTCATCAACTAGACACTATTGCTCCTCTGAATTAACAGGAGGATGACTTCTTTCCACACTGGGTAATTTTCGTGAATAAAATATGCCTTCACAGTTAAACCTTTGTTCCACAAAATGGTAACAAATTTAAAAGCCTGTTTTCTATCATAAGCTAGCTGACAGAGCAACAAAGTAAAATTAACAAGACTGAGTGTCTCTGTGAACAGATCTTAAGTTAAATTTTCACAGATAACACACAGGAGAGAATTACAGTAGTGTATTGACATAAACACAGGTATTTAGAAGGCATTTGACATACATACCACAGCAATTTAACAAAATAATAGAACTCAACTCCTTGCCATGATCTATGAAAGCTCCAGCACATTTATTACTTATATAATTTTCCCTGGTTCACAGTACCAAGCTTAGGCTTCCACATTGTATTTCATGTGGTAGTGTACAAAAACCCATGCAGTCTTCAATCCTAAACATCAAGCACACATCCAATAACCTCCCCTGTGTTATTTTTGCCCTTTCAGAACAACAAAATGAAACCACCTCTAAGCATGCTCATGAAGGGCTGTTCTCTTGAGCAGGCACAGTTTATGTTCATACTGCCAAGAAAAATCATAGTAGACACATGGGGTGAAAAGCCTTGCTTAGCTCAAAGTCACAGTGCATATCTATTCCCATGGCGTACAGAAATGCCCCTGAGCACACTCAGCTCACACCATACAGTTTTAGCTTGAAACAAAAGAAAACATACGTTCAAGGCACATTATTAACAGAGAAGTGTGCTCCTGAAGGTGTCTGATTTGTGTAGTCATGAATACTTACTATAAACAAGCTAAAAGAAAACCTGAGTGTATATTGTGGTTCTAAGGTGTTCTAAGCTGACAGCTAGAAGAGTAAGTCTGACTCAAGGACATTAGATGAACTGTCCTTAAGCATGCTGTTATACCATTCTTACTTAAGGAAGCTTTATATTTAGGATACTGTCCACATATACAAAAACTTCACTGTGAATTTTATCAGCTGTGTCACAATCTTAATAGACACCCAGGGTAGCAAGCTCCTTTACTTCCCATATTCCCTCAATTTTCTGTTTTTTTTTTTTTTTTCATTCTTCTAGCATTTTTTAAATATAGCATCTGACCTTCTATTACTGACACCAACACCCATTGTAAGACCCTCAGAATGAGGAGCCTCCCCGTTTTGGATGGTACCCCCAAGAACTCAATGTCTAGTCCAGTTGATGCAACACTCAAGAGGTTTCAATGAACAGGATACATTTGGGCAAGCGGGCTTCCTCAGTGCACAGTCTAGAGAAGCAACATTTTCTGGGTGCAGATACTTTAAAGGAAGAAAACCACAAGCTTAGGGTGGGGCTGTGACTCCTTGTCTGCTGAGTATGTGACCAGTCATGGGTTTTCTCCTTGAGGCCAGATGGTCTCACTGTTTCTATCAGCAGGACCTTAGGGCCTCTGGGTGTGCTTATTAACCTTGTCTGGACAAACCAGAGTTGCAGCTATCACTGACAGGAAGGGCAGTGTGAATTCTTGGTACCCTTCTATCCTAGGACCTTGTGAGGGAAGTTGCAGGTGGTTAGCAAATTCTAGGTAACTGATAGTGGTCTGGGTTAGCTTTTCAGGTTGGACTGTCATTTATTTTAAGTGGGGGGTTTCCTTAACTTGAATTTTGGTCTTTCACCATAAATCCTGCCACAGTTATCTAGTAAACCATATAAGATTATTTTATGCCTTCCCACCTGTTATGTCTCCCGTGGATTCTTTAGCACATAACAGGCCTGAATTACATATCATTCTAAGCCCTTAGATACATTAAATTTTTTCTATGTAAAGATAATGTCTTATTATGTCATCAGCATAGCTGATAAGGATCCCCTTTGCCCCTACCCCCACCTACCAAAAGTAATGCTTTTCCAGAGAATGGGAAATAAGAGTTTTATCTAGGAGACCTATGCATGCATACCTACATACCTACATACCTACATACATACATACATACATACATACATACCATACATACATCACATACATACGTACATATGAGTCCATGATCATGCTAAGCATAATCTGATAAACCAGCCTGCTTCCATCTTATGCTTGAAAACCATCTCATAGTAAAGACAAATAGATTCATCTTGCTTATGATTAAATCTGTTTCTCAGTGATTGGGCTTTGCACCACATGTAACCTGAATTACAAAATGATTCTATCCTGTATGTTTCAGGAAAGTGCAATCATATCTTTGTTTCAAAAGGGTTTTATGAGCACCTATTATGAGCACCCATTGTTATGAACACCTATGGTTATTAACACCTATTTTTATGACTACCTTGTTATCAATACTTTGCAAGCTTGTTTCTCTTTCACAGGAGTTGTTCTGAACAACCTGTTAGATACTTGTTCTGTAACCCCACCTATTTGCCTGCCAAACATCCATTTGGAACCCCTAAACTATAAATCCTCCTTGCCCTGACATCCAATGGCAATTCCTTGTTCTCTGCCTCTACACGAAGTCAGCCTATGTAGAGAAATAAAAAGCTGAATTTAATTAATTGCTTGTTTTAATAAATCTGGCCACAGGACTTGGGTTGGTGTTTTTTCTTCTTGCATCTTTGGTACTATAGTAACCACAGTTATATCTAACCCAGCAAGTTATAGAAACAAAATCCCATTTCTTTAGTGCTGGTTTCTGTCATTATAATTTCTACCTTATTGTCTTCAGTAAGTAGGCTACCAGAATGCAGCAGCATAGCTAGCTTCCACTTCCAATCCACTATTAGCATTACCAAGGTCTGAATATCACTATATTGTCATGTTTATTTCTTTGTCATGGCTACAGGCCATGCATACTCCAAGTTACACAGCAACTTTTGTCTTAATGACTGGTGATCAGAAAGCTGCATCACTTTTATAGGTTCAGTCTCTCATGCACACATGCCTTTATTTTATTTTATTTTATTTTATTTATTTTTTAACAACATGGACTAGCAACAGGAATGAAAAGATAAATGTAATGAATGGGAAGATATGGCATTAAGGTTTCAAATGATTTGGATGCTATTTTAAGAAAATCATAGTCTTCAATATGTCTTTTTACTGATATTGCTAGGTAGCTAGTTAAAAATTACCAGATTTCAAAGGTGTAGGAGACTGGATGCTTACTTAACAATGGTTTTTAAGGTAATTGCATTTGTACTTGTTAATACCTTCATTTTAATGAAAGAAAAAGCATCAAATTATTTCATGGATTAAAAACATCACAGTCAATTGAGAGTAATCACTTATACAAATGGATCATTCAGATGATAATACATTTTTACAAGTACTCCTGGGAGCTTCAGTGGAACACTGAGTTTGAAGAAGTCTGTGAGTGGGAGAAAATTCAGTTTCACATCCTGATCAGAACAGCATGACTCCAGGAGAAAGTAAACATGATGCATGTGAAACCCACTGAGATGGGAGGATTGACTGTCTCCTGGATGAGACAGGCAGTTATAAGTCCCAGAAACTCCCATGACTGATGCAGCTGCCTACAGACCCTCATTGCTAAGTCTTTGCCTGCTTTATGCTTTATTTAACTCTTCCAATGCAGAAATTTTCTGTTTTCTCCTCTTCTTGTTCCTATTTCTGCACAATGCCCCCAAATCTAAACTACATATTCTGACATTCTAAACCTTCTCTCTGAAGACACCCCATTTCCCATGAGACTGTTTACAGAATTCCTTTACTGATTCTGACTACTTTCTTGAATTATAACTTAAAACGTCCAATTTCCCCTATTTATTTCTCCTTCAAGGAGCTGAGGATGTCTGTAGCTCTCTTACTCTGTTGTTTTTGTTTGACTTTTTTTCTCTCCTATATTCTGATACAATTTACCTCAAGTTTTTGAGTAATATTTAAATTATTTTATCTTAGAGGCTAAGACCTTGAAAATCAGTTTTTAGTGACATGGGTTTGTAAAGTAAATGGAAAGGCTTTGTGCTTAAAGTGAGTTTCAATACCTTGCATTTGTACTAATTATCAGAGAAAGTGTTAAGAATTTAGTCATCCTAAAAAAATATTTTTTGTAGGCCAAAATACTGACTTCTGGTTTCACCATTCAACAATTCAATCCCTGAGTTAGAATGTTTCCACTCCCAACCCCCGATGGTGTAAGGCAAATTTAGTGCAGTACATGGAATCAGGAATTGATGATCCAAATTCTTTTGTACCAATAAAATTTCCCTCTTTTTGTTGCTGGCATTGTCAGCTTCATTCCCCATTCATACATTTCCATTTTTCTCCTCTGGTAGCTTCAATGCACTTGAAAATACCTCAGTAATCTAGCTCCTATTTTGTTAATGGATTCAAGGATGACTCATTTGTTATTGCTATAGTTGAACTCAGTCCAAATTTGATGCATTATAGCTCCTGCAATGCTTTTGACTAGCTAAAGAGGAGAAATCTTAGGTAATAATGCTACCAACGACATTAATGTGTGGTACCACTATGTGTTAATATATTCCCTCCAGAGGGCAGAAATAACATTTTTTTTTATAGCATCCTGTGGGAAAGCTGCTATTAAAGGTGTTGGGCAGGTGAGACTCATGTAGCCAGTCCTCTAACAGGTGAGAGAGATATTTCCATATTGTGAGTTCAGAGATACATTATTACAGAATTTTATATTTTGATGTTTCAATAAAACTGTGTATAAAATATTATCTTTGGAATAAAGCAATTCTCTGAAATAAGTGATTTCCTTATAGGAAACAGGTATGTGAAAAACCATCTTTATTGGGTGGGAAGAAAGGTTAGATTTGATCGATTAACATTTATGGTTATTTCTTGAGTTGCTAAATTATAGAAACATCTTCAAATGTTTTCATGTAAAGAGGCTAGGTAAGACTAAACTGAACAAGAACTATTTATGTGCCCTAAAAACCTAAAAGATATTATGCCTAGAAAAATTTAGATGCAGAATAATGACTTTAAAGAAATTCTGGTAAGTGCCAGCTTTCATTCATGAGCAAGTATAATACTTAAATAGACTATTGTATATTACAGTGTTTTATGAATATTTTTACATGTTTCTAAAATATTGCTTCTTAACTAATTATTTCTCAGGTAATGCTCAGACAAACCAAAAGAGTGAGGACAGTTAATATATATGCAATGAAGAAGGAAAAACAGTCATGTAGAGGGGGTTTCCTGAAATCTCGCTAAGTCTCTACATCTTCACAAATGTCAGGTGTCATCTTATTAACCCTAAGCCCTTCACAATGTACCCGCCTTTTCTCTAGTAAGACTCCAAAAGGACTACATATTAATTCACTGGCAATTGAGTGAACCAGATACTGAAGGTGTACATTAAGAAAAGTTAAGTGTGAGAGTCTCTGAAAGACACAAACCAGTGTCACTAAATTCAGGACAGGCGATTCTTTAAGCTAGCATCCTGGAGAAGCAGATTCTTCCCACTGCTGCTTCTTTAATGGAGTGTAGACCCACAGAAGGAATCAGCAGACACTGATTTCCACTCTCCTGTACTCTCTGCCTTTTCTGATTGTCTGTTACTTCAAATCTTCTACATCACCTCTTACACCTTCTATATAGCAAAACACTGGATTTATATCTGAGAGCAATAAATACTGAAGACACATAGATTTCTACATCTCCAATTGCATAAAGGAAGCTGTATGAAAATCACACATTGTTTTAAAATTATGAAAAGTATAAAATGCTGACAAATACTTTAATAATAAACTATATGTATATGTACGTACAGTGTTTCTTATTAGAAATATATTTTGATCTAAACATTTCTTCACATCACATAAAAGTTATTTTTTTTCTCACAAATGAATCATTTTACTTTCTAACCTTCCCATTTACAGACTCTTATAGCTATTCTGCTTAGAGAGTTGGAAAACAATTTTTATTAGTCAAAAAGTTTTAATTTCTGTCTTTGTACTAGAAGTTTCTTGATTGAAGCAGTAAGATTAATGTAATGTGGTTGGAAAAATGGCCAAAGAAGGAAGAGAATATTGATTATACTAGTCATTAAATGCTCGATGGAGACACACAATTATTTTCACTCCAATTAAATATGAATATGATATTAATTTATTTTTCTAATATTTTCCTGAATGCATAAGAAAAATAGCTTCATTGCAGCCATTGGCAATATATAAACTTATGGTAAACAAACCAAAGGTATACAGTCAATGAAATGTTTAAAATCATGGAGTATTTCATGTGAGTGGGTTTTTTCACTAAATTGGCCTTGAAACACCATCAGATCTTCATGTTTGTTATTCATTTCATACAACATTTCTAAATAATGACAGTATTAATTAGAATTTTGAAAGACAGGCATTAAAAACTGTTTCTTCATGGTTTTAATTCTTGCCAGAAACAATAAATTACAACTAAAATGTGTTATGCTTTATTATTGACACTAGTAATTTAATTAGACATTTTTCATACTTGTTTTAAATAGTGGAAGACAGTTCTGGAGAGATACCTTAACTGTTATGAGCACTTATTGCTCTTGCAGAGGACCTGGTTTTGATATCCAGCACACACACTGTGGCTGGCAATCATCACTAAACCTATTTCCATGTTATCAAATTCCTCTTTTGAAACTCTTAAGAACCCAGCACACACATGGTGTACACACACACATGCAAACAAAGAATTCATAGTTCTCAGGGACCAGGCTCACATATGGTGTTCATACACACACATATGCAGGCTAAATGCTCATACTCACAAAATTAAAAAAAGTCTTTAATTTAAAATATTGAAAGAAAAATATCTTTAAAATTTGACAAAGTAATCCAAATTCCAAGGATGAAGTGAAACATACATATAAATATAATTTTGTATTTGTTTCAGTTATTATATTCTTCCTTAGACCAGTTCACAGTTTTCACCATGGCACACTGCAGGTGTAAGAGAGATCAAAAGAGCACTATGGATAAGTGAGCCTTCCAGAATACATTAAATGTACTATATTTCAGTTTTCATGATGATGATGATGACATATGTGTAAGCAAAAGCTAGAAATGTTTTGAATTTGAAACTCTGTTATAAAATTTCCCCCACTATAAAAAGATTTTTTTCTTAAAGAAGTGAAATTTCATACATGGATATGAACAAAATTTCTAAATCTAATAAGAGATTGAACTAAAAAAGTCAAATATAAACCATCATCCATCCTCTTCTCTAAAACCATACTTACCTTCATCTTTTGTAAGGTTCCTGTTGTCTGAGAATGTGGAATTTTCAGATGCCTGAATGTTAAAGTACTTTACTGTGATCTCATCCTACAACAAATTCTTGGCAATAACCACTAATGTATCCTATGTATGAGGATTTTTAGTTTACAAACATTTGCCATTAGATAATACAAAATACCCCTTCTTTTTGAGGTATTTTAGAGCATATGAACAGGGTAAGTTATGCTTTCATAGCAGAAGAAAAAGAGACTGGTATATTTAATAGTTACTATCAAGGAACTTTATTTTCTGTCTATAAACACTATTTATATAATATCTTAAAGAGTATTCTAAGATATTAACAGATTATTTGTAGGTTACTGGTATTTCTTCTTTCTTTCAAGAAGCAACACCTAGAAATGGGTGTACATTTCTTATTAATGCAGATACTTGATGTGTAATGTAAAAGGAAAATAATAATTTTATGGCATGTGTGATGTAGGCAAGTTTACATGACCACTTCCAAGGGTACTCAAAATTTTCCAAGTAAAAAAAGAGCTTACCTAAGTCATGATTTCACAGAATATTGCCCATGAAACAATAATATCAATAATATAAATAATAAAGGAAAGTGTATATTTCATATTTAATGTTGTGAAGTGTAAAATTAAGCAGGACCACATTAAAGTCAGTAATTTGTGTGTGAAAAGTCTGTGGAGAATGTCCATTTCTTCATCTTTTTTGACACTGAAATTAAAGACAAAGAATTGGAAAAATGTTTTAATAATTTAGACATAGAATATATTTGTGAGAAAGAAATACATTTTGTTTAAAATTATCTATCACATCACGTGTTAAAATTAGTCCCTTTATCTTTTGCAGATAACACATTTCATACTCTTTCCTTCTCATTCATGAACCATGCAGCTGAATATCAATGTGACCAATTTCCTTCTCCTTGGCCTGACACAGGACCCGAGGAGGAAGAACATAGTCATTGCCATTTTCCTGTTCTTTTACACAGGGACATTATTGGGTAACTTGCTAATCATTGCTACCATCAAGACAAGCCCGGCACTTGGGAGTCCCATGTACTTCTTCCTGTTCTACTTATCCTTGTCTGACACCTGCTTTTCTACAACTGTAGCCCCTAGAACAATTATGGATTCCCTGAGGAAGGAGGCCACTATCTCTTTCAGTGAGTGCATACTACAAGTCTTTACATTCCATTTATTTGGCTCCCTTGAGATCTTCGTCCTCATCCTCATGGCTGCTGACCGCTATGTGGCCATTTGTAAGCCCCTGCACTACATGACCATCATGAACCGTAGGGTCTGTGGGATGCTGGTGGCTATAGTCTGTGTCGGATCCTGTGTGCATTCTTTAGTTCAGATATTTCTGGCCTTAAGTTTACCCTTCTGTGGTCCCAATGAGATTGATCACTATTTCTGTGACTTGCAGCCACTGTTGAAACTTGCCTGTTCAGACACATATATGATCAACCTTCTCCTGGTGGCTAATAGTGGGACCCTTTGCATAGTGAGTTTCCTCATGCTCATGGTCTCATATGTCATCATTCTGTATTCCTTGAGAAACCACAGTGCTGAAGGGAGGAAAAAAGCTCTGTTCACTTGTGTCTCCCACATCATTGTAGTAGTCTTGTTTTTTGTGCCTTGCATATTTATATACACACGTCCAGCAACCACCTTCCCTATGGACAAGATGATATCGGTGTTTTATACAATTTGTACACCTTTTCTGAATCCTCTGATTTACACACTGAGGAACGCAGAGGTGAAAAATGCCATGAGAAAGCTGTGGAGCAAAAAAATCTCAGGTGATTTATAAGAAATCAAAAGATGTATTTATTCTAATAGAGAAAATAGTAGCTTTTAGTTATATGTATTATATCACTGTTCTGAGGATGGGGGTTTGGTTTCTATTAGAGAATGGGCAAAATATGGATGCATCCTAAAGTAAATATCAAGTTATTTTTTTGGAAAAGAATATGTAGTAGGGAGATGTGAGTATTTACCTCAGTAATATTGTTTTAGATATTGAACCCTATTATGTCCATGTTCAGGTCAAACATCTTGTATGCAGAGTGCTGCAATTTTTACTTTCAAGTTATTTCTTACAGAATTTTTCTTTCTGACTGTGATCATGTTTCCTCGTGATGCTTTTATCCATGTCTTCTTCAATAAAGGGAATGTAATATATTCACAAATTTATAGAAGTTTTATTTCAAGATACAGTGTGAGTGTGTGAAAGTGCATATGTGTAAAAGTGCGTTTTACGCACATGTATGATCATGTTCTCTCTACACATACTCCTTATTTTTAACACTTAACTAGGGAACATCTTTGTGCTAATTGCTATTATGATTGATGCTATGGGTAGGATATATTTGTGAATGTACCTGTCTTTCTATATATCAACCTAACATCTATCTATCTCTATTGATAAACACATTTATCTATATATCTTTACCTGTAAGTATAGAGAGATTCATACAAAATACATTTGCATGTGTATGTCTGCTAGATAATTTACCATGCAGTTTTGAGATTATTTTCTATATGATTTTGTTGTATGTGTGTGTGTGTGTCATTATACTTAGCCTCTAATAATGTTAGCACTAGTAGAAAGAACTCACCCATTGGCAGAGGCCATCAAAGATTTTAATTGTGGCTTTACTAACTTTATATTTCCAAAATCATAATTGGGCACTTGAACTGTTGGGAACATTTCATATTGATTCATCAGTATCATAATCACTTTTTTCTAATGGAAGATAACTATGATTATAGAATATTATGCTTTGAATTTGAGTTAAATGTGTCTGTGAACTACCATGTGACTCCTGAGAATCAAACCATAGCCCCTCATAAGAGCAATGAGTGTTTATAACTGCTGAGCCAACTCTCCAGACCAGCCACCATTTGAATTTGAATATATCTTACAGGATTGAATTTTGAACTTGATCAGGCTGCATTGCTGTATTGAAAACTTTGGAAACTGTGTTTTGTGGAACCAGTTGGAAATACATTGTTAGGTTAAAGACTTTGAGTTTATAGCCATTCTTGTTTTCATATCTAAGGTCTCTAGCTCTGTTTGATATCATGTAAAAATGCAGGCTCATGCTCCAGATACCATGCTCCAGACACCAAAGATAGAGTTGCTTTTACTATTATAACTTCCTTGCCATGTTTTATTGATGGCTCTCTGAAACTGAGCCAAAAGTAGCCTCTCTTTCTTAAAGATGTATTCTGTTATAATAATGGCAAAAATTGCTAATACAATCTATACATGTTCCTAATCCAGATATAAATCTTTATGTAGAGTACACTTAAAGAGTGTTAGGAATTGACAGAGAGGACTGAGAGGTGAGTGACCAGCTTCTCATCTCAGCCCTAGGTTCTGGGTCAAAACCCCAAGCCCTTCCCTGACCCATCTCAGCTACTCTAGCATGTCAGCAGTAAAGAAACCTGCAGTCAGGGTACACTAACACCCTCCCCCTCCTACACACATTCTGCCCCAAACCCACCCATCTCCTGAAACCTCAGGGGCTCCCCAGAACACAGACATGTGGTGACATAATATTTGTGATGCATGAGGATTCTAAAAGCAAAGCTAGCTTCAGGCTACAGAGATCAGTAGGCGATAGAAGACACCTTTAATGCCAGTACTCAAAAGTAGGGCATATGGATCTCTGAGTCTAAGACTACCCTGGGCTACCAGAGAGTAAATCAGAGCTCACACCTTTAATGCCAGGATTTGAGAGGGATAAAAGGTAGAGGTATTTAGTTTGAGAATTAGTCTCTAGCCTCCTTGAGGAAAATATAGCAGTCTGAGTGAATCTGACAAGCCTTGAAGTCAGGAGCAGGTTGAAGATTGCCCCTTTGGTCTGAGCTGAGATAGAGGTAAGAGCTAGTAGCTGCCTACTTTGCTTTTCTGATTTTCAGCTTGGCACTTGAACCCCAATATCAGGATCTGGATCTTTTATTTATTGTGATACAATTGGCACTCAACATTAAAGTACAAATTCACAAACAAGCCCTCTATGATCCACCAGCCTAGGCCTAAGCTTGAGCTGCAGGCAGAATTCTGCCTGAGTACCTCCTGCCTGACTAGCTGGTCTTTCTATCATTTTCTCCTCAAATCTTTGAACAAGGGTTTGATTTTTCCAGAGTAGCTTTTTAAAACAGTCTTCATCTGCCATTCAAACTTGGGAGGCTTTTGGACTTTTCCTATTGCCACACTCCTCAGGCTGACATTCTCAACTCAGGGAAACTAGTTCTCTGATTCAGAAGGGCTACGCCTCACAGTTCACTGACATTGCCAGCAGACTTGGTAAGTCAATTGGAAATTCTTCAAAGAAGGAATTAGTTAAAAAAAATAAAGTTTTTTTACACACACACACACACACACACACACACACACACACACAAAGATTTTCTCCCCCCCCACCACACACACACAAAAATGGAAAATGCTATTAAAATGGAGGGAACTAGGTATGCATATGATTACATAATGGATTGTTTAAAAATAAATGAAATAAACAACTGGGATGTTATCAATTTGATAATCTTTGTTGCCTCTTCTTGGGTTATCTCTTTAAAAAGTTGGTGATATGAGTGGTAGAATACAGGCCTTAGGAAAACTTATTTAATTAGATTATAGGGATATTCAAACACAGACTGAGAAATTTAAATGGGAAAACAAATTCAGCATTGCATTTTAAGGTTCAAAATGAACTCTCCAAGGTCTTATGAAAGCTACCTTTAATTTATGCAATAACATTACAGGGAGTGCCAAATGAAGGAGATTCTATAAGAGCATACACTCTTCCCTTCTGGATTATGCAGAAGGTGTAGCAATGGCAAGCACTGGGCAAAGGGATGTAGATCAGCCACATAATTTCAAGGTCATCCTTTGCTTAGGGAATTTCCTGGAAAAAGACTCTTAAAAGTCCCTATGCCAAATTTATTGCAATTGTTCCCTTCGATCATGGAGGAAACACCTTTCCAGAGGAATTAAAAACTAATGCTTTCTGTAAAAAAATATACTGCTTTGGAATATAGAAGAGCCTCAGAAGAGAAAACAAAAGAAATTCAGGAGAAATCACAAATCACATTAATAAAGATTATATTTGTAACCTTCCCAAATTTAGGGTTGGAGAATGGTTTTGATTTTTTTCCTTTCAGAAACCATCTTGAAGAATTTAAGACCTTTAGACAAATAAGCATCCAAAGAAGAAGAGAGAGCTACCTGGTAAATATTATCAAGATATACTCTGACCTAATGTATCTCTGAAGTCTCAAAAAAAGATAATGAATCTGAGCTTGGGAGGCAGAGGCATGCATATCTCACTGAATTTGGGACCAGCTTTGTCTACAAACTGAGTTTCAGGATAGCCAGGATTGTTAACATGGAGAAACCCTGTCATAAAAAACAAAATACATAAACAAAAACAAAAAACAAAACAAAACAAAAAACCAAGAAAGAAAGAAAAGAAAAAGAAGATACAATTCCACAGATGACAATTTCACCAGGACTATGATAACATCATTAAGCTGAACAATGCCAAGTAAGATGGACTTTGAGCTATAAATCACTCAGAACAATTTTGAGGTTGTCAGCAGAGATAATCCAGCCTCACAGATACTGCTCAGAACAAATTCAAGGTGGCTAGCTTAAATGATCAAACCTTTTAGACTTCTCTAACCGGGACTTGAGACAAGCCCTGCATTATCCCATTATGCTTAGACTGGACACAAATAACACAGCTTGACAAGAAAAACAGATGAACTGGATCTAACTAAATCTGGAGTATAGGCTAATATCATCTTGAGGATAATAATGGACAATTTTTCCATATCCTCTTAGCTCTTCAGTGAACTAGGCAGGATCTCTGGGTTCATTATGGCCAATAGCTGATGAGCTAGAGCCCACAGAGTGATTAGGAGTTCCTCGAGGATTCAAACATGGTATTTCTGATGCCCATCCACAGTGTACAATAAGAAACACAAATGGCTTGAGAGTTCTTCAAGTATCTCCATCCCCTTAACTAAATTCACCATGTTTAAAGGTCAGGAACCCATTTGCCAAAAGGATCCTCTAGATGACAAAAATTTTAGCAAGAATATCTATTATTATTTCTAAAATAAAGAGTTATGCCCTGTTTAAAAAAGAATTGGAAATTTGGAAATACAACAAGAAGAATGATAAAATATAATGTAAAGTAGGCAAGAAGATACAGTGAAATCTCAGATTTTATTTACATGGAGAGAAAAAAACCTCTGCAAAGATTATCTGATTCAGGAATGTGAAGGTGAACACATGTGACATGGTCTCATTCTACTAGGTTGCCCACAAATTTGCTATGTAACCAGTGTTGATTCTGAAATCCTAATCCTCATCCAGAACCTCATCCCACCCTCTGGTCCCACATTCAAACACCTCTTCAGTAACATTTAATCATATGAGAGCAACAATGTTATTTTTAGGCAATACAGGTTTTCCCAGAGGCAACACTTATATTCTGTTTTCAACACAATTAAAATATATGTATAGTAGAAATAGAAGCTGGATAAGTAGACTTAAGTAAAATACAATGAAACTATGGTAAAGACACATTTATATTCCATATTTACTCTAATAAGATAAATCTCATTTGATTTATCTTATTAGATCCCAGTGACTGGAAATGCTATACCCAGAATTCTATGTCCAGAATGAGAATTTGGTGAATGGAATGGTATAACTGAAATGAGAGGTTTTCCAAACCAGTCAATCCAGTATTCTAATTGTTGGAATAAAAGCAAATAATTAATAGAGAATGAAAATACTATTTATCAAAATCAAAAAATTAAAGCTAATCTTTTGTCTTCCTAATATTTTTTTACATTTTTTACCAGTTTTCCCACAGTTTCATTATTATGTAGGGTAATATTCTCAATTTCGGAAATCTGTTAAGAGGGCATTAACAGGGATGAGATGCTTCCCATGTATATGACTATTTATTCATCTAATATACATACACTGAGCACTCAATAGATAAATATCACTTTTCTTTTTCTAGATGGGTTTTTCTGTATGTATCCTTGACTGTTCTGAAACTTTGTAAAATAAGGTGGTCTGGAACTCTCAGAGATACCCCTGCTTCCCAAATGGTGGGATTAAAGGCATGTGTCATCACCACCTAGCTTAAATAGCACATTTTCACAAATAGCCTTATGTATTTTATTGGCATGCTCTCACTTAAAAACTAGTTAAGCAGGAAGAAGAGATACTTATAAATTTTACATGAGCATTATTATTACTAAGTAATAGAATTTCTTTTCCATTCACATTTCCAAAAATTATCTGGACTTAAAATATTGTAATATTATCATGAGTATCATACCTCATGCCTATGTAAACCAGTGCTCCATCATTTCTTTTTTGAATCCTATGAAGTTGTTGTTAATGTTTCACTAAGCAATGGAATTATTCAAGGCTGAAGAAATTGAAGTTTTCCAATTTAAATGATAATTTTCTGCTATTTTCTAGTAGTCTCCCAGGAAACCTTTCTAGTCCACAGCTTCCTCATTGCATTCTTTACTTCTGCATTTCTCAAAGTGTAAATCAGGGGGTTCAGCATGGGAGTGATAATGGTGTAAAATACAGCCACCATCTTATCCTCTGAGAAGGTAGTGTCAGGCCGCATGTACATAAAAGTGCAGGGTCCAAAAAAGATGATGACCACAGCAATGTGGGAGCCACAGGTGGAAAGGGCTTTGCGCCTGCCTTCTGCTGACTGTTTTCTCAGAGACACTAGAATAACTGTATATGAGATCAGTAAGATAACAAAACTGCCTAGTGCAATGGTACCACTGTTGGCTGTCACAACAACACCAACAATGTAGGTCTCTGTGCAGGCAAGTTTCAGTACAGGGTGCACATCACAGAAGTAGTGGTCAATCTCATTGGGTCCACAAAAGGGAAGCTGTACAACTAGAGCCACTTGAATAATGGAATGTAAGAAGCCACCAACCCATGTTCCCAGCAACATCTTGTTGCATCTCTCCCTGTCCATAATGGTCATGTAGTGGAGGGGTTTACAGATGGCCACATATCGATCATAGGCCATGACAGTAAGGATGAAGATCTCAGTGCAACCAAAGAAATGAACCCCAAAGAGTTGTAACATGCACCCCACATAGGAGATAGTTTTTTTCTTCACTAACAGGTCAACGATCATCTTGGGTGCTGTGACAGAGGAGTAGCAAATGTCCACAAAAGATAAAAAGTTGAGGAAAAAATACATTGGGGACTTGAAGAGATTGCCAAAGCATACTGTGAGCATGATGAGGAGGTTGCCCAATACTATTACCATGTAAAAGAAGGAAAACAACACGAAGCATACTTCTTCAACCTCTGGGTTCTGAGAAAGTCCCCAGAAAATGAACTCAGTCACATTGTTTACTCCTTCTAAGGAATATGTTCCTGAAGCCATACTCCCAAGAGGCCATTAAATTACCTGAAGGAGAAGTGAAAAAGACCTACATTCATTTCTATTTTATAAAAATGAAAAATTAAGATGGCTGGAAGTAGAAGGGGAGCACTTATGTGTGCCACACTAAAGCTTCAGTTTTAATGCATCTGCTCTGATCAGCTTGCCTCAGTGCTATAGCCCCATGCTCTTTTCAATTCAGATGACAAGGGAAGTCCAAAGGAATAAGACTACTTCTTGCAGTATCGCATGACATGTGAAAACTTTCTCCTCTGCATTTAAAAGCTTGTACATCAGTTCCTAAATGTATTTGGTTCTTAATTTATACACAATTAATACTAAATTTCAATAGACTACTGTCTGAAGTTTCACTAAATTCTTGCTGCATTTTTTTTTACGCAGAAATGAAAATTTGCCCTCAGATTTGCCCTGCATCATACGGCCCTACCTGGGTGTCACATCTGCTCAAACATCACAAGTACCATAGCCACAATCATCATGAAGTGAAATTATGACCTCTCATCTGACTTCATTAGTTCAACACCAATATATGATATTACAGAAAGAAACTTAAATTAGAGATATTTGATTCTGAAATGATTCCACTGTATGCCAGAATGATTTAACTTTATGAGACCTCCCTTACTTCATTTGTGATACAATAAAGTATTAAGTCATTATTTGTCATAAAATGTCATTTCTATAATGACATTAATTCACTCCATTAGCATAGAATCACTACAAAATCATGTAGAAGAGGCAATGATAAGAGAATATGCATCACTATGGTAATAATTATTGATAATAGAAGAATCTTCTGTAGATGAAGCCAACTATGTCTGATTGATCAAGACAGAAGCAAAGACCCAGGTAATTTCTTCAGCAGCAAATAGGTGCACTCCAGGATTTCTCCTCAGTTTCCTTGACTTGATATTTAAATACCTACATGAAACAAAAAGAAAAACAAAACCCAAAACAAAAGAGGAAGGGCTTGTCACTTTAATGTCAGCTTTTCTTCATGCATTTCTCACATTTGCTGCTTCATGTTAGCTCCACTCCTTATGGATGATTTGGAATTCAATATGTCTGGAAGCGGCTATCATTCAATTGGGCAAGAATTAGTCTAAGGACAAGACAACATTTTATTTTAGCATTAGAATCACAGGCATTATAATGGGTGTCACTGATACGGGAAAGTACTGTGGATAAATTTGAATTAATAGCAGTTTCTAGATGCTTTCTCAAATCAATGCATGGGCATAAGTGATCCCTGTGGTGGCGAGCTGTCCTGTTGGGAATGTATCTTTCAAGGTCCACTGTGCTTAATTCTTTCAGTACAGAATCCTGCAATTTCAGCTGTCTTTTGCAAAAAGAGCTGGGCAAACATGAGCTTCTAAAAAGCCATGTGTACTGTGTTATCTTCAGGTTTTGTTCTTATTTAGTAACAAGAGGTATTCTCCTCTGTAGTCTTCCCCTTGAGGATATTTGTATATTTGTATCATTAGCTTATAGCTATTATAAACAATACTTCTGTGAACATTTCTGTGCAATGTTTGTCTTTTTGGTGTATTGTAGATAAATGAGGGAAATGGACAAGAGAACAGAGGTAGTCTAATCACATTGGAATCAAACTTAGTTCCTATGGTTTTATAAACTCCTATTCTTTTTGGATCTTACTGATTTCAAAAATACAAATTACTCAACACCAATGAGCTCCTATCAGAGAATTTTAGAGTGATTGTTACTGTGTTTCCTGATTTGTTTATCTAGAACAGATAGACACACATAAATAAACTTGATACTATCCCTATACTGTCTAAAGCACAGAGAACTAGGGAAAACATTCTTCCTCTAAGACAATGTGCAACTAAAAGACTCCTTCTATTTTTTTTTCAGCACTTCCGACTTGAAGTTCTTTCAAATGCCTAGAATTTTCTTATTCCCTTTTCTTATTCTTGTCTCTAAGGAAGCATACATAGAGATATGTCATTCTCTTATCAATGCCTTTATAATCTCACACTTCTTTTTCTTAAAAAACAAACAAACAGGGCATTTAAATTTTATTATAAATGCAAAAGCTTGAGACAACCCACCCCTTCCACAAATATTGTTTTCTTAGTTTGAGAAGGAAAAATTTTGTTTATATTTTTCAAATCAGCCTAAACTCACATTTAAAAAAAAACTCTTCCCCTTAAATAGTGTAGTAGTCCTAAATAATTGTAATTAATACCAGAGAATCCATGATCTTCTCAACACAGGGGGCAGAACTCAGTCTTCCCTATTTCAGGTCTTCTCAATCACTGAAATCAGCCTGGTCATTGTGCCTTTGGTAATAAATTCTCCTTCTTCTGTTTCTTATGTAGTGTGGGTAAGGAGAGGAAGAAAAACAGTAATGACCTTAGGGAGAACGTATTCCCAGAATCTTTCTCCATGGTCAAAATGAGATTACAGATCTAAAATGAACTTTAAACTTTAGTTTCTGTTTAATTTAAAACTAAATAACTATTTTATATGTAAAAGTTCATCAATTATCAGCTAATATCCATAATCCAGAAAAATTAGCAAACTGAAATAACATTTTTATTAAAACTTTCTTATTTCAATTAATGCACATTCATAAACATACTAAATAATATGTTTACCATATTGCTCTATTTATCCCATTGTTTAGGTTTGAATTTCTTTACTTCTGACAAACAAAATAAAAGCTAAATATAAAGAAAAAGAGAGAAATAGTCACTCTTAAAGTACTTGACCAAGCATGGTAGTATACACCTTTAATCCTAACATTTAGGAGGCAGAGGCATAGCTTCTCTATGATTTCAAGGTCAGCCTTATCTACATAAAGAGTTCTAGGCCAGCTACAGATACATAGTGAGACCCTGACTCTGATTTAAAAATCAAACAAACAAAAGAAGCAAGACTGGTGATGGGTGATAGATTTGGAGCTGAGCTGAACTTTAGCAAACCAATTCACTGGAAAAGTTACAGGTATATTTACCTGCAGACAGCTGAGCATCCAACAGTACCCAAGCTCCATTCAGAAGTCAGTGACAGAAAATAAAAATAAAGAGAATAAAAAATGAATATAAAATAAAACACCCCAGGTTTTGTCAGAGTTCTCAGGCCCCTCACTGACACCTTAATTTTCTCTTTGGTTCTTATGCAAAATATCCATATAACATGATAACATGTGGTGACTAGAAAAGAGACTTAGTTTCTGGAATAAAAAAATGATATAATTTTATGTGTCTATTGTATTTATGAAGCATAATGTTTCAGAAATTTACCATGTAATTTTATTATTGGAGATGTGTTCTTATTTCTTATGGCTATTATAAACACTATTTCTGTGAATATTTTTCTACAATTCATGTGCACAAATATGTTCAATTCTCTTGCATAGAAACCTAGAACTATAACCTAATAAAAATAAAAATAAGTAATTTGCAGGACCATGTTTGAAGCTAGTTATCTGTAAAAAAAAAAAAGCCAGAAATAGAATGTTAAATGTTATATTCTTTCATATTTTTTTCTCTACTGGATTTTATCTGTCTATCTGTCTATCTGTCTGTGTATCTATCATCTCTCTCTCTCTCTTCATATATATATATATATATATATATATATATATATATATATATTATCATGGACCAGAAGAGGAGCTATGAAATAGAAGACTCTAAAGGTAATTGAGAAAAACAAATTATAGAGTTATAGACGGAAGGAAAAAATATTTAGTACTGAATATATATCTATCTGTATATAAACACAAACATGTGTCTGTATATCTGTGTATGTATAAAATTGATTAAAAAAATAGGGGGTGTGATGGAAGTGGGGCTAGAGAAAGGATAATGAAGTAATTAATATGATCAAGGTACAAAAATATATAATTAGTTACATATTTACATGTATGCAAGTATGAATTTCATAATGAACACCACTATTTAACTTTAATTTTATTTTTATTTATTTTCATGTGAGTGAACAGTAGGCAGTCCACAACAGGAGAGAGAAGGTCAGTGTCCAACTTGTAGGAGCAGATTCACTGACTACTTGGGCCCCAGGAATCACAATTCTTCAGGTTTGAGAGAGGTACTACAACATTGCCCTCAAGCCCACTATTTTATTTACTAGCTAAAAAAATTAATTAACTTTGCATCCTGTTTCAGTTTCCCCTTCCTTTTTCTCTGTTTCCTCCTCCAACCCTTCTGTTCCCATCCCTGAAACCACTCCTCATTCCTTCCTTTTCAGAAAAGTGGCAGGCTGCCTATGGATATAGACAAAACATGGTATATCAAGTTGTACTAAGACTAAGAACTTTGTCTTGCATTAACGCTGGGAAAACAACACAGTAGGAGGAATGGGGTGCCAAAAGCCAACAAAAGCCTCTATCGCCACTGCTAGAGTCCTAAAAGAGGACCAAGCTACATAGGTGTAAATATATGCAGGATGCGTACATCAGTCCCATGGAGGCTCATTGGTTCAGTCTGTGCAAGCAGCTATAAGCCCACATTAGTTGATTCTGTGAGCTTTATTTTGCTGTCCTTGACTCCTCTGTCTCTTAGAATTCTTCCTTCCCATCTTCTGTAGGATCGCCCAATGATCAGCCTGATGTTTGTCTGTGTGTCTTCATCTGTTTTTATCAGTTGCTGAATGAAGCCCCTCTTATGAAAACTGGGCTAGGCATTAGTTTATGAGTATAGCATAATAACATTGGGCATCATTAAATTGACATTTTGTTTTCTTCCAGTCGTGTTTGATACTATCTTAGGGCTCTGGAACATCTATCTACCCTTTGGGTCCTAGAGCTCCAGGCAGTGTCAGAGTTGAGTTTATTCCTGCTGTGGGTTTTAGGGTAGATCAGTCACTGTTTGGCCATTTCCTCAATTTCTAGGCCACCCTTACCACAGCAGGACAGACTGTAGAGCAACAGACTGTTGTGACTGATGTCCCAATCCTGCCACATTAACTCCTGCTTACTCACAGGAGGTGGCTAAGTCAGGCTATGTTTCCACTGTTGCTAGAAGTCTTAGCTGGAGTCATCCTTGTAGATTCTTGGGAGATTCCCTTGTTATAGGTTTTTTACTGATCTTGAAATGCCATCCCTTTCTAGTAGTCTCTTTTAGTACTCTTCCCTTCTACCTCCTCCCGCCTGATCACTCATGTACTCATTCCTACCTACCCTCAGCCCACTCACAAAATCTCAATTTCCCCTTCCCAGGGAGAGCCAGGAATCCACCTTGAACCCTCATTGTTACCTGTAGATTATAGCTTGATTATCCTTTATTTTACATCTAATATCCAGTTACAAGTGACTATATATAATATTTGTCTTTCTGGGTCTGGGTTAACTCACTTAGGATGACTTTTTTTCTAGTTCCATACATTTGCTTTCAGATTTCATGATGTCATTATTTTTAACAGCAGAGTAATACTCCATTGTGTAAATGTACCACATTTTCTTTACCCATTCTTCAACTGAGGGGCATTTGGATTGTTTCCAGGTCCTGACTATTACAAACAAAGTGGCTATTAACATTAGTTAGCAAGTGTTCTTGTGGTATGATGGAACACCCTTTGATTAAATGCCTCATAATGGTGTAGCTGTGTCCTGTGGTAGATTGAGTCTCAGTTTTCTGAGAAACTGCCATAAAATCTTAGCTGAGAAAAGACTTTTTGGGATTTTATTTTAATTGCATGATGACTTTTTAAACATTCCTAATATGTGAGGAAACAATTTTGCCATTGTAGACATTGGCTTCAAACTTTGCATAACGAGTTCTTGTGGTGTTTATAACCCTCCCTTACAATGCCTTTAATTTCTACAGGACTTAATAAAGCAATATTTAACTCTTTATGTATTTAATGTTTTTCATTCTGTATAAAAATTGAGTCTCTTTATTACACATGTTTTCTATTATGTATCTGGTTGTGTGAGCACACACACTTGGCAGGGTGTACAAACTGAGTTGACTGAACAACTTTGGAAATTGCATGTCTCCTTTCACTATGTGGGTTCAGAAAAAGAGCTAAGAACATTAGAATGGATAGTTTGTGCCTTTATACATTGAGACAGCCCACCAATCCAATGAAAGAAGTCTCATCTTTATGTTCTGTGTACTTGAGTATGTGAATCCTCTGCTACTGTGAACCTTTAGCTTATCTTAGTAATGTCTCCTCCCTTCTCTTACTGGAAGCCTTTACGGAAAAGGTTTCTTTTGATATGTTTCAGAATTGACTTATTTTTAAATATACTAAGCTTTAAATATTACAAGCAATCACTTTTGAGTCATAGAAGCTACCCTTTGATAAGATTTCCCAGTAATGCTTATCTGGGTATTAATCTTGTTAATATAACCGTATGAGTTATTCTGGGGAGATAGTTTTGTCTGGTTTGTTTTTATTTCCATTGCACATGTTGCTGTTTTCTGAATTCTCTGTTATTTTGTCCCCCACAGAATTGTTAACAATGTTTGTATTCATTAATATATACCATAACCAATTGATTTAATCCTAGACATGCTAATTTGTTTATAACTGCATAAATCTATTACAATCATCCTATCATTTTTTTCTCTCAAGTAACCTCTTTTTAATTAATTTATAATTACATTATAATTATGAGTTCACTATATTTTAAATTAGCAATATATTAAGTTTTGAAATACAAAATATTTCTAATTGGAATACTATAGAAACACTATGCAAAAAAAAAAAGACAGAGAAGATTATACTGTGGATTTATATCACAACTTAATATCCATTAATGGAACAGACAAACCATTAACATAAGGAATGATATTCACAAGCTGTAATATAATAATATGATTGATTATAACTTCTATGTTATGGTTCTAACAGACTGTCTTATAATAAGATAATAGACTGTGACTTTTGAGAAAGGATTCTCACAAACTATCTTATAGTAATAAGATAGACTCCAACTTGTGTAATTTGTGCTATACTTAGTCTGAAATGTACATGAGTATGTCAAACAAATTATCTTGTAGATGAAATTTGTGATTAAATTTAGAATATGTTAATGCCTAAAAGAAGAAAATAGGGTTTCTTATAGAATGCTAACATATGTTTCTTAACTGAATAGTTGGCTACATAAAATGCTGTGTATATAAATTCATAAACAGTACACAAATTTTTATTCATAGTATTCTATGGCTTTAATTTTTGTAATAGTCTTTATAATTTGCTTTGTGTGGCTCTGATAAGACACCATGACCAAAAACAACCTTGAAAGGAAAGAGTTTATTACACAATACAGGTTAGAGTTCATCTTTGTGGGAACCAAGACATGAACTCATTCAAAACGTGCAGACAGAAACTGACGTAGAGACCCTGGAGATTTGCTCTTTACTGGCTTGTTTTCCATGGTTTATGCAGCTTGCTTTCTTATATAACCCATAGCCACTGGCCTAGGTATGCTACCACTCTGAGTGAGCAGGATGCTCTCACATCAATTACTAAACAAGAAAATATTTCATCAAATTGCTTTCAGAATAGCATTCTGGAGGTAGTTTCTCAACTGAGACTCACTCCAGGTGACAAGTTTAGAATAAATTATCAAAAATAACCAGCATAGTAGCATTTTATTCATCTTTGTATGTTGTTATAATATGAAAAATATATCTTTAACTCATTTTAAATAAAATGTTATATAAAACTTTTTGATGGCTATTTTCCTGACTATATATACCCCAGTATCAGGAATGGGAAGCTTCTGTTTGAATTGTTTGTCAGAGAGTCCCTGAAATCCCAGACAATATATGCAACTGCTATTGTTATTGATGATTTCCAAAGAAAGAAGGTAAAATGCAATTTCTGAAGATAGCACACTCTTTGAATACAGGATTTGGAGAAACTGATCTATATATGACCTGGAAACCTCCTCACTCAGGACTAGGTCTTACAGTTTCATGGGGATCCATGCACTTTGCAATTAGGAAATAGCAAACACAGCCCTATTCTTCTGTAATACCAGCAAACCAAAATCAAACCAAAACAAAACAAAACAAAAAAAAACACAGCATGACAAGGTATTCTAAAAACTGTAGTAATGGCACTCATATCCAAGGGAAATAAACAGTTACCCATTTCCTATTTGGACTTATGGCCTACTCTATAAGAGGAATTCACGTTTGAAACTGTAATATTTTGCCAGCCACCTATAGATCATGAGGCAATGGATCCTATTTGAGAAACTACTATTGCCCAGCTACTACATCAATAAAAGTTGTCGCTGAATTCTAAATACTTATCAGTATGGCAACAGATAAGTGTATCTCACACTTTCCTCCCCATCAAGGAAGCTTTTGTTTACAGCAGACAGGGACCATTACAGAAAGCATAAATGATTAAATTATAGAGATCAGCAGGCCTTGGAGTACGTGCCCCCAGCAAATATTTACAGCAAAACCCCAACACTCAAATCAGAGGGACATCACAAACATGGTGTAGAAAGATCAAAAGAACCAGAAGACTAAAACAATGTGAGAAAGTTTCTTAAAATAAACAAGATTATAAAATGAATAGGAAGGCAATGGATTGAATCTGGGGTGAACCTCTGGGAAAAGTTAGACATAGTCGAGATACATTTTATGAAATCTTTAAAAATTAATAAAATACATAATTTTTAAAAGAAGCATATTTCATGGTCAGAGTATAGTCCTAATTATATAATTTACAAAAAGGCTTACGTGAGAGTAATATCCAGTTTATTGATGAAGGGTCTATGTAAAACCATAATTCAAGAGAGCAGATGTGCTTTCTCTCCACTTACCTTTCTATAGAACCAGAAACTTTTTTTGCATGCATTGCCATATGGAATCAGTCACAGAAAACAGAAGTAGCTCAGAAATTTACCTTCATTTGAGAAATAAATACTTGATGACACCAAACT
The DNA here is from genome assembly GCA_030556225.1 of Cricetiscus sungorus. Taxonomy (NCBI): domain Eukaryota; kingdom Metazoa; phylum Chordata; class Mammalia; order Rodentia; family Cricetidae; genus Cricetiscus; species Cricetiscus sungorus. The sequence goes on along the minus strand of JANBXA010000372.1, from coordinate 27,729,628 downwards.
TTCTGCAGGGCTTTCTTCATATCTGTGTTTCTCAGAGTGTAGATAAGAGGGTTGAACATGGGAGCTATTATGGTGTAGAAAAGAGCAAACACCTTGTCTTCTGGAAATGTAGTGGCAGGTCTGATGTAAATGAATAGTGCAGGTGCAAAAAACAGGATCACAACAGTTAAGTGGGAACTGCAAGTAGACAGAGCTTTGCTTCGGCTCTCCACAGAGTATGCCCTTATGGTATACAATATAAAAAAATAAGACAGCATCAAAACAACAAAAGTCACTAAAGCAATTAAGCCTGAGTTAGCAATGACTAAAAGACCTATTATGTGTGTGTTTGAACAGGCCAATTTCAACAAAGGATACACATCGCAGAAATAGTGATCTATCTCATTTGGGCCACAAAACGGTAAGAAGACAGTGAGAAGAAGTTGACTGGCTGAGTGCACAAATCCCCCAGTACAACAAGCCATGATGATCATGTTACATCGATGCCTGCTCATGATTATGCTGTAATGAAGTGGTTTGCAAATGGCCACATATCGGTCATAGGCCATCCCTGTGAGAATAAAGATTTCGATTCCCCCAAATAGATGAGTTGTAAAAAGTTGTATCATGCAATTATTATAGGAAATTATTTTCCTTTCTGCCAGTAAGTCCATCATTAACTTAGGAGTCACTGTGGATGTGTAGCAGAGGTCAGAAAGTGAGAGATAGTTGAGAAAGAAATACATGGGTTGGTCAATAAGCTGAGTGCATATGATAGAAACCATTATGAGTACATTGCCCATCCAAATAAGAATGTAGCAAAATAGAAAGAATACAAAGCAGAGGACTTCAGTGTTCTTATTTTGGGAAAGTCCCAACAGAATAAAAAATGAGATATTACTGCTTCTATCCATGGTTCAGTGTAGAGAGAAAATGCAAGTCATCTGAAATGACATAATTGAGTAATTTATGTTTAGAAGTTTCTTCTGGTGTTTTGTTGACCATATTCTTTCTTATGTGATAAGTAGGTCTAATATAATCTAAGTAGCCAAAAATCAGGTAGTAAAATCTGATGTTCCGTTGCAATAGCTTTCAAGACTCTGAGTAAATATATCAGTTGTTTTCAGATAAATTTGAAATCAATTTGAAATTAGTGTTCTATAATTGTCCAATGCAATCTTTTGTCAAAAGCCATATACTATATAGACCGTGAAAATCACATATAACTGTTATTAACAGAGTAAGAAATTTCAATGTAGACAGTGTTCTTCTTATCCTTCTATAATCTACCTTTACTTTACAACAACTTTATGTGATTGTCAAAGAATATAAAATATAACCTGCTTTGATAATAGGTATAACAGTCACAGAAAAATACAGTGAATATATTTGTGAATTCCAGTCATTTATATAGATATTTAGATATTAGGATGAACAATTTGATACACTTAACACTGAAAAATTCAATAGCATTCAGGACATTAAAATATTTTGAGCCTAGTGTCTTGTAATCAATTTCTCAATTGTGTTCTTTCACAGAAGGTAAATTTAATTTTAACACATAGAAATGAATCAATAGTGTGACTCTCATTATCAGTCAATAAAAAACGTAAAAATTTGAAAGATTTGGCCACATGAGCTATGGAAATTGTATTATATAGTGCCCAGGCCTAGTAGTACTAGGCTGCTTATATCATGAAATAGGCTGACTAATTAACAGTCTGTACATTTAAATTTTAGCACTTCTAAGTGAAACATCTTAAAAGTAATTTTTACCAAATAGTTTTAAAATGTGACCTTAAGCTCCATTTTTCAATTTCAAATTTACATTTAGATTTTCAATAAAACACTGTTTAATTCCTTCTACTATTTTATTTATTATTATTATTATTATTATTATTATTATTATTATTATTATTATTTGGATAAAGTATGGTTTATTCAGGGAGAATTCACTTACACATAAAACAGATGACCACCACGGGTTCCCACTCCATGGATGTCACCCAGGTGCTCTCTGCAACCAAACCAGGAAGCAAGAGAGCAAGCTGGGGTCTAGGACCCCAGACCTAGCCTTCCCCTTCACATCTGCACCTGTGCCCATGCCAAAATGGGCGTGGTCATTGATACAGAAGCCAGTGAGGTGCATATCTCACTACAATTCCCCTTTTAGTCTAAAGAAAAGATTTAGGTTTAATACAAGACTATATACAAATACAGCAAATTTCAAGTATGCTCTAGGAGAAGGAAATGTCAGAACACACACACTTAAGACCTATTGCCAGTAAAGCAACAAGAACATTTGCCCTTATTTGATATATTATTAAGTAATACTGTCTCCACATTAAAAATATTTGCTTTTATTTATTAAAAATAACAGTCATGTAACATGATCATCATGGCTTGTTGTACTGGGGGATTTGTGCACTCAGCCAGTGCTCTTAACCTGTGAGCCATCTCTCCAGCCCTGGTTCTCCTTTCCTTTAATTATATTATTTTATGTGTATGAGTGCTATGCGTGAATGCATTGAAAGCTATTGCAAAAATAAAGTTTTACATTGTTTCTCCTTCTCCAACTTCTCCCAGGTTATTATCATCTCTCCACTCACACAGCTCCATTCCCTTTCCCTCTCTTTAGAGAACAAACAGGCAAACAGACAAAACAAACAAATAAAAAGTAAAATATCCCAAAGAAACCAGAATTAAAAATAAAGAATGAAGAAATAAAAATATACCACACAAATAACATAAAAACACTAAGTTGAATACTGTGATAATATAAGCAAAGTATCAGTAAGACAAGAAATGCCAATCAAATCAATATAATGCAAGCATTCTGAAAAAATACCACTGGTCTTGCTTTTTATGATACTGAATATGGAATGAAGACTTTAATTTCCATAGTGAGATTCCAAGAAGAATTAGAGTAAAGGCACAGGATTTTTTGAAGTGAGTTCTAATCTTTCTTCAAAGCAGATAATAGTAGTATTTTGCCATTAGACAAGAAAATATGTGTTTTAATTATTCTTAAAATAGATTAGTAATATAAATTTTCACAAGTAGAATCGAAAAGTTTTCTGATTTGTACATTTATAAATCACATAAATATTTTGCACACAGAGACATATATATATATGTATATATATATTACATATATTATTAAAACTTATAGAATTCTCAACACAATCAATCTGTTCCCTTTCACTCATTTATTAGGCATTTATAAAAATATATTGCTGGAACCTTGAGTTTCCTTGACTCAGAAGGCTACAATTAATTTCCTTTTTATATATTTTTTATTTATTAATATTTTGAAACTACAACATTTCACATTTTCTTCTTCTTTACAAACCATTTTATATTCCCCTCTTTGCTACCCTTCAAAATTACGACCTCATTTTTCATTTTCATTCAACCTGTTCACAAACACAGAAATATTGAGTTTAACTCTCCTTGTGTTGGTGTTTTAAGATATTAATTACTCTTTATAGTTTAGATACCTCTTCGGTTTACATATTCAATCAGTTGATTTCATATATGATTCTTGTGAATTTAAATTTAAATTTAAAATGACGCTATTTGCTTTTAAAAAAGCACTTAAAATTTAAAAAATAGACATAATCTTACTTTTTTTATTAGAGATTTGTTCTGAGATTCAACCTTCAATAGATAAAAAGAGACTTGTTAAAATATTTTTGGAATAACAGCATTGTGATAGTATTGATGTGCCACTTAGAGAGGTAAATAAAAATAATTATCTTCTGATCCAGGTAGATACTTATACATGGTAACACAGCCAGCATATAGCCAACTACATTTTGAAAAGAGAGTTTTCTGAACCTAGATTGTGAATTCAATACCAAACACTTAATATGTTCTCTCCAAAGTCAGGAAAAAGTAGAGAAAAATTGAACATTAATTTTGCATTGCCAAATTTTAAAGTCTGTATTCATGTTTGAATTAGTCAAGCAAATTGATACATTTTCTGAATTTTAATATTTGCTTCATAGCCCATTATTTTAAATAGAAAACTTTCAACTAGAAAATAAGGCTATACACTAATTTGAAGTCTCCTCACAAATCATGAACTGAATCAATTCCTAGACACATAACTAGCCCTGGAAAGTCACAGGTACACAGTTCTTACAAGGTTTTGGGTAGCAAAATATCTTACCATATCAAGAATGATTGATTAGTGATTATATTCTCAGATATTGGTCATGTGAAAAATGTAATGGGAGAGAAGAAAACTTTGAACTCTAGTCTGAATAAGGTCACTTCTTCACATTTTTAGGTCATAATATTAAGGAGGTAGAATGAATAATCATTAAGTATTCTTCATGTACAAATTACTAACACAGAGGAAAAGTTGTTTCCAATATCACAAATTTATGAATGATAGAAGAAAATGAAGTTATTTACTTATACATATCCCATTTTATTTTAAATATGTTATGTTGCTTTATAATTATGTCTGTTCCCTGTCAAGAAATTAGTTCCATAACTGTTTAAATTATTTCCTTGCAACTTCTTACTTGAAGGCTTCAGCACAAATAGCAATACTTATACTTTTACTTCCTTTTTGACAAAGCTTATGAATAAGAAAATACAAATTGAGTAACTATGTGTCAGCTATCAAACCACTAAGCCTTTAATTATAGGAGGCTTTCCATTCTTAAGGAAAATCATTTGAGACACCAAAATATTATTTTTGTAGCAAAATCCATTATAAGCTCTATAGAAACAATTGACTTCTAAGAATTTAAAACTCAATTGTTAAGCAAGATTTTTGGTTAGCATTATTTCTTAAAGGCAGATTTTAATTTCCTGTGAAAACAGTATTAATGGAAATTTTATCATTCACATATGCACCAATTATCAACTCACCAGTTTAACAGCATTCTTTGAGATCCAAAATGTCAGTGCAAATTCTGAAACAAAATTATAAATGTTCCATAAAAATACTGTTTCCCACTCATGACAAAATTTTCATGAAGGGTAGGCAATTTTCTGATTATGCAATTTGAGTTTCTTTTTCCTTCTTTGTAATACAGGAAGGAAACTCTAGCTATCATCATGATGAGAACTAGCCTCAGTCAATTCACACAGTGCTTTTTTATTATGTTCTCTAGGGAGGTGCTATATGTTCAAGGGTGTATTATAACTTTATTTTTACAATTCTGGATGTATAGTCCAGGGCATTGCATGTGACAGGCAAGTGCTCTGATACACAAAGTTGCCTCAGTGCCTTCTGTGTGCTAACACATTTCTAGTCAATTATGAAGAATAGATAGTGAATATTAAAAATAATAGGCTAATCATATCCTGTATAACTCATTTATAGATGGATTTTACTATAATTTTCTACAACAGATACATTGTAATGCCTAACTCTACAATTATATTTTGTGTACCAAGGTTAATGTATCCTCCACAACTACTCTAATGTCATTTTACTTGAACTAAGCTTACAGTTCATTTCCATTACCTATATGTTAAGTATACATATTTTCTCCAATATATTGATTGTAGTTAGGTATCCAGAAAAATGTATTATTACAGAACTAGCGTGTGTGAGAGAAGTGGATAAAAGACAGGTTTAAGACAATGTAATCTTTAGAAATGTGTACACCAACCTAGATACAAAACAAGGGAGTGATGTCCTGACAAGAAAGTTCTCCAAATGGTCAGATAGAACAATCACAAATAATTGTAAGTATTTCACTAAAATCTATAGGATAAAAATGTAGTTTATACTAAAAAATAAATAAATGGAAAGATGAATAAAACCTTTATAAATTGTAATTCTAAAAATTTTCTGAAATAAAAATCTTAAATAATGTATGGCTATATTTAGAAAATACAAATAAATCCATAACTATCATTCTGAATAAAGTTCATTTTCATCAGGACCAAAGACTCAACATAAAACCAGGTACACTAAACCTGCTAGAAGAGAAAGTAGGAAATAGCCTTCAATTCTTTGGAGCAAGAAAAATAATTTTGAATATAACACTGCTATCATAATTCATCAATTAATAAATGTGACCTCAAAAAACTGAAAGCTTCTGTATAGCAAAGGACAGACAGTGTCATTCAGACAGGCTATAGAATGGGAAAAGCTAATTGTCAACTTCATTTCTGAGAGAGAGTTAATATCCAAAAAATATATAAAGAGCTAAAAATGTGGGAATCAAGAAATCAACTCAATTATGAACTGTATTATAGAGCTAAATAGAAAGTTCTCAAAAGAGGAAGAAAGCTCATGTCTAAAAAGCACTTAAAAAGTTTAATATCCCTAGTTACCAGTGAAATGCAAAGATCCCATTTTATAGCAGACAAGATAGCCTAAATCAGTAAAACATATGACAGCTCTTGTTGTCAAGGATATGGAGTAATGACATCATTCATACATCCCAGGTGCGACTGCAAACTTAGACATCAACTATGGAAATCAGAATGGTGTTTTCTCAGTAAGCTGCACAAAGATCTACCTGAACATGCAGATAAATTGCTTTTAGATATATAACTTAAAGGATATTATATCCTTTATGTATATACTATAAGATACTTTTTCAACCATGTTCATTGTTGATGTATAAGTAATAGCAAGGAAATGGATATCTGAAAGAAGTTGAATGTATAGGGAAAATATAGTACATTTCCATAAAGAAATATTGCTTAACTATTTTAAAAATGAAATTTCAAAATTCTTAGGTAAATGGATTAGATTAGAAAGGCCATGATTGAGGTAACCCAGACCAAGAAGGACAAATATAGTATGCATCTGCTTGTTTGTGGATATTAGCTGTTAAGTCTTTGATAAGCAATTGGACAATGGTGGTGGGGGCAAATACATTCCTCTAGGAGGAACGAATGAGAACGGGAATTGCAAAGGGGGAAAAAGAGAAGCAGCAATATGGGTCATTTGAGAGGTTTTGATAAAAATGTAATATAGAATAAGCTTCCTAAAATATATACATATATGAAGGTGCTTTAAATGCAATTGCCAAATAATGGGGGTACATAGCCCTACTGGACATCTTGCCATCAAATGAATCTTTCAGTGATTGGGATGGCCTTCTGTATATATTTTTCTCTTATTGGTTGTTGAATAAAACACGGTTTGGTGAATAGAGACAGGAAAATAGGCAGGGTGAGGAGAAGAGGAGAAGTCTGGAAAATATTGAGAGGGAAGACAGCCAGAGAATTGCCACATAGTCAACAAAGTAGTAGAAAGTCTGAACATTCTCCGGTAAGCCAAGACCATGTGGAAATACATAATTAATAGCAAATTGTTAATAATTAAGACAGAGATAGCCAGTAAGAAGCCCTAGTTATTGCCCAACAGTTCTAGAAGTAATATAAGTCTTTCTGTGTTTATTTGGGGCTGAGAAGGGCAGCAGGACCAGACTGGACAAGAATGCTGCAGCAACATATCAGAACATTTAAGAACCAAAAAATGGGATATACGTATTTTTTTTTTTTTGGTCCAGTGAGGTTCACTGGAAAACATAAACACCCTAGTCTATTACCAAGGCTACACCAACTGAAGGTATAGTCCTATCGCTGAAGACAACACCTATACAACTAGTTGAACTCTGAGAAGTTGAGTTGGTGGCTGTCTAGAGCCTTCAATGTACATGATACTCAAAGGTACTCCATCAGCCTGCTACCAAGAAGAAAGGAAAACATCAACCTTGTTGCAATGAAGACCTGCCTTAAAGATATGTGGGCTCAATAATTGGCACTATTCTTGTGCGAGTAACCAACCAATATCTGATTTGTTTTAAGGGACACTGAATGGGTTTCAACATATCCCTGATATCGCTTGTATGGCCAAGCACCAAGATATTATAAAAAAAAATATAATGAAACACAACTTTATAATAATATATGCCTTTGTTCAAACAATCAATTTAAAATAGACAAAAAGAAAATCAGCATCAGTTTGTTTTATTAGAAAAAGTTTCCAAGATGACCAGTGGTAAGTCACATTATCCACATAAACCTGGAATGCTGGAAGTTACTGAACATACCTGCAACTCCAGCACTAGGGGATGACAGGAGTCTCTCTGGACAGCCTTGATAACATATGACAAATTCGACTTTATGTGCTAAGTGCTCCTGACATGCAGATTCCTAAATAGAAAATCTCAAGTTTGAAAGCTGAATAAAACCTTAAACTTTCCAAGTAAAAGAAACTCAGTTCCCAGCTGTAAAACTGGTGACTTTCAATTACATACTTCCAATACACCATTTCTTAGAGAAGTTCTTTCCATCACAGGAGATAATGAATTCCTGTGAGACAAGTCTCAGATATAAAAGTGCTGAAATGTGAAACTATACAGCTTTAAACATTTTTTTTAAAGGAGGGCGTAGATGTTTCTTCATTGAAAGATTGTCCATGAATGTATTCATTTGGATGGGTTTTTTGTTTTGTTTGTCTATTTGTTTGTTTGTTTTTATCACTGATTTACTGCCTCCTATCTTGCAGGACCAGAATCAGGAAACAAAAATTATTGCCCTATAGTGCCCTATAAACAACGCAATTCAGAGTTTCTCTAAAATAATTTTAATTTGGGGAACAAAAAATGTTTTTCTTATGAACACACTCCCAGAACAGATGTCTATTTGATAGTAAATTATCAAAGGAGTTTCTTTTTATAATAACAATATCATTTTTCTAGAGGAGGTCTCACTGAAGGTGGTGTTAATGTGAACACTGAACATTCTCAACTATGGTCAAGATCACTTCGGATTGCTAAGGTATGTTTTTCAAATGTGCTTATCACATTTTTTGACTTTTCACATATGGGAATAATCACCTCCTAATGTTTGTCAAATACAGTCACAGAAGTTTTCCTCTTCACCTAATTTTAAAAATGTAACAGATAAATGTTTCATGATTCTCATTAGATAATGTGAAGCTAATAGAATTCAAACAACTAATAAGACCCACTAATCTATTAAATGAAATATTAATCTGTCCCTGTATCTTTCCATTAATAATCAGAATAAATCATGAGGATAAAAATGATTAGTTGTATCTCTCACTCATAAGTCTCAAATATTAGTATTAATTACATTATTATTAACTTCTTGATTCTAAGCACAAACACAGATAATTCATTTTGAGACCCATATCTGTGGCTTCTTAGAAAGCAAGGTTGGGGAGTTTATGACAGGGTCAAAAGTTTCTCCATGTTTTTGCCCACTCACTTAAGCTCATCTGCTAAGTGTACACAACTTTACAAAAATAACTTGAAGTCTTTTTCTTGTTACTGTTGTACATATTTTGCCACTTTAACCAACTCTCATGGAAATTATAAGGCAGTTTTCACTTTATAAACAGACGATGAAGCAGCTTCTTGAGGTGCAATGGAAAGAATGCAAAGTGAGAGGAGTGATGGGAGAAAAAGCCAGCTTCTCTCTTTTCTATTCTTGTATGCATGTGTTTGGCCACTGCTGCAGTAATTTTTATGGGTTAAGAATTCTGGTAGCTCCACTTATAATGATGTTAGCAAAAAGTGACCTTAAGATAGACCAAGAAAAGGGACAATTCCCAGAATCTAGAATCTAGAATTTGTTCATACTTGGAATTTAAATATGTCACGATTCATCTGCATGTTCACTGACACCCAAATCATATAAAATGCATTGAATGTTATAAGCACAGTCGAGGTAAATTATGATTCAACATTTGTATAAAATGATAATATGGAATGTAATGTTTGCTGGTAAAAAGGTGAGTAATAATAGCTGTTAAAAGTGGAAGGGAGTGGGGAGTAGGGAAGGGGAGTGAAGAAAAATATATAGTTTAATATAAAATTTGGCAGGCAAAATTAATTAATAATAATAATTATTATTATTATAATCAAAGTCATCATTTTCTTCTGATTCCCAGCATAGAATATAAAATAACTATAAAAACTATAGAAATATAATGATATTAATCATCAACTTTGTTTATAAGTGGGAATGAATTAACAAATACCTATAACAAATTATTATTAAGAGACAGTTTAATCATTTTATTTAATATTGATATTGATCTTATAAATGGTCCTATTCATCTTTTCCTTACCTCTAAATTACATATATAATAGCAGCAATACAGGTTACTAAAAGTATTAAAAGTGAGGAATAATGTGCAGCACACAGAAAAAATATTTTATTATAGCTATTATAAGACTTTCACATATATTATCAATTATTATGCATTATATGCAGTGACATATTTATTCCTTTATTAAATCGTTTTTTATTATTACCTTGACCTTCTTTATATCCACTATTGGGCTGTTTTATTTGCCTCTTAATATATATTTTGGAAAGTAAATCAAAATGAGTATTTTTTCAGGTCCCGGTAATTCATCTGAAATAAATGGAATCATAAATATTTGCATTTGTTTTTTTAAAAGCAAAATATATTTATTAAGTGATGAAAAGAAAACTTGATAATTTAATATCTGAACTTCATTCCCTGGATTTAATGGAGAACTGAATTAAATTCTTTCTCTTCCAAGGCACAAAAGTCAGTTTACTATATTGGTATCCAGAGTTTCTTACTCAAATTGTTTGTTGGTTTTCAAGTTATATTTTCAATTTTCTTTCATGGCTCCTTATTTCATAAGTTTAAGGAGCAAAATCTCTAGCTTCACATTGGTGGCCATTACTTTGATCCTCCACCTACTTGAAACCCTCTACCTACAGCTTTATTTACAAAAGTTGTTTCTATTTATGCTCTTTTCAGTAGTCTTCATCCAGTCATACAGGAGTCAATTTGAGTAACAAAGTATAGAGAACTGTTTTTTGTTGTTGTTTTGTTTTGCTTTTTTACATGAAAAATAACATCTATATTCACAAAATTTTACAGCTGAGTAACATCTAAATGTTAATTATTCGAATGCAGATATCAAATGACGTTGAGGATGCATTGTTTTTCCTGGCAATTTGATTGACTTTTTAATGAAGCAGATGGCAAAGAGGAATGTGACTGAGTTTGTTCTCCTGGGGCTCACACAGAACCAAAAAATGCAGAAAATTGTATTTGCTGTGTTTTTGGTCATATACATAGTCTCTGTGGTTGGAAATTTACTCATTCTGGTCACCATTACGAACAGTCGATTGGTACAGTCCCCTATGTACTTCTTCCTTGCCTATCTCTCCTTTATTGATGCCTGCTATTCTTCTGTCAATAACCCTAAAATGATTTTTGATTCACTTCATGAAAAAAAGACTATCCCATTCAATGGATGTATGACCCAAGTCTTTGGAGAACATTTCTTTGCAGCTGCTGAAGTCATCTTACTTACTGCGATGGCTTATGACCGCTATGTGGCCATCTGCAAGCCCCTGCACTATGCAACCATCATGAACCGAGCAGTATGTAACCTACTAGTGGGAGTGTCATGGATGGGAGGCTTTCTTCATGGAATCATACAGATCCTGTTCATTATTGATTTACCTTTCTGTGGCCCCAATGTCATAGATCACTTTATGTGTGATCTTAACCCTTTGCTTGATCTGGTCTGCACTGATACCCACATTTTGGGGCTCTTTGTTGCTGCCAACAGTGGGTTTATCTGTCTATTAATATTTCTACTTCTTGTGGGCTCCTACACAGTAATCCTGTACTCACTAAGAAACCAGAGTGCAGAAGGGAGACGCAAAGCCCTCTCCACTTGTGTCTCCCACATTACAGTTGTTGTGTTATTTTTTGTGCCCTCTCTATTTGTGTACATGAGACCTGCAACTACTTTACCCATCGATAAGGCAGTGGCTGTGTTCTACACTATGATAACACCCATGTTAAACCCTTTAATCTATACCTTGAGAAATTCTCAAATGAAAGATGCTTTTAGGGGATTGTTCAATAGAAAAATTTATTCAGAAGACAAATAAATATAGTTCTATTCACATCAGAAAAAAGACCAAGTCCACATTTTAGACTGACTCAATATAGAACATTTACAGAATGAAGAATAGAACAACCGTCCTTTATCGTATGGCCATGAAGGAAGCAGAAATAAGAACTATATAAAGGAAAAACCTATCCCAGTCTAGGTTATAGCTGCACTACTGTTATAGTACACATTTCCTCTCTCTCCCTAATGCTTATTTAGGATTAATTGAATACTGTGTCTTAATTTAAAACGGCTTGTTATAATGAGGTGAGCCACAGGTTGTTCAGGTCAGAATATTGTGATTTCTGTTTCAACTCCCTTATTTATTATCTAATCAAACAAACTGTGTTTTTGTAGGTTGAATATTTGCTATTGACCCCTGACAGCTAAACCCATTATTAATTTTTCATTTGTATGTCCTGGTTGTGTGATATTTTTTATTTGTAAGTCCCCACTAACAGTAAAGAGTGATAACAGAAACAATTGTGGTCCATTTTCTCAGGCATAACTATCTTTCTCAGGGTTTTTAACATATTATGTCTTCTGAGCTTTGCTAGGTTGAATAGTATGGTTTGGATGTAAATGATACTAACATTTCCATTTCATTGATCCTTGAATATCTCCTTCACCATCTTTAGGTGAGGGGATTTGCTCACTGTGAACTCTATTTTTTAGTCATGTCACAACCAAATTTATAAGCAATGACCTCATCACTACCTGAGCTATACCATTAAATGAAGGCTCTTGGTCTAGTAAGTCCATATTGTTATGGCTGATATGATATAGCTTGAAGTTTGCTCCACCACCATCATATATGTTCCTGGGTCAGAGTTCTTTGAAACATAGTTCATCTGGGTCACATTGTACTCAAAGAGTCTTTCTTGTAGTAGAGTTTATTATTTCAGAACAAAGTAGGGTTGTGGGAGTGAATTACATAAGCTAATTTCTTTAAGGTTTTCAAATTATCTCTTTTAGTTGTGGAATTATAATATAATTACATCATTTACTCTTAGTGTAAACTCTCTAAAATACCTATCCTTCTTCTCTTTTAAATACATGGCCTTGTTTAACAAACAGTATTGCTTATCAGGGCCATTCGCTCAGAACTTCCCATAATAATTTTCACAGGTAGTGTATTTAAGTTCCTCAGGCAGATTCCTACTACAAGAAGAAAGCATTTCTGCTAGTGGAGAAAATTTATCACCTGTAAGAATTCTTTTCTTTCTGTTCAGTTTTCTTAGTTTCTTCCTCATGGAGTTAAGGAAGTAGAACTCATTTATTAAAATCTTCTTTGTATTAAAATTTATTTGTCTCTGAGAACTCTGTATCTCCATGAAGCTTTTCTACATGCAGAACATGATACCGGACTTTTTTCTTTCTCACTTGAGATATATAAACTTATATTTAAATAAAAATGGATTTACCCATCCTAGGACACGTAGCCAGAGTGAGCTCACTTCAGTCAATCAGGAGACAGAGACCCTAACCCTGTCCTGCAGAACTCTAGCAAAGCATCAACTCTTGCCATGTGGCTGGGGTGGGAAAAACCCAGCAAAATGAACCATCCAGGAGCCTGCCCAATGCCTTGGTGCAGGGAAGTTGGGCAATATAATGATCTCTTTGTGATGAGGAAGTAGGCCCAGCACAGTATCATGGTGCCCTAAGTAGGACAATGATACACACATAGGCCTGGAGCTGTCTACTCCTGGCCCACTCATATATGCACTATTAGAGGGGACAAAAAATGGTATGGTGTAGTGCACATACCCTGAACAGCAAGGAGGACGTGACTCTGGGATGATCTTCATGCAGTTTAATTCAGGATCCTTGAAACATGATTCTTCTGACCCGTGGGACCCCGGGGGACCCCTGCACAGGCTTACATCCCCTTGTGCTAACCAACCCTAGTGAGCTATGTGGATCCTGCAGATAGGCTACTCTAATGCAGAAGCAGATAGGATGACCAGACTTAACCAAATAAGGGCTTGTATACACCAGAGAGCACTCACCGTCTGGGAGGTGGAAGACAGAAGCCAGCACCATCTTTAAGGCGTAGCACTTGGCAGCTCTCTAAAGTTCCCCCTTTTTGTTTTAATAACACAATAGGCAAAGGTAGTGGTCTGGTCTCCAGTAAAGCAGTGGACATTGTAATGACCCTGAATCCTGGTAGTCAGCCAAGTCAGTGCCACACCCGTCCGGTATCTTTTTCCTGGAGGTGGGGCCATGAACACAAACCCACATGCAACCAAACTTGCCCTTCTTGGAGTTGCTCACTTCCAGAGCTAACTCAGAGTGAAGTGCTAAGCCATACAGCCTGAGCATGATCAATTCTTGTTCATGACTGTAAGCCATGCTTGGGGTGATTGTCCTGCCTCAATGGCTGTAAATGCCTGGACAACCATAGCTGCATACTGCTTCTGAGCAAATCTCATCTTGCAAAGGCACCACAGGCCCACAAAGGAGATAAGCAATAAGAGGACAGCCAAGGCTCCCATTCCCGCCCACTCTTTCAGATGATCCATGGCAATGGGAACCACGATGAAAATCCGGCAGCCAGTTCCGCAACCACACTTATCGAATTTACTGCAATGATGGTCATTCCCAGCTGTACTATTAAGTCATAAAAGTCAGAAGACCAATTTCCTAAAAGATGGCTAGACAATTGTCATGACAAATTAGCAGCATGTGTAAAGTTCTCATACTGAATGCTGGTAACACTCAAACCTGGATATTTCTTTTCACATCCCAATTTGGCCAGCTGCCACAAGGTATCTATTTTCTCCTGCACCAGAACAATTCTTTGGTTTACAATCATTAAACCTCTTTTTAGTTGAGCACAAATTGTGGATTGAGCATCCAAGGCGGTAGCCGTATTCTTGGACAACTCATTTAACTTAGAGGCTGTCTGCACTGATGTACTCATAACCACAGCAGCTGTGACTGAATCCACACTGCAAAAGAGATAGCTGCAACTATGGCTGCTGTAATGCCAAAAATCTCTCCCTGCAGCCTCTACCAAACAGGTCATAAAATCTGAAAATGGTTCCATTGGGCCTTGCAGTATCTTAGTGAGGTTACTACTCACCTCTCCCTTATTGGGTAATGACTTCCATGCTTTTATGGCAATCTGATTTACTTGTTCAAAAACTGGTAATGGATATCCTGTCTGTTGATTGGCTAAGCGTCCCTGTCCCAGCAACATGTCCCTGCTTCATGCTGCATTTCCGGCTGCCAGATTAGCTGCAGCCTGCTCATTGGCATACTCAATTAAAAAGGCTTTATAATCCAGATACTGCCCAGGGCTTAGGCATGCTTGAGCCAGTGCACTCCAATCACTAGGAGTCATGGTATGCCTATTAGGGGCTTCAACTTGAACTACAGTAAAAGAAGCTGAAATTCCATATGTTCTCATGGACTCAGACAAAGCCTTGATGACCTAAAGTCTAAAGGCTCATAATATCTATTGCGTTGGTCATCCTGGAAAACTGGATAGGCAGGCTTAAGTCAGTTCGTTCTGCTTTCCAGACCTCAGGGCAAAAGGAAAGCCCTGTACCTCAGTCCCGCCCTTCCTCACTTTGATCAGGAGAAGGTGCTGATGGCATTGTCCCAGGAGGGTTTTCCTCCTCCTTACATAGCCATTTCTCCTTTCTTTCCCTTCTCCATTCTTTAAGGGACTGTTTCTGAACCTTTTCTACAAGGGCTTGTAATTCTTCCTCAGAATCTGTTTCATCCATACCTCACTCTCCTGTGTTCTCAACCTCTTCTGATCTTTCTTCTTGTAACATTTCTAGCCCAGCTTTCCCTTTTTCCATTGCCTCTTTACAGTACCTCTGGTCTTCAATAGAGCTATGCACTAACTTCCAAACAGATCGGAGTCCAGACTTTAGCATTCCTTGTTCCTAAGCGAAATCAAGATCCCTGCCTAACTTGTCCCAGCACACTACTGTGAGGTCTCCCAAAACTGCGAACCAAGGTGCAATGGCATCACACTGGCTCAGGAATCTTTCTAGTGTGCTTTTATTTATTTTAAGTTTCTTTGACAAAAGTAGCTCCTGAAGAGCCAGAAAAATTGGATGAGACTGAGAAGTCCCCATTTTGAAAATTTTACTTTCGGTTCATTACCACCTCTTGCTCAAGTTGAGACATTATTGCTGCTTATTTCCAAGGTCTTTAACTTGGTCCCAACTTACCTGGGACTTTTTATTAATCCTTACTGTAGACCTTATGGCCTCTTTACCGAGGGCCTTAATTTGGTCCCAACTTACCTTGGGAACTTACCAGCTCTGCCCTGACTGCAAGAAGTTCTGATCTGAAGATTCCCTGTATGGGCCACCATTTGTGCTGCACCTACCCTCGACCAGCAAGGAGGACGCTACTCTTGCAGTTTAATTCAAGATCCTTGAAACATGATTCTTCTGAATCACGGGACCCTGGGGGACCCCTGTACAGGCTTATATCTCCTTGTGCTAACCAACCCTAGTGAGCTATGTGGACCCTGCAGATAGGCTACTCTAACGTGGAAGCAGACAGGGTGACCAGACTTAACCAAATAAGGGCTTGTATACGCCAGAGAGCACTCACCCTCGGGGAGGTGGAAGGTGGAAGCCAGTGCCATCTTTAAGGCATGGCACTTCACGGCTCTCTACAGTTTGGTATGAGAGAGAGAGAGAGAGAGAGAGAGAGAGAGAGAGAGAGAGAGAGAGAGAGAGAGAAAAATGGTTCAGGTCCTGTGGATAGAGGCATATCAGAAGAGATGAGAGAATAATGGAGCTGGCTGAGATCATGAGGGATCTGACTCCTTGACCAGTGGAAATACACAGGACAACAAGCCCTGTTATTTGTCTGGGCAGCACATCAGATATGACATTGTTGACAGCACAGGCAAACCAGTCATGAGTATCTGAGCATGGGAGACCTAGCCCCACATCTCATCTGCCACATGGCTGGGAGGGATCCCCTTCCCTCACCCCAACTCATCAGTGTCTAAGGCAGGTGGGAGAGTCAACCCTGAGTTAAAAAGAGTAATAGAACTGTTTCTTCTCTGAACAAGCTGCAACTCTTTGAAGGCCCTGCACCTCTCCAGGGCAGCACAACCTAGCCAACCCTTTTAAGTGAAGTGTGGGTGAACCAACCTGAAGTTGTGAGCATGGGAGAGCTTCCCCCATTTTCCACCTGTCTGGTGGCAGCATGAATAGGGGAAAGATGACCTCCCACTGCCCACCAAAACCAGAGGCAGGTGGGAGAGCTGGACCTGAGGTAACAATCGCCAGACTCTGTACTTTATCTGGGCAACACAATAAACACAACCCTATTGGTGGAGGTTGGGTGAGCCAGTCCCTAGGTAGTGAACAAAGTAGAACTGTCCCCATTACCCATCAGTCTTAAGATGGCATAGGTGGGGAGAGTTCTCCTCCACCCTTTCCCCCACGAATCACCACTGAGACAGATGGAAAAGCTGTCCCTGTGGTAATAAGAGTGGGAGAGCTATCCATGACCCCACCTGCTGCAACAGTCCAGACAGCAGGTCCTGCCCCTCACCGGGGAATCACAATAGAGCCAACCCTGTCAGCTGAGGTGTGAGTGACCATAGGAGAGGTGTTCTCATTCCTCATCTGTCTTTTAGTGGCATGAACAGGGAAAGGATGCCCTTCCTCCCATCTATCAATGCCTGGGACAGGTGGGAGACTTGGCACTATGATCATACGTGTGGGAGACCCATCCCCAACCCCTACCAGCTGTAACACTCAGGGGAGCAGGCCCTGAACCTCACCAAGGCAGTGCAATAGAGCCAACCTTGTTAATGCATGTGTGGTTAAGCCAGACCCCAAGTTATGAACATGGAGCGTTGTCCCTATTACCCTTTGTCTTGAGGCCCAGGAGAGATGTCTTCCCCCTTGCCCATCCATATGTGGAGAAGGTGGAAGAGCTAGCCATGTGGCCATAAGAACAGGAGAGCCAACTCTATCAGGCAGTTGTGGGTGAGAGCTTGGAAGTTATCTACATGCAAGAGCTGTTCCCATTTCTCATTAGATGAACCAACCCTATAGCTGCTCAGGCCTAGAGCCAGGTCATGACCTGGCTCACTCCAACATCCGTCCCATTCTTTGACTTTCTGGAGCATATGAAGGAACCTGACCTGCAGACTCAAAGTTGCAGGATCTCCACAACACAGACCAGCAACAGGATACCCAGGAATAGTCCTAGTGAGGACCCAGAATTGATAGCATAGTAGAAGTCAGAGGCCTCAAACCAGACCAATGATTATTTGTGATTAACATTTCCAAGATACATGGACAAATGATTTATAATGTGACTTACTGTGTCACACTGCAGCTTTCATGGTGAGATTTCTTTTTATTTTTCCTCTTTTTATTATTTTTTTCTCCTAAGATTTGTTTTATTTGATGAGAGTTGCAAGGATTGAGGGTGGAACAAAAAGAAGCAAACACACCCAGGAGGAGTAGACACCTGGAAATAATCAAATTAAGGGTTGAAGTCACTGAAGAAGAAACAAAGGAAACACTATAAAGAAATTCTACAGCTTAAAAACACCTTCAGTACAATGGCAGGATACAGGATTTACAAACACACACACACACACACACACACACACACACACACAGACACACACTCACGCAAACACACATGCATACACACAATCAGTAGTTCACCTATATATACACAATAAATGGGCTGAGAAAGAAGAGAAATATCACCCGGCACAATAACCACAAACAACATAAAATATATTGGGCAACCAAACAAGAGAAATACCTGTATGACAAGAACTTTAAGTCTTTAAAGAAGGAAATTAAAGAAGATATAAGAAGATAGGAAAATCTCCCATGCTCTTGGATAGGTAGGATAATCATAGTAAAAATGTCAATCTTACCAAAAGCAATCTACAGACTCAATGCAATCCCTATCAAATTTCAAGCACAATTCTTCACAGATCTTGAGAGCACAATACTAATCTTTACATATATATATATATATATATATATAAAACAAAAACAAAAAACAAAACAAACAAACAACAACAATAAGAAAAACAAAAAACAAAAAACCATGTATAGCCAAAACTACCTTGTACAATAAAAGAACTTCCTAAGGCATTACCACCCCTGACTTCAAGCTCTACTATAGAGCTAGAGTAATGAAGACAGCTTGATAATTGCTTAAAACAGAAAGGTGGAACAATGTAATCAAATTGAAGACCATGATATTATTCCACATAACTATGAACAACTGATTTTTGACAAAAAAAGCTAACATACAATAAGGAAAAAGAGCATCTTTAACAAATGGTGCTTGCATAACTGTGCTGACACATAGAAGATGGCAGATAGATCCATATCCATCACCATGTACAACACATAAGTCCAAATGGGACAAAGACCTCAACATAAACCCAGCATTGGTGGGGTATGCCTTCAATCTCAGCACTCAGGAAGCAGAGACAGGTAGATCTCTGTGAGTTTGAGGTCAGCATGGTCTATAGAGCTAGTTCTAGGGCAGGCTCCAAAGCAATACAGAAAACCCTGTCTTGAAAAATACAAACAAAACATAAAAGATCTCAACATAAATTCAGCCACACTGAACCTCTTACAAGGGAAAGTTGGAAGTATCCTTGTATGAATTGGCACAGGAGACCACTTTCCAAACATAACACTAGTAGCACAGCTACTGAGACTGAAAATTAAAAAACTGGACCTCTTTAAACTGATAAGCCTTTGTAAGGCAAAGTACATGGTTATCAAGACAAAACAGCATCCAACAGAATAGGAAAGATCTTCACCAACTCACATCTGACAGAAGGTTGGTCTCCAAATAAAAAAAGAACTCAAGAAGCTAGTCACTGAAACAACAAATAATTCAATTTTAAAATGTGGCACATGTCTAAATGTAGAATTGTCAATAGAGGAATCTCAAATGGTTAAAAGGCACTTAAGAAATTGCTCAACACACAAGTTAGTTTTCAATATCATTATCAGGGAAAGGCATATAAGGTAGGCTTTTCACTGTTGCTCAGATTGTTAGTCAGGGTCATCCTTGTAGGTCTCTGGTTATTTCTCTAGATTCAGTTTTCTCTTCAAACCTATAATGGTTCCCTCTATTATGGTACCTCTTTTTTTCACTCTCGTCTATTCATCCCCCAACTCAATCTTCCTGGTTCCACATGTTCTTCTCTCCTCCCCCTCTCTTTCTCCTAACTCCCTTCTCCACTCTCTGCTCCCCCACGCACTCCCAATATGCTCAGGAGATATTGTTCCTTTACCCTTCTGTGAGGGACCTTGTATGAATCTCTTAGGTTCCTCCTTGTATCCTAGTTTCTCTGGCTGTGTAAATTATAGGCTGGTGTTCCTTTGCTCTATGTCTAAAGTCCATATATGAGTGACTACATACCATGTTCTTCTTTTTTGTGACTGGGTTACCTCACTCTCAGGATTGTTTCTTCAAGTTCCATCAATTTGTCTGTGAATTTCAATATTCCATTTCCCCCCACACACACTGAGTAGTATTCCATTGCATAAATGTGCCACATCTTTTTTATCCATTCTTCAGTTGAGGAGCATCTAGGTTACTTCCAGGTTTTTGCTATTACAAATAATGCTGCTATAAACATAGTTGAACAGATGTCTTTGTTGCATGGATGAGGATCATGTGGATATGTGTTACGAGCAGGATTATTCCCCACCACCGGTCTGGCCCCACTACCACGTCAGCTCCCAATAACACGCAGAGACTCTGTATTTGATACAATGCTGTTGGCCACTTATTATCATTGTTTATTGGCTAGCTTTGTCTTAATGATTAACCCATTTCTACTATTCTAAGTATTCCCACATGGCTCATCTTACTGGAGAGCGGCGGGCCCACATCTGCTCTCTCCAGACTCTACATGCTGACACCTCCTCCCTACTTCCTCTTTCCTCTTTGTCTCTTAGCCCCACCTATCTTGCTTTCCCATTGGACACAGTGCTTTATTCATTAACCAGTATGAGAAACATATTTACAGAATAAAATCTCCCATCATATCCTCTTTTCTGTCTAAAATAAAAAGGAATTTAACATTAGCATAGCAAAATATACCATACAACAGTTATCAAATATGAATCACAGTTAACAATATTTAGTGTGTGTGTGTGTGTGTATTTCTCAAAATGATTACTTGGAATTCTTAAAGTTTAGAATGACTCAACTTTCAGTGTACCTTTTTTTTTTTTTGCAACTTGCCATACCATATTTACAGTATTCATACAGTATGTAAACGTTTTATATCATCCATTGACCTGCCTTCCTCATAATGCTACCAACAAAGAAAATGATTTCCTTTCAGCAGACTAAAACAACAACATCAAAAGCCTAAGTTGTGCAAGCTGTTAACCCCACCATAATGTCTAAATAACAATGCTATTGGGTTCATATTCCATACTCAATAGAAATAAGAGAAGACACCAAGAGGACATTGGGGCTCCGATTTGAAGAGTGGTCTTCTGTGACCTGGAAGGTGTCAATTCCTGTCACCCCTAGAGAACTGCCTGATAATCAAGATGGAAAATGTGGAAATATTGAAATTGCCTTACTTGGTGCCAGCAGGAGGGTAATGCAACATAAATTAACCTATCTGCATGCTTAGTATACAGGCTATTTTTTATCAACTTGACTCAAGTTAGTGTCATCTGAGAAGACAAAACTTCAGCTGAAAAAAAATCACCCACATAAGATTAGCCTGCAGATCTTGATTGATGATTGATGTAAAAGTGTCTAACCCACATCAAATGATGCCTTCCTGGGCAGCTTTTCCTGGGGTGTAGAACAAAATAAATTGAGGAATCCAGAAGTAGTGCACCAACATGAAGCATCCTGTCAGGGACTCAGCTTCAGTTCCTTCTTGCAGCTTCTTGCCTTGAGTACCTACCCTGACTTCTGATGATGGCCTTAATTCTGTAAGGTAAAATAAACTCTTTCTTCTCAAAGTTGTTTTCTGTCATGGTGTTTTATTATAGCAATAAAATTCCTAACTAAGACACTAGATGTGATATTTTAGGGAATGGTATTGTAGTCAAAGCATAGATAGATAGAAAAATAGATAGAAAGATAGATAGATAGATAGATAGATAGATAGATAGATAGATAGATAGATAGATAAAGGCTCATAAGATGTCACAAATAGAGACAGTGCCAAAAATTACCATAGCATAGAAAGTTGGCCATGGCAACATCATCTAGAATAATAATGTTGATTTCATTGCAGTTATCAATATAGTGCAGTGTTAAAGAATCTTATTTGGTGGTATTGTTTTTGCCAGACAAAAGTCTTTGGTCTATGAGACTGAGCAAAATACTCACATACTTTGATATATGCATCAGTCAAAAATTTTTGGTACATGAGTACATTACAGGGTATTATGTTTGAAGGTCACTTCCATGTGGAAAAATAATAGGATGAAGTTACTGGTTGTTGATCCTCAGGAAAAAGTCAACTTGATGTATATGTTGTGCTCGAGTTTAAATATTTAAAAATAAGATAATTTTCTAACCAGTATATTTCCATGTTTCTAACCTCACCTTGGTCTTGGTCAAATCACAGACCATCATATATTGCTGTTTCTATCTTGTTCCTTTTAGACTTGTGTCTGATAACCTTCCCTATTTTGTCTACCAAATTATATACATAGATTTGCTTTCAGAAAATTGTACTGCATCATTCATGTATTAGTATAGAAATCTCTCTGAAAGTCCTTTCTCACAGTAATACACTATTTCAAAGAAATTGTGTGAGAAGCAACAACTGCTCTGCCAGTTCTTATCTTAAAATTATTATAAGTGGTCTCTTATCTTAAAATACTAATACAAACCATAACAAAACATCCTTTCATCCACTATCTTATATACAGCTCCTAGAACAACCTCTAAAACATCAAGCTTTCTCAGCGTTCTGTGATGAATAACTGGAAATTAACACTGTATTTACTCAAGGTATTTGATTTTCATTGGTGTTAAACTGCCTATTGACCACATACATTTTACAAATGAATGTTGTAATTTAAATGTTTTAATTCCATACTGATCCTACAATTATTGACATATTATCATAATGTTTGCTTTAAGGAAATGTTATCCTAAATTCTCTGGAGCCCAAAGATTACCATATATCCCATCAGTGAAATATTAAATGCAAGTATGTCTCTATGATATTATCATGGTAGAATCTTTTGTTTGTTTGTTTGTTTGTTTGTAGACAGAGTTTCTCTGTATTGCTTTGGAGCTTATCCTGAAACTTGGTCTGTAGACCAGGCTGGCTTTAAAAACACAGAAATCCACCTGCCTCTGCCTCCCAAGTGCTGGGATTAAAGGTATGGACTACTAATGCTTAGCTATCATAGTAGTAGAATCTTTGTTTCTGAAAGCCCACATCTTGGATATAACAGAAAATACATTCTGCTTCTGTAAAGAAGACCTAACTTCAAGATAAGGACACATAATTTGAAAATATCTCCAGCCAACTAAGAAGCATTGCTTTAGTTTTCCTCTCTAAATAATATCAAGAAATAGTTGAGAATTTGGGTGTAGTGTTGGTGCATTTGATATTCTTCTTTTTTATGTGTGAACATGTAGGTCTCTAAGTCTTTCTTAGACTTAAATTCCATCAACAGTATTAATGAGAATGTATTTCCCAACTAGGAATGTTTTCTTTGATGGGATTCCAACATGCAGGAGAATGTATCACATATGTTTCCAAGGATTACAACATGTGAGAGTGAAGACTAAAATCCAAGAGATATTCTAATGAATAGGTTTTATTTTTATCATGGATCTTAAGGATAAAACTTAGACATAGAAGTGGAGATTAAACAGTGGCAATGACTGAGAAAGCCAAGAAATACTTCATTTTTATTTTTAAGTAGTAATTTACAAGGAAACTGAAGAAGCCATGGGAAAGTAGTCAAGGAAAACCCCCAGAAGAGCTCATTCCAGTAGAGAAGAGGGAAAAAAGTTAGAACATTAAACTGAAGAGCTTTATATTGTTCAAAATACAGGTTGCTTGTGTGTGTGTGTGTGTGTGTGTGTGTGTGTGTGTGTGTGTGTGTGTGTATGTGTATGTGTGTGTGTGTTTCCTTGTAATGAAGGATAAGTATCATAAAATGGCTGGGTAAAGTGTCCTGGAAACCAGACCATAGCCAACATATACCTTTATGTGACTTTAAATTCAAATGATTGTTCTAACTCTGTTGTGCCGAGAGGACTTGAACTTGTAGGAAATATTTGTTTATGTCTTAACAGTTAGTGATGTCCCTTTTCCTCCATTTTGTGCACATGTTTTTCAACACATTTTTCACCTCTGCATTTCTCAAGGTATAAATCAAGGGATTTAACATTGGCTCAACAACAGTAAAGGACACAGCCATTGCTTTGTCTATTGGAAATAACACCACAGGTCTCATATATAAGAAAATACATGGTACAAAAAACAATACAACCACTGTGAAGTGTGAGCTACACGTGGAGAGAGCTTTGCTTCTCCCTTCAGAGCTATATGACTTGAGGGAGCAGAGGATTACCATGTAGGAAGTAATGAGAATAAGGAAAATGGACATACACATTACCCCACTATTGAGAATGACTAAGAGACCCAAGATATATGTATCCATGCAGGCCAGTTTCAGCAATGGAAACAAGTCACACATAAAGTGGTCAATGACATTGGGGCCACAGAATGGTACTTGATACATAAAGAGAAGCTGAATGGTTGCATGCATGAATCCTCCCACACAAGCACCTCCTATCATCAAGCAGCACACCCAAGGACTCATGATGGTCATGTAGTGCAAGGGTTTACAGATGGCCACATAGCGGTCATAGGACATCACAATAAGAAGGATGATACCCACACCACCAAAGAAATGTTCTGCAAATAGCTGGGTCATGCAACCTTCAAATGAGATGATAGTCCTCTCAGAAAAGGAATCAATAATCAACTTTGGAGCAATAACAGAAGAGTAAGTGACATCCATGAGTGACAGAGATAAAAGGAAGAAGTACATGGGTGACCTCAGACTAGGGCTTTTGGTTATGGTTACCACAATGAGTAGATTTCCAAAAACTGTGGCCATGTACATAATTAGAAAGAAAGCAGCCAATATTTTCCTCAGCTCTGGATACACTGTAATTCCCAAAAGAATGAACTCAGTCACATTGTTTTGATTCACCATTTTTGTGATCTTGAGACCATACAAAATTCTAAGCTGAAGAATCTGCAAAACAGTGTTACCTTTAGTGAGTCATCATGTAATCATGTGGACATCTATTTCTTCTTCATGATATATGTCTCCATCCATTTGTACAATAGCAAATAGCAAACAAAATCTGACTGTAGTTTCAGTCTTAATGAACTCAAGACAACTTTTTTTTTTCATTAGTTCACCTGTTGTTTTCTGTCTTATACTCACTCCTTGGACACTTTGGGAACTCTTCTTCACACCTAAGTGTGTGAGTAGTCCTAAGAATATCACATAATTAAACCCTGAGAAAACCTTGACTATTGAAGTATACCAGCTAACAGGTATTCAATAACTTGTTTAGTTTATTCTTGGCTTGCTGTTTTGTCATTCTGTGTCTCACAACTCTTCATTATTGTGTCATTTTTTTTCACACACAATAGAAGGAACATTAACTTGCAAGACTTCCTGAACATCTTAAAGGCTCTGGTTTTTGCACACTTGAAAGTAGAATATTAAGCTTCACTTACTATTCCATGTGCACAAGGAAAATGTTTAGATTTGCATGTACTTATGCCATGTATTTATTGAACATTTACAATGTTCTAATTGAAGAACCTTGAGGAAAATAGAACACCATGGACTACTTATCAGAATCAACATCTTTTCCACACATATTTACTTTATGAAATTACACTATGAATATTATTATTACATATAGCTAATATTGGTGATTCTCTACTATGCCTCATGTAATTTCAGGTCTTACAATGTGGTTCATTTTTTTTTTCATTTTAGAGATTAGAAAATCTGGCATAAAGAGGTGGCAGGAGATGATACAAATTCTCATAAATAGTAAATATAGAAGTCAAATCCAAATTTAGCATTTCTGCTTTTAAAACTAAAAGCAATTTTGTATTCCAGGTTATTGGCTAGTGGCCAATATGAATGACATTTATTATATAATTTAAGTATGATAATGATCTTCTGAAAATTTTTTATGCTTCTTATGCTTGCTTTAGTCAATGATTCAGTAGTAAAATTCAGTGACATTCTTATGAGAAGTTACTATCAATGTTGGTTTTAGCATTTTAGGAGTACATAGTCAATTTATTCTATTCAATCAAAATTCAAATCTTTGCAATATATAAAAATAATTTCATTCATTAAATTGATCAGTTGATCTCCAGAAAGTCAGATGACATACTTACCTCTAGAAATGGAAGTATCACCAGCAAAACATGGCTGTCAGTCCCAATGCATCCAGGCTCAAGCATATTTCATAATTACTATTCCAGCTCTTAAACATGTGATAAGCAATTTCAAGAGCTGAACTATATATTGGTCTTTGAATTCAGCCTTCATATCATTTTCAAATGTGATATTTTTCAACAACTTCCGAAAGAAAATAAAATTTTAAATTATAAAATTCCATTGCTATCACATGGTTCTACATTACCAGGCTGTAATTGTGCACATAATAAAAGACACAAAAGAATTACTGACACATCAAAATTTATAGTTGTAAGTATATTTGATGATTCTATTGTTGCAACAACTTCAACTTATCTCAGATTAACAAGAACATGTTTAATAACTATTTTTTTTTAAAAAAAAATGCTTTCAATTTCATTCTGTGTGGTTTCTATGACCCGCAAAAGCCAGTTAGCTTGATGACCCCAGTAAGTAAAAAAAAAAAAAAAAAAGGTTGAACAAGTGATTCTTTAAATCTAGGTCAAGGTTAGCAAAGGCACAACTCCAGCAGAGATGTTCTCATGTGGACTCTTAATGCTAGGAATCTAAATAGAAGCAGACAATCTAGTCACACAAAGAGTTTACCTTCATTAGAATAGATTTTCAAACAACCTCACAGAAAGATTAAAAACAGATGCACTGAGTGTTCATGTACTGAAATAAGAAATAGCTTTGGGATAGGAAAAGGACTTAAATGTCCTCTACATAGAAAAAATTCTCCGAAACTCAGCCAGCAGCTCCTTATAATAACACCCACCAAACCATGTCTATCATTCAGCTCTATTTTGAGCTTATTATTTGAGCTGCTTCCTAAGTATAAACACCAGTAATATTATCCCTTGGGTAATGTACTTGAGGACAAAGAGGTCACAGTGAATATTGCAAATGGTACACATTTCTAAGACATATGGGCTTTCATTATTGTGCATACCTTAGTGGCTGTATCTCTACTGACTGATGATCAAATCACTTTACCAGTAAATTCCCATCTACCCCTGCAGTGATTATGGTTTTCCCAATGGCAGAGCTACAGTGGAACCTGGCCAGCTAATACTTCAAAAGCAAACCAAACAAAGGAATAATAAAGATATTAGTATAACCTATTTAATTATTGGCTCTAATTTATTGTAACAACTGCCCCACAGTTATCTACTTCTCTGAAAATATACAAGAGAATACTGCCAATCTAGGCTGTATACCAAGGTCCCTGTATCAGCATTTCTCATCAGTTATTTTGATAACCTATTATCAGTTCATACAATTACTGAACTGGTGGCAAAATTAAGAATTTTTAAAAGATACCTTACTCAAGAAAATTAAGAAATAAATCATTCCTATCTTCAGAAGTAACATTTTTGTAAAATATTTCAAATTTAGAACTATGTGTCATAACAATCTTTTTTCTGGTTTAAAATTTACAATGTTATTCCCTGATTACCACTGACTGTTTAGTGTATTTGACTAAAAAGTGTTCTGATGAAGTATTGTACATAATAATGTAGACATAGGTAAGATCAGTGTTCCTCAGCCTATTACACTCACCTCCCCAAAGAATAATTTTTATATATCTTCTTACTTTAGTAATCCTGCCTCTGAAATTCCACATGCTACAACTACTTATGTTCATATGTTCTTAATTTTGTGCTTTAAATTTAAAATGGCTATGATATTTTCAAATATAATCAAGCAAATTTTTATAGATTTAGGAGACATCTCATACATATTTGTATTAGGCCATTTATTTTGTTTTGTACTTAAAAAGATTGAAGAAAAGATGAATTCTCATAAATTATTTTTCTTTTTAGAGTATAGTCATTGTTCATAATGACTATACTTGTATAATAAACATAGTTTCATAGTAGCATATAACACACTTTAACCATATGCTACTTCCATACTTTTTATTTTCTCTTTCACCCACTGGTCTTAGTTCTATGCATTTCTAGACAGGTTCACTTCTTCCTTTTTATATAAATTATTTATTTAAATTTGAAACAAGCTTGTTCTACATATCAATCCCAGTTTCCATACTTTGACCCACCAACCCCCATCCCATTCCCTTTCTGCTCCCAAGGGAGGGTGAGTCCTTCCATGGGGAGTCTTAAAAGTATGTGACATCATTTGGGAGAGGGCCTCGACCCTCCCCTGTGTATCTAGGCTGAGAGAGTATCCCCCTATGTGGAATGGGCTCTCAAAGTCCATTTGTATGCTAGGGATAAATACTGATCCCCACTACCAGAGTCCCCATAGACTGTCCAGTCCTCCCAACTAAAACTGCATTTAGGGAACTTGGCTCAGTCCTGTGCTGGTTTCCCAGCTATCAGACTAAATGTATTTTCTCTCATTGTGGAACCTAGACAATGTGTAGCATCACAAGATGATGTTTGAGATAATGAACATAGAAGTAGACCTGTCTGACAACCTCAATCCTGCATAAAGACAGTGTAGACAGTCACCAGTGCTATGAGTTTAGGCTTGTGATGGCTACATGACACCAAGATGGTAATAAGAACCCTTCCCTTATTTTTTTCTGACTAGGTTTCTTTTCACCCCTTCCTTCAAAACATTCCATGAACTTAGTGTGGCTAGTATAAATTCCTTGTTTAGGGCTGATCACACTGTCACCTTTTGAACATAAATATGAAAAACAGCAAACATCTGTGAACAGGCCCCTGCACACTTTTAGAAGTTCCCTTGCACTATAATGCCTGTTAGCTCCTCATAGTGAATTATTCTCCCTTCATATTTCATGTTGGTTTTTTACACATTTTTTGCAGATAATATTCTTAACACCAATATCTCAGTTTAGAAGTTACTCAGAAAAGTCCTGCTTTTACTAGAGATGGCACTTGGGGGAGGAGGTCTCTGGCTAAATGAATTAGGTCTTAAATGGCAGAAGTAGTGATCTCTTATAGTTCCCAGAGAATAGGAGAATGAAAGTAGTTACATAGAGTGAGCCTACATCTGGTTTCTACAATTTACTGACAGGAGGCAGGATGTGGGAAGAAGAATGTATGGCAACTAATGTCCTCTTTGACATAAATGTGCATTTCTAGATGAGGAATCTGGGCACCTAAGAGACAATGATTTCAGTAGAGGGACTATCAGCATCAGAGAAAAGAACTGTTATAGGTATTATGGTATAAGCCTTAGTCTAGTCTTGTTCTTAACATTGCATTCTTTCAGCTCACCTACTTAGCTATACAATGATTAATATATAAATTTTCTGAGAATCAATTATTTTCTAACATTTCCCTTAATTTTTATACAGTCGGGTCTAGCATTAAATGTATAGTACATACAAGGAAAGTATTTTTCTTATTGTATCAAATATAGAGTCTCAGAGTGTTATTTGGGGCTGGTGCGGTTGTGGGTCCAGACCGTCAGCAAGCGGGCTGGCGGAAAACATGCATGCTACAGTTGGCACTCAACGTGGGGCCCAACGGGGCTATAAGAACTTTCACTTAAAATTAATAAAAGCTTAAGAAATGTTTTAGAAACAAAGGAACACAGACTAGCAAGACTTCTTGGTAACAGCATTTTCTTGGTTGGATTTGTTTTGCTGTAGACAGATTTGCATGGCTCCTTTAAGGGAGGTTTCCAAAATTAGCATAAGTGGCTAATAACCGCCTTGCTTTTAAAGAACTCTGCTAACAATTCATTGGTGTGTACGAGAACTGCAATAAAGGTTTACACTGTGTTTTAAAAAAATACACTGGCTTGGGAGAGAAAATGAAACAGGATACAATGGTTTAAAAAAGAAAAAACAAGGTAAAATGGATGGGTGTGGTGGGGCATGCCATTAATCCCAACACTTGAGAGGCAGAGGCAAACAGATCTCTGTGATTTCAAAGTAAACCTGGTATATAGAAGAAATTCCAGGACAGATAAAAGTTACACAGAGAAACCCTGTCTTAAAATATGTAAAAATAAAAATAAAAGAAATATAGTAATAAAAAAGAAACGTAAAGATAAAAAACACAAAAAAGTTTAGATACTATACGCGATTCTGTTGTCTTTAAATTATTTGATTGCTAAAAATAACAACTTCTGATAACAAAAAAAAATGTTTCTGGATTAATTCAATTTATATATTTTAAAAATGCTTTGACTCCAAAATTTAAGCCTAAGGACAAGTTACTGGGAAAAAAAGATTTCTATTTTTGTTTCCAGAAAAAATAAAAAGCTGTGACTTCCTTCTAGACTAATGTGGTTTGATCAGCAAGACCCCCTAAAGCAATGTCTACAACCAAGATTTCTACATCTTCTTAGGATCCCCCATGACAGCGCCCACTACCAGCAAAAAATAGTTTGAAAAGAACAATGCCTAAGTTTCCAAATATTGTTTATAAATGTTTGTTTTCATTTAAATAGGCTTGGTTATAAATGGCTATAACCACATACAATCTTCTTAAAGCTAAAAATAAAAAAAATGTAGTGGAATATTCACTGTGTCTGCTTCTTTGGCACTGACCACACCCATTGAGGAATGGAGCCAGGGGCAAAAGTGACCTATGGGCCTTGGTCTCAGAAGAAGGCAGAAAATGCTCTTTCTGGTGGGACACGGAGAGAGAAACATCCAGTTTTAACTGGTATGTTCATCTGTCTGTGTTTTGAGTTGTTTCTCCCTTAATAAACATCTATTCAGACTATTTGTTTATCCTGACCCTTATTAAACCTCAATAGATTTCCTTGTTGTTACCATATTGATTTCAAGCCTCAAATTGATTATTTCCTGGCATATACTCCTCCAAGGGTGATTGTTCTTCTTTTTGTTCTAGAACTTTCAATTGTGCTATTTATTCTCTAGTGTGACTATTCTCCATTTTCTTTATGTGGGCACTGAGGGCCATTTCTTCCATTCCCAGGAATGGTGCAATTGCACCCTATTCAATTTCTATTAGTTTGTAGGTTTCTGCAGGTTATGTTGTTATTGAGTTCTAACTGTAAAGCATGGTGAACTCATAAGATACAGGGGTTTCTTTTTTTTTTTTTTAACCTATTGAGGTTTACTATATTGCTGAGTATGTGGTTGATTTTAGAGAAGGTTCTATGTGGTGCTGAGAAGAAGGTATTTTCTTCTTTTTTGGATGGGATTTTCTATAAATGTCTGATAAACTTAATTGAGTTGTAACTTCTGTTAGTTCCTTTGTTTCTTTGTTAAATGTTGGTCTGGAGGACCTGTCTGGGATTGAGAGTGGATTGTTGAAATTTCCCACTATATCTGTGTGAGGTTTTATGTGAGATTTGAGTTTTAATAATTTTTTTTAATGAAATTATGTGCCTTTGTATTTGGGGCATAGATGTTCCGAATTAAGACTTCATTTTGACGGATTTCTCCCGTGATGAATCAACTTCTTTGACCTTTTGAATGATTTTAGTTAAAAGTCTCTTTTGTTATATACAAGTATTGCTACTTGTTTCTTGGGTCCATTTATTGGAAGTCTTTTCCAAACCTTTAACTCTGAGGTGATGTCTGTCTTTGAGTTGGAGATGTGTTTCTTGTATGCAGCAGAAGGATGGATACTGCTAGTATCCATTCTGTTAGTCTATATCTTTTTATAAACAAGGTATGAGGTATGACCATTAATATTGAAATATTAATGATAATTGATTGTTGATTCTCACTTGTTTGGGATTTGTTGGTTGTGGTAGTATTGTGTATGAATTTCCCCCTGTTTTTCTTTTGGCTGTTGGTTAAATGGGATTATCTATTGCCTATGTTTTTGTTGGTGTCGTTAATTTCTTTGTGTTGGAATTTTCTTTCTATAACTTTTTGTAGGGCTGCATTAGTTTATGTGTATTGTTTCAATCTGGGTTATTCATGGAGTTTCTTGGTTTTACCATCAATATTAATTGATAGCTTTGTTGGCTACAGTTGTCTGTGCTGGCACTAGTCATCTTTTATTGTTGACAGAATATCTACCCAGGACCTTCTGGCCTTCAGATTTTCCATGAAGAAGTCAGGTGTAATTCTGTTAGGTTTGCCTTTATATTTTATTTGTCCCTTTTCCTTTGCTGCTTTTAACATTCTTTCCTTAGTTTGCATGTTTGGTGTTTTGATTATTGTGTGGTGAGGGGACTTTCTTTTGTGGTCCTCTCTATTTGGTTTTCTGTAAGCTTCTTGTTCTTTCATTGGCATATCTTTTTTTCAGTTGGGAATGTTTTCTTATATGATTTGTTTAATATATTTTCTGAACCATTGGGTTGGGCTTCTTCTATACCTATTATTCTTAGGTTTGGTGTGTTCACAGTGTTCCATATTTCTTGGATATTTTGTGTCAGGAATTTGTTGGATTTAAGATTTTCTATGTTCGCTTAATCTATTTCTCCAGGTGTATCTTCATTGCCTGAGATTCTCCCTTCCATCTCTTGTATTCTGTTGGTTATACTTGCACCTGTTGTTCTTGATCATTTACCAAGGTTTTCTATTTCCAGCATTTCCTCAGACTGTGTTTTTATTTGTTTGATAGTTAGTTTTATTTTATTGTTTTATTTTCTCAATTTCAGCCTTCAAACCTTGCAGTGTTTGAATTTTTCTTGTAATTTTTGGTATGTCTTTTCCTCAATTTCTTTTTTTTAACTTTCATTTCTTTAAGGGATTTTCTTAATACCTGTTGAGGGTTTCTGTCATCATCACAAAGTTGTTTTTAGGGTCATTCTCTTCAGCTTCATCTCTATTGGGATGTTCAAGTTTTACTGGTGTGGAGTTCCTAGACTCCGGTGGTGTCTTATTGATCTTTCTGTTATTGTCTGTGTTCTTATAATGTTGTCTACCCCTCTATTTTCCAGGGTATACTGGTAGGGTCTCTTCCTCCTGCGGTGGGTATGGGACCAAGGTTCTGGTGGGTGCAAGCAAATCCAACACTTCAATGACTCTTCTATTCCAGGTAGTGTTTGCAGGACTACTCCCATGATTGTATGCTGTACCAGAACTTTGCCAGACTCTAGATGGGCTAATCTGATATGGCAGGCTTTCCTGCATGCAGTATTTTGTCCTCAGTCCTTAGGATGCTCTGAGCAGGACAATGGAAGACACTCTGGAAACAGGCCCACACTTACCCCTTCTTGTGTTTGGAGGTGGAACTAGGAAGTTGTCAGCCTCGGGTGGGCTGGTCCACAAGTACAGGCTACCTTATAAGCAGTTCTAGGACCTCAGTATGATCTATTTTGTCAGATGTAGGGATTACATGCCTTAGTGGTTAACTCTGAATTACCAATAATACATGGTGTTACATTAAGTAAAGAAATATAAGCACTACCTCTGGAGTCATTGAACTGAGAATGAATCCAGATTTGAATATGTTGTCATGTTCCTTGTGTTTTCTGTCCTTTGCTTATCTGTAGTATTTGTTTGAATCTATGCCTGTTTGTGCTGTGATTCTGTGCAGGTGTGTTATATGTGTGTTTCTGTCCATAACTATATCTTTCTGTTCTGATGAGTGTTTGGTGAGTCTGTGTGTTGGTCTTGTAACTATATGGGAATGATGGATATCTCTGTGTGTATGACTGTGAATGCATCTGGGTGTCTGTTTGTAATAAAATGGCTCCACAATATTTTTATTAAACATCACAGAAATCTTCAAATGTGAGGAGGATTAGAATATTTTGCAGAAATCTTAACCAAGTTAGTTGTACAAGGCATTAAGTGACAGGCTCAATCTGATTCCAAAAGATCCAGATAACAAATAAAATAGTTTCTTAGCCAACATCTGTAAATAGTTAATTTCAACCTAAATGGCAATTTTAGCAAGTTGATTTCAACCTTTGTATTTGCTACTAGGTCAGAGATATGGAAGTGTATGCAATCTAAGACTGTAGCAATATGTTAGCTTAGGTTTTAAAATTTGATTACATGGTAAATACTGAGTATCAGCAGTCTTAATTCTTCAGTTACCACAAGGTGGATTATTTACTTTGGGTATGAGGTCCAGGGAAAGTTTCCATCTCTTAGAATGTTGCACTCACAAAGTCAGATATTAAGATAGAAATGCCAAATGTTGCAAAACTTTAAAGGGTTCACACTATGCAACATGTTTATTTTGTTTTTGTTTGTGTGCCTAGACTTGGGATGAGAAAAACATAGAACAAATTTAATTGTTTGGAGTTTTGGACACTTTCCTGTTACAGCAGGTTTCCCCGCCGGCTGCTGCTGGTTCTGCCGCCATGGTCCCATAACCACGTGTGCCCCAAATAACACTCAGAGTCTCTGTATTTGATACAATCCTGTTGGCCAATTACCATTATTGTTAATGGGCTAGCTCTGCCTTAATTATTAACCCATTTCTACTTATCTAAGTATTTCCACGTGGTCGTCTTATCGGGGAGCCGCGCGGCAGGCTTCCTGCTCCTTCCCAGGCTACATCTTGACTCCAACCAACTTCCTCTCTCTTCCTCCTGGTCTCCTAGCCCCGCCTATCTTGTTTCCTATTAGCCACAGGGCTTTATTAACCAGTATGAGAATAACATCTCCCATCATCTCCTCTTTTCTGTCTAAAGTAAAAGAAGGTGTTTAACCTTAACATAGCAAAATATACCATTCAACAGTTATCAAATAAGAATCACAGTTAACAATATTTAGTCCATTAACATTTTGTAAGACTTAAAGAAAATATCATCTATCCTATCTTTGTGAGTCTAAAGTCCTATATGTAACTTATCTTTAATCCTAACTAAGGAAAACTATAACTATCTGTCTTCAATTCCTTCAAGACCACAGAAGGATAATATATAAACTCGAGAAATGACAGAGACAATGCATTGCCTGGTCAGTCACCTGAAGTTCTTCTGTAATGTTCCATCTTCAGCCCATAGGCCATAGTGTGTGTCCAGACTCCTCAACAAGGCAGGAAACTTTTCTCTGTGTCCTGTAGACTGGCTGTCTGGCAGCCTCTTCCATGAAGCAAGAATCCTGTAGCAATGTCCATCTTGCATCAGCAGTCACCTTTTTGTGGGTCCTGCATGTCCAGTTTCTACAACATAAAGTCAAACAGTCCAGAAGAGCAATACCTTGCCCAAATGGCTAGTCTTGCCATATTAGAAGCAAACTCC
Organism: Cricetiscus sungorus; assembly: GCA_030556225.1. NCBI lineage: Eukaryota > Metazoa > Chordata > Mammalia > Rodentia > Cricetidae > Cricetiscus > Cricetiscus sungorus. The sequence goes on along the minus strand of JANBXA010000372.1, from coordinate 27,694,212 downwards.
ATAACACGTTTCTTCGATATCCATCTTCCTTTTTGACGCAGGTGGTGTTACCAGGAGCAGTTGTGCCTCATTGTCAAGAAAATCCCTAAACCGTTTTTAAATGCCATATTCTGTAGGTCTTTGAAAGGTTTGAAGAATGCCTATTCATCTTAAATACATCTCTGCATATCTAGAAATCCAAGCTAACTTAACTCTAAGTTTTAACTATCATAGGTAACCCTCTATAATCTGTACTAAATTATACATTACATTTTCCAATGAGCTATATAAACACAATACCTAAACAAGAGGAGAAATATACATATCACACAATTGACCTTAAATTGTATCAATAAATGAAAATCCATTCCAAAGCAAAGTATTCATATCTATACCATAATTCCCTTTTTACCTTTAAAAAGATTGCTTGTGGCTATAGCCATTTATAACCAAGTCCATTTAAATGAAAACAAACATTTATAAGCAATATTTGGGAATTTGGGCATTGTTCTTTCCAAACTACTTCCTGCTGGTAGAGGGCGCTGTCATGGGGGTCCAAAGAAGATCCAGAAATCCTGGCTGTAGTGTGCAAGGCTTTGTCTCAACTGCTTTGAATGTTGGATCACCTGGGGAGCTGTTTCAGGGGGTCTGGCTTGATCAAACCATATAAGTCTGGAAAGAATCCATAGCTTTTCATTTTCTGTGGAAACAAAAATAGAAATCCTTTTCCCCAGTAGCTTGTCCTTAGGCTCAATTTTTTGAGTCAAAGCATTTTTAAAATATATAAATTGAATTAATCCAGCAGCATTTCTTTTATCAGTAGTTGTTATTTTCTCAGCAATTAAATAATTTGAAGACAACAGAAGCGCATATAGTATCCAAAATTTCTCTGTGTTTTCCATCTTTACGTGGCTTTTTTATTATTCTATTTCTTCTACTTCTATTTTTACATATTTTGAGACAGGGTTTCTCTGTGTAACTTTTAACTGACCTGGAATTCATTGCATTCCAGGTTTACTTTGAAATCACAGAGATCTGCTTGCCTCTGTCTGCCCAGTGCTGGGATTAATGGCATACCATTACATCCACCCATTTAATTCCTTTTTTCTTTTTAAACCATTGTATCCCGTTTCTTTTTCTCTCCCAAGCCAGCGTATTTTTTAAAACACAGTGTAAACCTTCATTGCAGCTCTCGTACACACCAATGAATTGTTAGCAGAGCTCTTTAAAAGCAAGGTGGTTTTCTTGCCGCTTATGCTAATTTTGGAAACCTCCCTTAAAGGAGCCAAGCAAATCTCTGTCTACAACAAAACAAATCCAACAGAGAAAATGCTGCTACTAAGAAGTCTTGCTAGTCTCTGTTCCCTTGTTTCTAAAAAACTATTTTTTAAACTTTTGTTAAGTTTTAAGTGAAAGTTCTCAGTCCCGCTTCTGACACCATTATGTTACAGCAGGTTTCCCCGCCTGCTGCCGCTGGTTCTGCCGCCATGGTCCCATAACCACGTGTGCCCCAAATAACACTCAGAGTCTCTGTATTTGATACAATCCTGTTGGCCAATTACCATTATTGTTAATGGGCTAGCTCTGCCTTAATTATTAACCCATTTCTACTTATCTAAGTATTTCCACGTGGTCGTCTTATCGGGGAGCCGCGCGGCAGGCTTCCTGCTCCTTCCCGGGCTACATCTTGACTCCAACCAACTTCCTCTCTCTTCCTCCTGGTCTCCTAGCCCCGCCTATCTTGTTTCCTATTGGCCACAGGGCTTTATTAACCAGTATGAGAATAACATCTCCCATCACTTTCCCACCAGCCTGGTCCCAAATAACACACAGAGACACTGTGTTAGATATAAAGATGTCAACCTGTTACTAGTGTTTCTTATTGGGTAGCTCTGTCTTAAATACTAACACATAATTACCAATATATGTATTTCTATATGGTCTTATCTTACAAAGAATGGCAGACTGACATGCTCTCCCTCTGAGCTCACACTCTACTACATTTCCTAGAATCCCCACCTCTCCCAGTTCCACCTAACTAGTGTCTTTATTGGCCAACAGTGCTTTCTTCATTAACCAACATAGAAACATATTTACAGAATGACATCTTCTATCATTTTGGTGTGCTGGGTAAAAGACAATAACCTAAACAGGGGGAACCCTGACACAAATATTTGGTTTTATGCATGAAAGATACATATTGGACTGGAATCACAAAGGGGTAGAATTCACGCAGAGGAGCCATCTCTATTAGCTTTATGAAAATTATTATTTCCTCCACGCAAGACAGTGACCACCCAGTGTTCCCTGTTTTATCAGAAGCTCTTTAGGGCACTTTTCACCTCTGCATTCCTCAAGGTGTAGATCAAGGATTTAACATTGGTTCTATAATAGTAAAGAATACATCCATTATCTTGTCTATTGGGTAAGTGACCACAGGCCTGACAAAAAAAATTACAAGGAAGAAAGAACAGTACAATCACTATGAAGTGGGAAGTACCAGTGGAGAGGGCTTTGTGCCTTCCTCCAGAGCAAAAGGACTTTAGGGAGCAGAGGATGAGTACATAGTAAGCTGTTAGAATGAGAAATATGGCCATACACATTACTCCACTATTATGGATAACTAAGAGACCTAGAATATATGTATCCATGCAGGCCAGTTTCAACAGTGGAAATAAATCACACATAAAGTGATCTATGATATTAGGGCCACAGAAAAGTATTTGATACATGAAGAGATGCTGAATGAGTGCATGCACAAATCCACCTACCAAAGTCCCTGCCACCATTAGGCAGCAAACCCTTGAACTCATGGTGGCCATATAACGCAGCGGCTTACAGATGGCCACGTAGTGGGCATAGACCATCACAATAAGAAGAATTATCACCACACCATCAAAGAAGTGCTTCACAAACACCTGAGTCCTGCAGCCTTCCAGTGAGATGTAAATGATCTCAGAGAAGGAGTCTACAATTAACTTGGGGATAATGATAGAAGAGTAAGTTACCTCGATGAGTGATAATGACTTAAAGAAGAAATACAATGGTGAACTCAGACCAGGGCTTCTGGTTATTGTTACCACAATCACTATGTTTCCTAACATTGTAGCCACATACCATGATTAGAAACAAAACTGAGAGTATTTTCTTTAGCTATGGATTCTTTGTAATTCCCAAAAAGAGTGAATTCAGTCATATTGTTTAGCTTCTCTATTTGATGAACTGATTAAAACATGGAACTCTGTACTGGAGATTCTGCAAGAGAAATGTTTTTTATCAGTACCGTTGGGTTAGGGGGCAGTTAGGTCACACTTTTTAAAACTCCTTATCAATTCTTTGTCCATCTTATGCTAAAAAAACCCTTAGGTACCAACAATAAAAGTCTGATGAGAGTTTCAACTCTAGTGGTCTCATAACATCCTAACTTTACACAGATGCAGTTCATGTTTTCTGTCCCAGTGTTTTCTACTTGAACTCAAACTCTGCTTCATCACTTTAATATACACTTATTCCTAGAGAAATTATGAGTTTAATAGTCTTGAACAAGCCATGAACAACTAACAATAACCAATTTAGTACAGTCTTTGGTTAATTTTGTCATTACATGTCCTTTCTCATATGTCTTTATTTTGGTTTTGTTTTACAAACAAAAAGAACAAAATACACTTAATATGCAAGACCTATTTAGTGTCTGCGTTTTGGAAATTGGAAGTTATGATGCTGACTTTTATTTATCATTAAATAATCAAAACACTTGGAAAACATGAAAAAACTTTCATTTTTTTTTTGTTGTTGCTGTCTTCTTAGAATATCCTAGCTTAATTGTTTGTAATAACCAGAACCTGGAAGCAACCTAGAGGCCTCTCCACTGAAAAATTGATAAAGAAAATGTGGTGCATTTATACAATGGACTACTACTCATTGGGGGAAAATAACCAATGGAATCTTGAAATTCATAGGGAAATTGATGGAACTAGAAGAAACCATACTGAGTCAGGTAATCCAGTCACAAAAAGACATAGTATGTACTTACTAATATATAAATACTAAACATAGAGCAAAGGATTACCAGCCTACAATCCACACCTCCAGAGAATCTAGGAAACAAAGAGGACCCTAAAAGAGACATACATGGTCTGTAGATAAGGAGAAAGGGACAAGATCTCCTGAGTAAATTGGGAGTATAGGGGAAAGAGAGAGGGACTTAGGAGAAAGAGAAGTGGAAAAAAGTTGGGCAGAGGAAGACTTGAGGGACCAGGAAGTTTGAGTTAGGGGAAAATAGAGGAGAGCAAGAAAAGAGATACCTTAACAGATGGAGCCATTATGAGTTTTAGGAGAGATCTGGCACTTGGGAAACATCCAGAGATGTACAAGGTTGAGCCCCTCACCTAAGACTTTGAGCAATAGGTGAGAGGTTACCCAACTCAATAATTAGACTGATGGCTACCTTATATGATAACATAGAACATTCATCCAGTAGTTGATGGAAACATAAGCATAGACCCACAGCTTAGCAATGAACTGAATTCCTAGAATCTAATTGTAATTAGAGAGGAATGATGAGAAAAGGGATCAAGAACAGGCTGAAGAAACCTACAGAAACAGATGACCTGAACAAGGGGGAATTCATGAACCCCAAACTGACAGCTTGGAAACCAGCATAGGACAGAACCAGGCCCTTGCATGTGGGTGACAGTTAGGAGGCTGGGTGGTCTATGGGGCCCCTGGTAATGGAACAGCATTTATATGTAGTGTACAAATGGAAATTGGGAGCTCACTCTCCACTGAGGGATTCTCTCTCAGCCTACATGGTGGAGACCCTATGCCCTGCCCCAAATGATGTGACAGATTTTGATGATACCCAAGAGAAGATTTCACCTTTCTATGGAGTAGAAGAGGGATGGGATGGGGGGTCCGTAGAGAATATTCTAGCTGAAGAAACATATGCAAAATCACTTCACTTAGCAATGACTATACTCTTTTGTCTTCTAAAATTGAAACATTACTATTACTAACATATATTGCTGATCACCTTTGAGTCCCTACTATGTTTCATTAACAGGAATGCCCTACAAAGTCAATTCTTTGCTTTTGCGTTTAGCACATAAGTCTAAATAAGTCAAAAAAAAAGGCCTAAATTCCCATAGCCAATAAACACTGAAACTAAATTCAAATCTTACTACTTCTAAAATGAATACTAACAAATTGTGTATTGTTGTTCTTCCGTTAATATCAAATGGCCAATATCAATGAGCTCTTGTGCTTCTTTATATTATTTCACTTTCATGTAACAATATAGATTCATGTTTGTTGACAGACAAGTTCAGTAACAACTGTGTAACAAATTCCAATATATAATATTCTACATATAATTATTAGCTGAGTTGTTATGCAATCTAGTAATTTTATGAATATTTTTAAAGAAAATAAACACAGCACCCAGCAAAATTTTTAATAACATCATCCTATAATTAGCCAATGTCTGATGGATGATATTAGTATTATACCATCAAAGATACTGTAACTCCCTTAGTATTCCTCCATCATAACTCACTTTTTTGTCTACCTGTGGAGTAATATTTGCAGAGAAATGCTAGAATAAAGCTATAAATTAACATTATTAATAAAATCAATCATTGTTATTCTAAATGATACTCAGTATACCAATTAAAAATCCCTTTACTCTGCATATAATTATATTCTATCAGTGACTAAGTTGATTTATCAATCATCAGATTTATGATTCATATTACATTAGATGACTATTACTAGATATTCCATCTTGAGAATGAGGAAAATAAACCTTAGAAGTCTAAGCATATCATCAGAGATGTATGAGAATTATGTATCAAACTGTCTCAAATTGAAGTGAGACTTACTTGCTGGTAAGCCAGGCAACATATTTGGTTCCCAGGATCACATGGTAGAAGGAGAAAACTAGCTAAATGGCCAATTCTCCTGTGACTTCAACTTACATTTACACACAAATGGACAACACAAGTTAATATACAAAATGAAGGCAATTAAATATATATATATATATATATATATATATATATATATACATATATATATATATATCCCAACAATAACACCTTAGAATTAAATATACAGACACATTTCAAAGAAGAAAATAATCTTGGTTTTATGGTAACTATGACCTATATACAGACTCCAATAAAATAGTGGTAGTCTAATTATAAAATTGTACTTAATTATGTATTTTTGTAAAAATTGTGTAAGCTGAGTAGTGACTAATTCTAAAATAAGTGCCCATAAATTGAATCATGTTCATGGGAACTTTCAAATTTGTATTTCAGTGATATATGCAGATATAAATTTTAAATAAGTGACACATGAGGGAAACAAATCTAACCCTAGACTTTCAAAGAAGAGTACTGAGTTCTCTGCTTTCTCTAGAAATCACAGCCAGAGGTCAGTAGGATAAAATGACTTACTCAGTAAGTAGCAATTTTTTCTATGATATGCACACATTATCAAGCATTTGTTATTTGACTTTAAATATATGACAGAGACTAGCTCTAAAGTTTCTGTGTTGATAAGTGATATAGACAGCTTGAAGAAATTCTTTGTAAACACAATATAATTAATCCTAATTTCCCATGTCTTTCTTCCAAGAATTTCAAAAGCTTCTTTGATAGGAGATGTCATTTTGTAAATATGTTTTTCTTATTGGTTAATGAATCAAACACTGTAGGCCAACAGGAAAGCAAGATAGGCAGGACTAGGAGACTAGGAGGAAAGAGGAAGTAGTTTGGAGGAGTAAGCATGGAGAGCCTAAAGAGAACAGCATACAGGGTTGCTGCTCTCTGGTAAGATGACCCACATGGAAATACTTAGAATAGTAGAAATGGGTTAAACATTAAGACAGAACTAGCTGATATGAAGCTAGTAACTGGCCAACAGCATTATATCAAATACAGACATATTTATGTTATTTGTGGCTGGATGCTGCAGCATTTGGACCAGATCGTGGCCGGGAAAATACAGTTGCTACATAATGGCACCCAATGTGGCTAATACGAACTTCCACTTAAAACTAAGAAAAACTTAAGAAATGTTTTATAAACAAATGAACAAAGACAAGCAAGACTTCTTGGTAGCAACATTTTTCTGGGTTGGACTCTGTTTTGTGAGAGACAAGTGTCACAGCCACCTTGACCAGCAAGTAAGACGCAACGCTGTTACTTTCTTTAAGCAGCTTTACTCAGGAACCTTGAAACAATCTTCTGACCCCAAGGAAAGCCAGACCACAGCTTATAAGGCCTTGAGGTAGCCAATCCCGGCAAGCCACGTGGTGAATGCTGATAGGTCCGCATAAGTAGAAGCAAGCCTAGATCTCAGCTTTAGCCAAATAAGGACTTGTTCGTCACCAAGAGTGCTCACCATTGGGAAGGTGGAAGGCGGAAGCCAGTGCCAGCATTAAGGCACGGCACTCACAGCTCTCTACAGACAAGTAAAGAGTTGCACAGCTCCTTTAATGAAGGTTTCCAAAATTAGCATAATTGACAAAGAATCACATGGCTTTTTAAAGAGTTCTGCTAACAATTCATTGGTGTGTACAAGAGCTAGCAATGGCAATGACCACATCTCCAAGCTGGCAACATGCTGCTGGATGCATTGTAGACCAAGACAGTTATTAGTACTAGCAGTAAAATAGCTGCCACCATCTTTGATAGGCCGTGGCTAAAATAGCTATGGATTTCATTTTAGCACTGTTATTGTTTACCAGATAAAAGACTCATGGCAAGAAGAAGATAAGCATTTACAGTAAAAACAGATTCACATTAAGAAAAACCGCAAAGATTTACAGTGTGTTCTAAAATATATGTAGGCTTGGGAGAGAAAGGAATAAAAAGGTTTAAAAAGACAGAGTAGCTAGGTGTGGTGGCACATGCCTTTAATCCCAGCACTTGGGAGACAGAGGCAAACAGATCTCTATGATTTCAAAGTAAACCTGGTATGCAGAGTGAATTTCAGGACAGATAAAAGTTACACAGAAAAACCTTGTCTTAAAATATGTAAAAATAGAAGTAAATAAATACAGTAATAAACAGCCATGTAAAGATAAAAAGCCCAAAAAGTCTTTGGATATTGTATGCTTTTCTGTTATCTTTAAATTGTTTACCTGCTGAGAAAATGACAAAAACTGATAAAAAAAAGAACGCTGCTTGATTAATTCAATATATATATTTTAAAAATGCTTTGACTCCAAAATTTAAGTCTAAGGACAAGTTACTGGGGAAAAGGATTTCTGTTTTTGCTTCTACAGAAAATAAAAAGCAGTGTATTACTTCTCGACTAATGGTTTGACCAAGCAAGACCCCCTGAAACAGTGTTCCAAGTGATCCAACATTCAAAACATTTGGGACAAGGCAGCCTTGCAGACTACAGCCAAGATTTATGCATCTTCTTAGGATCCCCCATGACAGCGCCCCCTACCAGCAGGAAGTAGTTTGGAAAGAACAGCACCCAAATTCCCAAATATTGATTATAAATGTTTGTTTTTTTTTTAAATGGGGTTGGTTATAAATGGTTAATGACAACATCCAATTTTTTTAAAGGTAAAGGGGATTATGGTATAGATATGAATGCTTTGTTTTGGAATGGATTTTTATTTATTGTTACAATTTAAGATCAATTTTGTGATATGTATATTTCTCCTCTTATTTAGGTATTGTGTTTATGCAGCTCATTTAGAAATGTAATGTGTAATTTAACACAGATTACAGATAATTACCTATGATAGTAAAAACTTAAGAGTTAAATTAGTTAGAATTTCTAGATATACAGCAATGTATTTGAGATGAATAGGCATTCTTTAAATCTTTCAAAGATCTACAGAATATGGCATTTAAAGTGGTTTAGGGTTTTTCTTGACAATGAGGCACAACTGCTCCTGGCAACACCACCTGTGTCAGAAAGGAAGATGGACACTGAAGAAACTAGTTACAAAGTTTGCTTTCAATATGGGCAAGATTCTGCTATTGTCTGGACTGTTTGGCTTTATGCTGTATGAACTAGACATGCAGGAACCACAGAAAAGTGATTGCTAAATCAAGATGGATATTGCTACAGGATACTGCTTCATGGAAAGTCTGCCAGACAGTCTGCAGGACACAGAGAAATGTGACTGACAAACTGCAAATACAAAAAGACAGTTTAGAGTTTCCTGCTTTGCTGAGGAGTCTGTCAGACACACTATGGCCTATGGCTGAAGAAGGAACTTAACAGAAGAACTTCGGGTGACTGACCAGGTGAGTTGCTCTGTCATTTCTAGAGTTTATATATTATCCTTCTGTGGTCTTTGAAGGGGTTGAAGGCAGATAGTTATGGTTATAGTTTTCCTTAGTCAGGATTAAAGATAAGTTACATATAGGACTTTAGACTCACAAAGATAGGATAGATGATAGAATATTTTCTTTAAATCTTGCTAAATGTTAATGGACTAAATATTGTTAACTGTGGTTTTCATTTGATAACTGTTTTGTTACATATTTTGCTATGTTAAGGTTAAAACCCTTCTTTTCATTTAGACTGAAAAGAGGAGATAATGGGAGATGTCATTCTGTAAATATGTTTCTCTTATTGGCTAATGAATAAAACACTGTTGGCCAAAAGGAAAGTAAGATAGGCGGAACTAGGAGACTAGGACGAAAGAGGAATTAGTTCAGAGCAGTCAGCATGTAGAGACCAGAGAGAGGTCCAGGCCTGCTGTCTGGTAAGATGAGACCATGTGGAAATACTTTGACTAATAGAAATGGGTTAATCATTAAGACAGATCTAGCCAATAAGAAACAAATAACAGGCCAACAGCATTATATAAATACAGTCACTGTGTGTTACTTGGGGTTGGCATGGCAGTGGGACTGACCAGCAGGGAAAATGTGCTTGGAATACTTCTTGCTAATATTTTTTTCTTTTTCTTATTTTGTTTTAAAATTTTTGAAATTAAAAAATAATTACATTATTTTACCCCTTTCCTTTCCTTTTTAACTCTCCTATCTAGCTACTTTGCTCTTTAAATTAAGTCTCCTTTTCTATAACTGTTGTTACACACACACACACACACACACACACACACACACACGTAAATACAATTTTCTCAATCCATTTAAAGTTTCTTGCATGGATGTGACTTTAGTACTGACAACTTGGTATTGGTTATCCTAGTAATATTCTTAATGAAGTGGAGGCAGTACTTTCTTATAAATCAGAATTTTATTTTGTTTTTAACTCTGACTCCTAGGACATGTTGCTTGTATAATTCCTCTTTGGTTCTCTTAATCTGAATGCCAGATTCAGAGCTGATTCATATATTTGTCTATCACTTCTGTGTTAAGCTACTGTTATCAGATTTTTATTATTTAATAATTTTGAATAACTTGCTAAAGTACACTAAGGAAAAGCAAGTTATAAATTGTTAGTTCAAAATTATTTACTCTGGGGTCATTATGCCCACAAATAAAAAGGAAGTTATTTATTAACACATTAAAATAAATTGTGCCTTTTTTGGGTGGGTTAATTATTGGAGTAATTTCAAGTACATCTCAGATTAATAGTAACATGAATAAAACATGCTCTCAGTTTTATGTCTATGTTACCTAAGTGACTTCCAAAAACCAGTTACATGATAATCCCATTGGACAAATATTAAGATTGTAAATAAAGAACAGGCAAGTTGTCTAAGCTGCCATCAAGGTGACCAAAAATTCATCCCTGGTAATGATGATCTTGGATGGAACGAGTCTTTCTAGTTATGTGTTGGAAGTCAAAAACCAACCAATAATTCATGGTAAAGTTATCTTGATAGGAATACAGTTCCTAAGGAATTCAGGGGAAAGACTACACACAGATACAATGTATGTCCAGGGACTTGTACAGGAAAACACCTCCAATTTACATGAAATAGAAACAATTCCCTAAAACAACAGAGTCAATGTTTGTCAATAAACCTTCCATGGCACTCTGACTACCATTTGGTTGTATTTTGTGCTTAACTTTGTAAAACAGCCTTAAAACAGTATTTTAGAAGGAGCATATTTACCATGCTCCTCTTGGGTAGTGGACTCAGGGAAAGAGGTCAGAGTGTGATCTGGGGATGGAAGAGATTTTCAAGATGAGCTCTGTTGCATTATTCCAGCTGCATTCTTTTGTGGCTGTCTCTACGGACTCAGGCTCTAATCACTTTACCATAAATTCTCTCCACCTCACTGTGATCAGGGTTTTCCCATGGGTATAAGCACACAGTGTGAGGACACAGGTGATATTGTGTGAGCAAAAGCCAAGCAAATAAACAAACACAATAAAGAGATCATACAATGATCCATTCAGTTACTAACTCGAAACATAAACTGCTTTTTAGGAACTGAACAGCTTCTTAGTGATGCAATTGCCTAAAATCAGATGAGCAAAAGCAAATGCTACTTATGCTGTTCATTTAGTAAATGCCTTAGATCAAGGTTTCCTCTCACCTCTACAATCTCTTCCTTTTTTTTTTTTTTTTTTTTTGCCTATTGTTGAAATTGTATCCATTTAACTCCAGGTTAGCTGACATTATCATATGTTTATTTTTCAAATGTGCCTTAGATAAAAATCAAAGACTAAATTCTTTCTCACACCAGACCAGTTAATGATCTACAGTGTTTTCTATTGGAAATAGTTGAAGCATCTACCAGACACAAGAACTCACACACATGTGAAAACAGACATTGACAACATGCATAACACAGGTTAAAAGGTTTAAACCAGACAAATCCCAAAACTGAAAAAGGGAAGTGTGCATAAAGTCCTACTCCTAACCAAAAGTAATTTGCAATTTATGTTTGCTGAGAAAGAAAAATTCAGTTTCTTCGATGAAGTGTAATGAGGTATATCAACCACATTCCAAGGCAGGCCTTATGATTTTAGTTTTGATTTTTATTGGCATTGTTTTTACATACATATATATGTATGTAATTATTGTCAGGTACATGAGCATATATTGCATATGCCTCAAATATATCACAGGTTATTTCTGTAATATTATGTGTTTCACTAAACTAAAAAAACTTGACTAAATCTTTTGGGTACTTAAATCATGTCACGAATTCACAATACAAGCTATGAATGACTGTAATCTCCAACTCAATTCTCAAGACAGTAGTGGCTGTAGTTTGTGGGTTAAATGTAGTTTTCATTGAATGAATTAAATTTACAGAATGAACTTAATTTGATTAAGTTATTAGTGTATAGACATCACAAAATGATGGAATGATAAGAAATCATTTTGTTTATATTTAGTTGAAAAACAGCATGGAAGTTTTAAAACTGAATAGAGAAGATTGAAATACTACTAATACAAAACCTATGCAGGAAATTGCAACAATTGTGTAGATGGCAACAATAAAGAGAGTAGGGATGAAGAACAAATTTCTTAACAAAAGGCATAATCAGAGGTGGCAAAAAGTTAAGATGCTTACAATAATGAAAATTATCATGACAGATAATCGATCACTATTCTCCCAAAATTCTGGTGTTTATTCTTGTTTTTACATTCCAAATTGTGCTACAAGGTAGGATGAACAATGTTGTGATGTCTACATTTAACCCACAAACTACAGCCACTACATTTAAGACACAAACTACTGTCTTGAGAAATGAGTGCAATCTTTAGAGCCTGGATGTTAGCAGCCTGGGGTCTTTACTCTTCCTCTTTCCCAGTTTTCATATGTTCAAGGTCAGTTCATACACATGATGTGGTCAGACTCTGGACTGAACTACTTCATGATTTCTCACCTTAGTGCCTACCATTTCTATTCTATTTTCTGTGTTTATAATTTTGGAAACTTGCCAAGAGACATTAAAAACCAAACATGACTACAAATAGATTGTATCTCAGAGATCACCTCTCTAAGATATAAATACTTCATATAAATAAATAAATAATACACATTAAAAACACAATGGACATTATTAGTTGTTTCAATTATTGAAATTATTTAAATAGTGTCAGATTATCAGGAACATATTTTATTTGTAAGTAATTTTAATGCCACCTAATTCCAGTTTGATGTCATATTTGTGATCCAAAAAAGCCAGATCTCCATAGGGTACCCATCCTCCAAACCCGGGAGCTCAAGAAACCTAGTAGAAGGGAGAGGAAAAATGTAGGAGCCAGAAGGGTTGAAGACACCAGGAGAACATGGCCCACAGACTTCAGCTAAGGTGGGCTCATAGAGGCTCACAGAGACTGAAGCCGTAATCATGGAGCCTACGTGGGTCTATGCTAGGTTCTTGCCTATGTGTTAAGGTTGTTAGTTTGATATTCTCTGGAACCCCTAACAGTGGGACCAAGGGTGTCTCTGTATCTTTTGTTTGTTCTTGAGATCCCTTTCCTCGTACTAGGTTGCCTTGCCGGTGGTATGAGAGTTTTTGCCTAGTCTTACCATGTCTTTTTAGTCTGTGTTCTGTGGATATTCATGGGAAGCTTACTCATTTCTGTAGGGAAATACAGGAGGAATTAATCCAGAAGAGAGGAGAAGAGTGGGAGAGGCAGATAGGAGGAATGAGAGAGGGTAAACTGTGCTCTGATGTATTGAAGACAAAACCAGACAACCTAACTATACCAGTAGGTAAAAGGCAAAATTTGTGCAAGAAAATTTTAAAGTAAGGTAAATTGTTTAGCTGAAAACATATATTCTTTTGCCAATTCCCTAGTATGTAATATTTTTTTTAATTCACCTTGTATGCCAACTTGTAAACAGTTTTTTACACAGATACTAACTATTAAGCAGCTATTGATAATGAAATTGTTTTGTAGATGTTTGCTTTTAAAACACCTCCATTGAATTATCAATTTTCAGATTAAAAAAATGACACTGATTATAACATATAAGCAGGTGATATTTTTATATCACAACCATGTGTTAAAACTACCTTCACATAATAATTGGGGTTAAGTCTAATGTATCTGTTCTATAATTAAGTTATAAATCAAGTTTTGCTGTAAATTAAGGGCACTGGATTTCAAATTTTGAGGTTTCTGTGACATTATGTTTACATTTGATTTGTAAACGTAGTTTAATGAAATTTTATAATCATTAGTAACTTTTATTCAATACAATAAAAAACCAGTATATATTTAATCAAAATATCAAATATGTTCCAAGAATCCTTTAAAATATCTTTTCTTCTTTCAAGTTGAATTCTGTACTGTGTTAGATATCAGTAGGTTTTTCAGCTAACAAATTTTTATTCATACAGGAGAAATCATATGACTTTGAAAATAGAAGATAAGAACTTTCCAAAAGGCATAAATGATATGTTATAACCAAAATCCTTCATTTTTAAATTCTTCATTTTATATCTTGAAATTTTTTAATGACCATTATATTTTGATAGAGGAAAATGAAATGTGATTACCACCTCTTCTCAATTTGGCCAGTTATTTAACTTTTCTGGAATCATTTTCACTCAGCAATGAAACAGAAATCAGTGTCTTGTTTTCAGTAGAACTATAAGAGTCATTTAGGAAGTCTAAGAAAAATTTGAAGTATAATAATTTGTACTTGTCTATCATTCCATGGTCAAATATGATGCAAAAGAATAAATATAAAATCCCATGAATTAAAAAATTATTAATTTTAAATTGCATGTCATTCTTTGTATTGCGAGAAAACTTTGTAGGAGACATTGATGTCTTCATGTTATATGTTGAGTACTAGAGGTAGCTGGAATGTTAACCTACTGGGGTTGTTCATTTAAAGGAAGGAATGCTGTTCCTATTTTCTGCCCAGAAGACTTGGAGAAGATGTGTTTACAGACTGGTGACCCTTTTTTCTATGTATGTGTGTGGCTAGACACTCTTCCAGAACTGGATACTCCCCAAACCGTATTTTACATTTGATTTTCTTATTCAATATATAGGTTCTATCTTGATGGAGTTTACAAAGAGCTTCAATGTATTCATGTCTGATCTGCATTTAATTTTACCTGGTTCCTCAAAGAGGTTTAAGTTTGCCTTGTAGTGAACATGGACTGGGTTAATTATTATCGGAATAAATTTTCACCAAGTTGTGTAGTGCTTATACATGTGTAAAATAAACTATTTAATGTCAGTCTCCCAAATGTGGAGAAACACCAGATACTAAGCTACTAATATGCCTTGAACTAAACTGCCTTTTTGTCTTCCATGGATCATCTTTCTTCATGGTTATGACGGTCACAGAGATGTCTGAAATCGTGACATCATCCCATTGGATCATTCTTAGGTAAAAAATTATCCATTTACCCAGTATATTCCTGTTCTATCCTCCATTTACCCTCAATACTTACTAAGATTTTGAGCTTCCAAAATTCATCATCATCATCATCATATCACTGTGATCAACATTTTCAAGTAATCCTTATTCTACTTAATGTCTCCAAAACAAAAAAGTATTATAATGTCTTGTTATATTTGTTTTATTACTATTTGCTAACTTCTTATTGTGCTTAATTTATACATGGAACTTAGTCATCAATGCATATAAGAACAAGCTTATTTAACAACATGATATTAATAGATTATGGTATCCCTGAAGGCCTTGAAATTTACACTTATGTATACAGGAAACTATTATGACAAAAGACAAAATTGCAATGAAGGTGGAAAGAAGAAAATAGTCACAGTATGTTATTTGTTATTCAAAATTTTATTCTTTTAAATAGCATTTTAATGGCATTTTTTACCTCTGCATTCCTTACTGTGTAGATAACAGGATTTAACATGGGTGTGACAATAATATAAAACACTGCTATAGCTTTATCTATAGAAAAGGTTGTCACTGGTCGCATATACATAAAAATACATGGCACAAAGAATAATACAACAACAGTGATGTGGGAGCCACAGGTAGAGAGGGCTTTTTTCCTCCCTGCAGAGCTGTGTGTACTCAAGGAGCACAGAATGATCACATAGGACAGCAGCAGCATTGTGAAGGTGATCACAGGGATTACTCCACCATTGGCAGCAACCAGGAGACCAAGAAGGAAAGTGTCAGCACAGGCAAGTTGTAGCAGGGGGAAGATGTCACAAAAGAAGTGATCCAGGACATTGGGCCCACAGAAAGGGATCCAGAGAGTAACAAGTATCTGCCCAAAGGAATGTAGAAAACCTACTACCCAACACATTCCCACTAGGAGACAGCAAGTGCGGTGGTTCATCCTAGTCACATAGTGTAGAGGTCTACAGATGGCCACATAACGGTCATAGGCCATGACCACAAGGAGGACAATTTCTGAAGCTCCTAAAAAATGTTCAACAAAAAGTTGAATCATGCAGCCATTGAATGAGATGGCTTTTGTCTCTGATAGCAAATCTGCCAGCATTTTAGGAATTGTGCAAGAAGAATAACATGCATCTATCAGAGATAAGAAAGCCAAGAAGAAGTACATTGGGGAATTCAAAGTCTGGCTACAGACTATGGTACCCACAATGAGCAGGTTTCCTGTGACAGTGATAATGTAGGTGATTAGTAATACCAAAACTAGAATTCTCTGCAGCTGGGGATTCTGTGTCAGTCCTATGAGGATGAATTCAGTCACATTCATTCTGTTTTCTCTCATTTGAATGATACTTGGTGCTTAGAATTTATGATATAGTCTGAAAAAAAATTAAAAAAGACTCTTAGTTGCAAAGTTGTTGAGAAACATAGTTTTTAGATAAAAAGAAGACTTTTAAATAATGTGAAGTATTTTGCTGCATTGTATGCAGAAGAGAGAAACACATTATGCCATATATTTTATAAAATGAAATTAGAATTAACTTTAACATATTCTAAGGTTTTTTATTTGAAGCCAGGTGCCATCAAAATAGAGTACTGAAGGACTATTTTTGAATCTCTCAATTTAACTCCTACTCATTCTTAGCTAGTGTATGTGTACTTACTAGTCAGTACAAAATGAATTTATAAATAAATTTTACCTGATTTAATTTTGTATAAACAGAAGAAACTACTATTATTTACTGAGACTATCTACTGTACAAACCTCCTCTAATACAGCAAACCTTTGCCTTAGGGGGTTACCAAGTGCAAGATTTATTTATCCTTATGTTGACATTAAATCTTCATGTTATTTGTATTGTTGTGGATAAATAAGACAGTGTATGTGAGGAGCATGTTCAGTATTACTTAATCGTCTTTAAATGTAGTCTTATATTGAAATGAAGAGAAAACACATCTTAAAAACATCAAAAAAAACTTGTATACTTTTTGTAAAATGAAGATAATTGACCAGATAATTGACTTTGAGAATGACAGGGAGACAAGTTCACTCATTATAACAAATTAGGTATAAGAAAAGACAGTTGTCATATAATCTATTTTACTTGTACTGAAACCTTTAGAAGAGGTGCATTATTACTACTTATTATAAAAACAGAAGACATAGCCTCATGACCATAAATACTGAATGTTGTCTGAGTCCACATCTGTATATGCTACTCAAAAACACCAAGTTACATAAGAGAATATTGTATCTGTTAACCAGTTATTTGTATCTGTTTTAGACAATAAATCTGTTCTTATAGGTTTTCTTCTTTAACAACATAAATATTGATAAATTATTTAGCATATATATATATATATACATATATATGTATACACACACACACAGCAGTCTCACTAATTGATTTTTTTCATTGAGTAGTTAAGAGGTAGTGTTTGTAACAAATAATTAGATTTCTAACATGAATAATATGAATGCCACATGGGATTTTTCTGGAACTAAGAAATGCTTGTACTTACAAGAATTGTCTCTCTCTGATATTCTTTCCTTTAACCTATTTTTTTCTTCTTTATTCATTAACAGTTTCTCTCTTCTGTAAAATATGAGTCACTCATGGTTCCCGGTCTCTTCTAATGCTGCCAGATGTTTTTTAGCCAGAAGATGAAATGAGCATTAAAGTTAGGAAATTGTATTCCAACTTTCCAGTCTAGAATAATTTGCCTTGACTTCTTCATACATCAAAACACAAACAATTCATCTCTAAAGAAAATTAGAATTGTGGAACAATAAGCCTCCAATTATTTTCTGTATTTCTTCAAGTAAGATTATCATGACCCTTGGGGACAAATGCATCCTTAGTTTGGTTCCTTTCAGAAACCTGCATCTTCCTCCAATTATTATTTTGTTTTTATTTAGTCCCTCTCCTCATAAAGCAATGTATGTGCACTTTTCTAATCTTCTTTTCCTATTCATGGTTTCAGGATTAACACAAACTCCGAAGAATTTAAGAAAAGAGGAATTGTATCTGACGTTGCTTATGAGCAACGAGGGTAACAAAGTCAATTGTAACATTCTATAAGACACTATCTATAATTTAGTGTTTCTATTTTGTTGTTAGATAATGAAGACACGGAGACCTTAAGCTCTGTACCCCAGGAAGCATGCATCTGAGCAACACAAACTCAGGACTCTCTGGCTTAAGTCTTGGTCTTCGCTTGATCCCACAGAACTTCACATTTAACAACTCACCTGGACAGGCTGTTCTTTCCTAAGAGCAGCTCTCAGATACGTCCTTTAGAAAACTGCTTCTCATTCTAACTAATGGAAAAGATATATAAAAAGTGATTGAAAAAACACTTGAGAATTCGAAATATATAAACTCCTCATAATCTTCTGAGACTTTCCATTCATTCTCAGGAGAATATAGATTTACTAATTTATTTATTTTGCAAAGTTAGTTAATAATACATGACAAGCTCTGTTTAAAGAGTATTCCCTATCTGGCATAAATTCACTATTGAAAGAAAATAAGCATTGTTCATTATTTATATTTAAGCCACACCTATTTTTAACTTTGCAATAACTTCATGATATAATTGTATTTCTTCCAACTG
Source organism: Cricetiscus sungorus (assembly GCA_030556225.1). Classification (NCBI taxonomy): domain Eukaryota; kingdom Metazoa; phylum Chordata; class Mammalia; order Rodentia; family Cricetidae; genus Cricetiscus; species Cricetiscus sungorus. Next base: position 27,675,349 of record JANBXA010000372.1, on the reverse strand, counting down.
GTATAAAAATCTAGTTTATTTTGTTCACTAAGGATACTTTAACAGGACATAAATTTCAATCCATTTTCTATTCTTTCATTTGTCCTATTATTTGCCTAATTTAATATTTCTCTAAGCTGCAAAGTCTCCAGAAATTCCGTTTTTTGTATTGTTTTGTTTGTTTGATTTGGGTTTTTTTTTTTTGCCTTTTCTCCCTTCCTTCTTTCATTAATTCCTTCATTCCTTCCTTCCTTTCTTACGGTTGTTGGTTTGTTGTAACAACATCTCACTGTTATTAGGTTAGTATCAAACTCATAGTGGTACTGCTTAATTCTTCCAAGTACCTGGGACTACAGGCACAAGGCATTACATGAAAATCATGTTTCACTTTATGCAGAATAATAATCTGGATTCATATTACATTACATTGAATTGCCAAAGAATTCAAGTACATAGCAGAGAAGGCTTTTGAAACATAAGAAACTACACTCATAGGCATACCTCCTTCAAAAAGCCCACACTATCTAATCCTTCCTGAACAATTCCACCAACTGGGATCAAGTACTCAAATAATTATAAGCCTATGGGGCATTGTCATTCAAATCACAGATATGGAAAGCTGCAATGCAGGAAGAAAAGTAGGGATATTTTTGCCACTCAAGAAGGGAAAGCATTTTCTTGAACAAAATAAACTCCTCACAATCTGAGGTTTCAATAATTTCACCCTGGTGCATATTCAGGATCTTTGTTTTCACCAATAAAATGTCCTCTCATCGACTACATTTTGAAGAATATTACTTAAACTTGTATAGTCACAGATATATGAGTTCCACTTTGTGTACGTAGGCATAATTTGCTATGCTTGTAATTGTGGCTTATACATTTGCATCTGTTTAAGGCTGTTTAATTGCCTTACACTTGACAGCTTGCATGCTCTTTTATTATTATTATTTATTTTAAATCCTGGCAACAGTTTCTCCTCACTTCTCCCAATCTCCCCACACATCTCTCTATCCCCCTACCCTAATCCATTACACCTCTGTGTCTATTGTTTTTTATTTTCTTTTGTTTTGTTTTTCTGTTTAAAAAAGTTCATGTGTCTAATGAATATCAACAAAACATGCCATATCAAATGCAGTAAAACAAGCATCTCCCCATGTTTTCAGGCTGGGCAAGGTGACACAGTATAAGGATAAGAATGCCAAAATCCAGTAAAAGCGTTGGAAACAGCCCCTGTTCACACTGGTAGTAGTCCCAGACAAGGACCAAGCTATACAATGTAGCATATATGGAGACCTAGGTCAGTCTCATATTCTTTAGAATCACAAATGCTGTGAGGCAAGAAAGAAGTTTCAGGTCAGATGCTGCTTGAAGCATGAGAGTTGTGTCCTAAATACCCCAATCCAAGTTGATGTCTTCAGTGAAAAGGACTCAGTACAAACCTTTGAGAGGCAACCAAGGGCTACATCAATAATGTATCATCTTTTACTTTTGGGAGTTGTTTGAGCCACCCTGACCAACCATTTACAAGAAGGTTTCTCATGTCTGGTACTGGTAACTTGGTTAGTTTATAATTACTTTTGGAGTCATTGTCAGCACAAGTGGCTTAACTTCCATATATCCCTGTATCAATGTCTATACCTGTCTGCCTTTCTTTCTTTCTTTCTTTCTTTCTTTCTTTCTTTCTTTCTTTCTTTCTTTCTATCATATATTCTTTCTTTCTTTTTTCCTTCCTTCCTTTCTTTCCTTCTTTCTGTCTATCTATCTTGTATCTTTCTAATCTATCTATATATCTTATGGATATACATATATAAACATACATGTGGATATAAACATATAGTGTATATATATGTATTCATAGGCATATTATGTATAATATTAAATATAAATATAAAATAATACGAATCCTTAGGCTTTATCAAACAACTGTGGTGCTATTTGTTCTCATCTTTTCTTCTTCTATGTTGCCCTCCTTACATTTTCTTCCCCAGTTGGAGCTTTCTCCCTGTTGATCTTCAGTTTCTCTCTTCTCATCACCTATATCCATTGCTCTACTCACCATGACCCATGGCCCCTTTATACTTTTCTGATTTTGTGGTAACTCCATACAGTATACTCACTATCAGAGGATTTGGAGCTAGGAGCTACCAGACTGAAAACTATGTGTTGTGTTTATCTTTCTGTGTCTGGGTTCAGTCATTCCATATAATCTCTTCTGGGTCTATTTATTTAGCTGCAAAATTCATGATTTTCTTTTCTTTACTTTTTTTTTGTAACTGAATTGTATTCCACTGTGTACAAGTACCAACATTTTTTTGTATCATCCATTCATCTGTTTAAGGATATTTAAGCTATTTCATCTCAGACTATTGTGAATAGAGTGACAAACAGTGTGGCTGAGCAAGTGTCTATGGAATAAGATGTGAAGCCCTTTGGGAATATGCTAAGGAGAGGAACCACTAAGTCACATTTTATTTAAAGTTTTTTAAATTTCATCTTATTTTGCTTTTATTAGTTTTGGAAGTTTTAAATCAACTCTGTTTCAGTATTTGAAAGTGTTAAACATAAAAAAAAATTCTTGGTGGTGAGTGATATATTTGATAAATAAACTATTTTTTATTAATTCACTAGATCTTAGGAACATACAAGAGAAGACATTTCTAGAAACTAATAGATCCTTTATAATTTCATTATGCATAGTCAGAATTGTTCTTGTACATGTAATTGCAAATGGAGACAATGTGCCTGATTCTGATAGCATACAATTTGTTTCTGTAAAGAGTAACAGAACTGGATGAGAATTGTGATATTGTCATGGCCTCTGTATCAGAATAGTACTCTATTAAACTGAAACTTCCACAAAAGTATACCTGGAAGCATTCAAATTGAAAGGGAAGATTTTGACTTCTAAAAACATTATGTACCCATTTTCTCTACCTTGTTCTTCAGGTTTATTTATAAATATTTAATATGGTAAATTTGTTTTTTTATTTATATCCTTTAAAAACATTTATTGAGTATACATTAGATTATCAGAGTGGTGATAACATTACATAAAAGGATACATATAATTTTCTGCTGTGTCAAAAATTATAATTTGAATAACGACAATATAAAATCTAAGACTCTGTGTGTGTATGTGTGTGTGTGTGTGTCTGTTGTGTCAAGAATTACAATGAAGATAATGTAAAATCTAAGAAGTATGTGTGTGTAAAATTTAAAATGATTGTCTCTCCTTAGCCTAAAACTCACCAATTTGCTAGACTAGCTAACCAGCATGTTACAGGAATCTGCCTGGCCTGTCTTGACCTCAAAAACTTAGGGAACACAAGCACAGGAACAATGCCCAGATATTTTCTGGGGTTCTGGAGTAAAAATCAGGTCTTTTTGCTTTCATGGCTAGCACATTGTCTCCCTATCCTCTGAGAAATAGTTCTAAATTTTGAATTCTGACCATAAATCCTCAGGCTACAACATGGTTCTAGGAGTAAAGATTAAGTGAAGGCAATGATCAGATAAAGTTAAGGATTGATTTTCTTTTGGTTTCAAATAGGAATATATCTTGAAAAATTTACAGAAATTCAGTCAAACAATTCTTTTGGAATATATTTTTCAAGCTACCATAAAAGAAATGATTCTTAATTTGAAGGAGCTCACATTTTTAAAGTGCACAGTTTTTTTTTAATGTATGACTATAGATATCTGAGGAATATATGGTATAAAATATGATGTGTCAAGAAACTAGATTCTGACATGCACAGACAAGCCACCATGGTATCTTGGATAGGTTCCATAAACTTAAATGAAAACTCTTACTACTATATTTCAAGTGGAATCATAGTACTCCTAACGATAGCTCTCTACAGCTTTGTAGGAAGTATTTGGTCCTTATAATATCAGGTTATACAAGTTAACATCCCCTTTTCTTCCACAACTTCCTCAATTCATTTTTTACCTCTGTATTCCTCAAGGTGTAGATCAAAGGATTTAACATTGGTTCAACAACAATAGCAGACACAGCCATTGCCTTATCTATGGGGTAAGTGACCACAGGCCTCATGTACAAGAAGATGCAAGGCACAAAGAACAGCACAACCACTGTGAAGTGAGAACTCCATGTGGAAAGGGCTTTGCGCCTTCCTTCAGAGCTACAAGATCTCAGGGAGAACAGAATGACCATGTATGAAGTCATGAGAATAAGAAAAATTGTCAAACACATTACCCCACTGTTGAGAATGACTAAGAGACTCAGGATCTGTGTGTCCATGCAAGCCACTTGCAACAATGGAAATAAGTCGCACATAAAATGGTCAATGACATTGGGGCCACAGAATGGTATTTGATACATAAAGAGAAGCTGAATAGTTGCATTCATGGATCCTCCCACACAAGCCCCTCCTACCATCAAGCAGCATACTTGAGGAGTCATGATAGTCAAGTAATGTAGGGGTTTACAGATGGCTATGTAGCGGTCATAGGCCATCACAATGAGAAGAATGATCCCTGCACCACCTGAGAAGTGGTCTGCAAAGATCTGGGTCATACAGCCTTCAAAGGAGATGGTTGTTCTGTCAGAAATGCCATCCACTATCAACTTGGGAGTAGTGACAGATGAATATGTGACATCTATGAGAGATAGAGAAGTGAGGAACAAATACATGGGTGACCTCAGACTGTGGCTTCTAGTTATAATTATTACAATAAGTAGATTTCCCAACACAGTGGCCACGTACATGATTAGAAACAAAGCAGAGAATAGCTTCCTCAGCTCTGCATTCTTTGTGATTCCCAAAAGAATAAATTCAGTTACATTGTTTGTATTCTCCATTTGCTGATGAAAGGCTGGGACTCTGAAGTAGGGCATCTGAAAAATAAAATGGTGTTTGATTTTTTAAATTTCTTTTTATTTAATTATTTAATACAATACATTAGGAACATATTTTCCACTTGCCTAGCTCCTCCCAGATCCTACCTTCACCCTACACAACTAACTCCCCCTTCCTGTCCTCCATCTCTCAAAAACAAAATACAAAAATAAAAATATGAGTTAAGTTCTTAACATCCCATTGTTTTGGCTTGGACTTTTTGTTTTTCAAGAATGTTATTTGCAAAGAGTAATCCCTGCTCACACTGGACATCATTTCCTCCCTGTGGATGCCATCAACAAGGCCTATTATTACTATTAATTCCCATTTCATGGAGTCTTTCACAGATACATTTTTTGCTTTCTGTTTCGGTGGTCTGTTTGGACAACTTAGGAAACCTGATTTATCATTTTAGTTTCTACCTATTCCTAGGAATATTATATGATTAACAGCCTTAGGAAAACTTTGGTCATTAGTAGGTAAAAGCAAAGATATAAGTAATAATCAATTTAGTACAATAGTGGCCTAATCTTTTCTTTATATCACACTTTTTAAAGTCTATTTTATTACACACACACATACACCCCTATTTATAAGACATTCATTCAGTTTCTCTTTTTACCACCTTGAACATAGGATGCTGGCACTCATTTTTCACTAAGTATAATAAAAAACACTTGTAAAACATTATAATTTTTAAATATAACTTTCTTCAATTTATTAAAAATTCCTTTGAATGTTTAGACAAACTCAAAAATTCTTGGACCTTCATCCTATAGAAATAAAGCTATGCTATGTTAATGGAAACCAACATTTCAGGAAGTGATAAAACATTAATGTGTTCATGATGTCTGGTTTTTATTCTTATAAAAAGTACGAGAGTTATGTGGCCATCATGGTGCTTACCTATAACCCCAGCCATGGGGATTCCAGATTTAAAGCACAGATTAATTGTATAAGTAAACTCAAAACAAAGAAAAAGTTTTACATTAGTAAAAGCAGTCATGGTCTGATTGTCAGTTTCTGCAAATAAGACTTAATGGACTCATAAAACTGGATTAAGTTCCTTTGGTGTATATGTGATAATGTTTATAACACTAGCTATTAAACATTCCCCTCATCAATTCCACTAAAAATTCTGTCTTACCTTGTAATGCTTTAGAGGTTTATAAAGCTTTAGAGGACTATAAATGAAAAAAACATAATAATCTGTTTGGAGATTGCTATTGTATAAATCACTGTGATTATTTTTCTAAGCTTATTAAACTATTCATGTCTCTGTTTATGTCCTATACTAACATATTTATAAACACCCGCTCTTTATTTCTCTCTTCCTCACTGCTTCCTTCATCACCATCATCCTTGGCATTCATTTTATGCTCCTTCACAGGTTCCATATTAGCCATAATTCAATTATTTTGATTTTATTTGTAAAATTTAAGTAGAGTTTTATCTTTACATCAGGAGGGTTACAGATGAAAAAATTATTTTTGTCAAATTTCTATTGCTACATGATAAAAAAATGACTTAAATAATTTAATTCAACAAATAAAATTAAATTGAATCAAAGGCACTAGCATGGCTAGCATGAATTCAGTTTCCAGGAATGAAAGCACCATCAGCAGAGACTGGCAGGTAGTTAGTTGGCATCCATCCTAAATACCTACTTACCACTTTCATCTTTTCCATTTCAGTTTTACACATTTTATGTCCAAAGTCAATAACTGAAACTTACCTTTGTCCCTCAATTCGGCATTGAAACTTTGCCATCATATTTTTTAACATATTAGATGTTGATGCCTTGTTACATTAATGAAAATTAAACTAAATCCAGTTGGTAGTCCAGGGCTCTTCATACTAAGACCACAATTGTGCACACAAATAAAACAAAGATGACTCAATCTAAAAGACAACTAAAAATGATATCTCTGGTTAATAATATCAAGTTTACTACTCATTAATTTTATTACTACCTAATATTTCAATTTGTTGATAGTTATGTGACCATAAAAACCAATATATCAATTGATCCTATTAACTAAAATACAAATATAGTGCAAGTAAGATGTCTAGTCTCACACCAAGATGACCAAAGATTTGGGGCCAGAAAGATTGTCTCTTGTGGATTCCTTTAAAGAAGGACTCAGAAGAGAATTTGACAAACCAGTCATGCATATGGATTCAGTCTTGATAGAAATGTAGTTTCCAATGAGTTCAAGGAAAGATTACACAAAGATATTTGCTGTGTCCATGGAGTTAACTAGGAAATGACCGTGTGACAACATGTTTTCATAATCCTTCATGTTTCCATAACTAACAATTGTTGGTATTTTGAGGATAGTTTGTAAACACTCTCCAAATCACATTTTAAAAGAATGATCACCAGTATAGTGCCTGTGAAGTAATGTTTAAGGGTAAAGGAAACCAGAGAGCACTTTTCAAATGGTTCATATTTTCAAGATGAGCTTGCTTGAATCATACTTTGTACATCCCTTTGAGATTTTTGTCTCCGATGACTAATTGTTTTATCAGTAAATTCCCATCTACTGTCAGAATGATCAGGGTTTTCCCCTGGGGTGTTTGGCTACATTGGAACAAGGCCAACCTGAAACTTCAGAAGCAAAGGACAAAACAAAAACCCCTGAAAGCAAACAGTAAATACATAATTAGAAGATTTAATTATTATCTATAAAACATAATTCGTGATCTGTGCACTTGAAAATAAAAATATATAGAGTAAAAATTATTTCAGCTACAGCTACAGTACTCTGAGCCAAACATTTCTCCTGCATACCCTCCTACTCCGTTCATACTTTCAGTTTGCTATTATAAGCATTTTACTCACTCCTAGCTTCTGGATAGTTATAATTATTAAGGATTTTTAAAAATTTATCATAAGCAAAATAATTAAGAACTTTATCTTTCTCAATCTGGAACAGTTATATTCTAAAACAGTGATTTTCAACCTTCCTAATATAGTGACCCTATAATGCAGTTCCTAATTTTGTGGTGACTTTCAAGCATAAATTATTTTTATTGCTAGCTCATAACTGTAATTTTCTACTGTTACAAATCATAGTGTAAATATCAGTGTTTTTCAGTGGTCTTAGTTGACTACCATGAAAGGGTTGTAGCAGTATTCAAGGGATCCCCCTGGTTGTAGCAATTCTGTATCTCATGTGAGTATACCCTGGTCTTGCTGTCCTGTTCTGACATAAAAAAAAGAATATAAATTTGTGACATTCCTCTAGCCAAGCAAAACCATTCCTCCAAATACAATCAGCAGGAAATAGAAAAGGAACATGATATGAATTGTTAAGTCTCCATTTGGATACTCCTTTAGCAATTCTTCTTAATTAGAGAGAACATAGATTCCCTAGTGACCTAGGTGGATTATTCCTCTATGAGACCCAGAGAATCATAAGAAGTTTTAAATATTTTGTTCAAATATGCATGTTTATGAACATGACTAGGCTTTGATAACTGGGTAAGTTCAGATCTTAAAGTTTTTCCACAAACTTAGAAACCGCAATCTTGTAAACATTTTACGGATTCTTGAACACTGTGACAAAGCTTGTTTCATGTAAATGGAGGTTTGAAATTATGAAACAAAATTACAGAAAGAAAAAAGAAAGAAAAATAAAATACATATTACATGGAGCTGATCTGAGAAGCTTTATATATTCTTTTTTCAAAATACTTGCAGGAAGAATACTTACTATTCAGTTTATTGTTTGGATGAGCATTTCATGACAGAGAACATACCATTAATTCTTTTCTGAGATTGGGTGATCTCACTTAATAATATATATTTTAGTTTTACACATTTTTTTATAAACTTGTAGTTTCAGTTTTCTTTAGAACAAAGCAATATTCCATTTTCTACTTGTTCCATATTTTAATTATACACTCACATATTCATGGACAGCAAGGTTGGACAGTGCTTATATGTGATTCCATAACAGGTTGTTGCCATACTAGGAGATCAGAATTTTAAACTATGCTTTTCAATGTTTGAATATTCCTGTAGGATGTAGTTCTTTGTAGGATTAAAGAATTACCAGTCTTTATTTATTGTTTTTTAAGATGAATCTTAACTACCCAAATAACAGGGTCTAAAGACTGTTAGAAATGTATTTCAAATCATTCATAATTTTGAAACTTATAAAAATTGTGAGTAATGCTGATTTCTAATTCCAAATTTCAAAGGACAGCATGTCAAAAATTTGAAAATACAGATAAATTTTCTCTATACCCTAAACTCTGTTCTACAATTCTAAAATGTACCACCATTGTTAAATCAACATAAAAATATACTCTAGACTAACAAAACTCCTATGGTTTGTAAAAAACATATTTATATGTTTCTCTCCAAAGGTGAACTAGTACTTTGTTCTCCACACCTGTCTACTTATCTGTTTACTTATATAAAGTTCATTCTTACAATTCTTGTTCATTCTTGCAATTCAACCTGAATTTGATCAAGGTCCTTGTGTCGTTTGTTTTGTTCCATTTAGAGTTCTAATAATGAGCCATATTCTGGGATGTAAATGCTGATAAGGGTGGCCCCAAGAAATGTACTAATGAGTTGTGCTTTTATTGATTTTACAATAATATTTCTTTCCTTCCTTAATCTCTGAATTCTAAGAGCTCCTCCCCTAGAGAGTATTCCCTTCTCTCTTGCCTTTTTCATGTCTGTGTTTCTTTTTGTTTTCTCTCTATTATTTTATATTCTTTTAGTTTATTTTATAGGTATTTTTTTTCCGAGTCAAAGTCTTATCATACAGCCCAAGTTAGCATAAGGAGGATCCATCTCATTAACCTCATCTTATAGATGTGTTCCACCTTTCTCCTAATACTTAGTGCTATGTAAAGTTGGCTGTTTTCATTAAGTGGATATTTCATTTCTGTAATTAGTATGTTATTAAAAAAACATAGCTACTAAATGAAAATGCTTCTACTTGCTAGAAATACTACAGTTCTTATGATGGTTAAGGCTGCCATGATAGAGTAGATAATGCTGACTTCACTCATTTGATGATTGCAATGATGTGGCAGCTGCTTTAGAAAACAAAATTTATTTTTCTTTACAATAATTCTATACAATATAATTTTATGACCCTCTTTACCCTAATGAAGTTACTTATGCTTCTAACAAAATGTCCTTATTTTCATGAAAAAAAAGGAATTGATGGAATATTTATTAAGGGGATAAATGTATAGGTCTCTATATATATATGCATATATAAATATAAATGTACTTAAGATATACATAAATTTATTTGTGCTCCTGAATAATTTCAGGGTTCTAAATAAAATGTGTAGGCTCTAAAATTTTATCTGGTGAAAAAAAAATAATTACCCCCCTACATACACATACACAAAACACGTAGGACTGAACAAGAAGTAGCATTCCAGGTAGGTTTCCTACAATTTTATAGATAGGACATAGCACATTGGTGACTATATTTCATTGAAGATGGTACAGTCAGCTCACACTAGAAATGGAAGCTCACTATGTCGTTGTTTCTGAGTGCATTAATGAACTTACTTATAGAAAACACATAGATGCAGATGTTTCTCTGCTACCTGAAATGTTTTAAAATGGAATAATTTATAAAATAAATGGCTATAAAGAACACTGGGAAACACAGAAAGAGAGCAGCTCTTTTCTGTTTTAGCTCAATGCTGTTTTAGAAGACTAGGTTAAAATTGACTATCCAATAAATAATCATAGGATTGATCATAAAATTCTCTTTTAAAAATTTCTTTCAGAATACTAACGTCAAATTCATTTATCCCAGTGTTTGCAAGTCTATATACATGGGTACTAACTAGCAAAGATATTGTTGCTATAACAAAAAAAATGAAATTACAAATTTTTTTCTAGTCATAGTGAATACTATTTGAGCAATACAATTAAAATATTATGAATCCATACCATTAATTAGAAATTTCTAGATAAAAAAGCAAAACAGTACTAGTAAATTATGCATCTGAAAGCTACTGAATAAATCAACATTATATCCTTGTGTTAATGACTCAAAATCTTTGTTTCCCAATCTATGCTACAATCTATGCTGCCTTCTTTGTCCCACCTGGGGACCTTTGCTCATGCTTCTCCCCCTCATGGGAATTGTCCTTAATTTCACCACAATCATGCATGGAACCTTGAGCCATTTTTCCCTATACTTTTCTTTATTTCATTTATTAATGTTTACATTAAGTATATTAGTTTTCTCTATTCTAAGGAAATAGGTTACAGTTAAGTTTGTGTAATACTTAATCTGCATAAATACTCAAGGACAGTGGAGGCAGAAATAGATTGCAAAGAAAACATTAAAAGCATGAGCTGAAATTATCCTCAGCTTCATTAAAATAGTCATTTTAAGTGTCACCTTGGAGCTGGAGAGATTAAGAAATTACTGATCTTGCAGAAGATCCACATTCAGTTTAAGAACTCACATGGTTGCTCATGATCTGTGACTCCAGTCTATGGTTATAACTCTGTTTTTTGACTTCTGAAGTCAATGCCCGCATGTAAAGGCCATGTATGAATGCAGGCAAAACACTCATACTCACATAATAAAAATAAAACAAAAATGTATTACCTCAGTGATATACACTGAAAGGAAATAGCACAAACTACTGTTAACAGTGTCATTCTGAACTAAACTGAAAAATCATTCTTTATTTCTAAATTTGTCTAAAATTTATATAAATATGTCTGAAAAGACAATAAACAAAAGATGACAGACAGTTGAAGATGGGACAGTACAAGCATTGCTCAGGCCTCATAATTCACTGCAATTTTGTTTGAATGTGTAAAATGTATTGAAGCACACTGAAAACTACTCTTCTCACACTAATTTCTTAGAAAGCAGGAGAAATGTGAAAAAGTAGTGATCATTATGAATTTCTCTTTGAAGGCCCAATAATACTACAAACATGTAAAACAATTCTGTGTAATAGGTATTCAGGCTGCAGATGGTGATGACAATCTTTAACATAGCCAATGTCAATCCTTAACATAGGAATGTGAATGATTAGCTGACCAAAAGAAGACCTAGAGAACAATTATTGATAGAAGATGTTGAATCTCAAGTTATAAAACACTGCCCTTATTCTGGCTTTACTTTACACCTGCTATAATAACAAGTTCTCCTGAAAAATTTGTCTGCTAAAAAAGAAGTTCAGTAATCTTGCTGGAAGAGAACAGGTGCCACAGAAATTTGCATCCTAGGAACATTCAAAATGTGGTCAGAGATGGAGACTTCACTAAAACTGGAGAAGAGTTACTGGGAAAAATGAAATAAATAATTTTAAAGTAATACTTCATATTGCATTCATTTTAACAACAAAATCTTGGCGGGTGATAAATGAATAAAAATCAACATGCTCTTTCTTGGTGATTTGAAAAACAGAATTGCCAACAACCACTAATTACAAACCATATTTATTTTGTAGGATTTAGAAGTTTCAGTTGGAACTCAACTAAACAAGATAAATGGGACCTCACAACAATGTGACAGAGTTCATTCTTTGTGGTCTTACAGAGAAAACAGAGCTGTAGAAAGTGCTTTCTGCTGTGTTTCTGATCATGTATGTGGTCATGGTGCTGGGAAATGTGCTTATCATAATGACTATGATCACATGTCAGAGTCTGAGATTACCAATGTACTTTTTCCTCACATGTTTGTCCCTAGTAGATGTCACCTTTTCTTCTCTCATTTCTCCAAAGCTGATTACTGACTCCCTTTTTTGAGGAGACAACCACTTCTTTTGAGGGATGCATGGCCCAGCCCTTTGCAACACTTTTCTTTGGAGGAGTGGGGATTATAATCCTCATAGTGATGGTTTATGACCGCTATGTGGCCATCTGTAAACCTCTTAACTACATGAGCACCATGAGCCCTAAGATGTGTTGCATGCTATTGGCAGGAGCTTTGGTAGGGGGATTTGCACATGCAACCATTCAGTTTATTTTTGTGTATCAAATATCTTTCTGTGGTCCCAGTATCATGGATCACTTTTTATGTGATTTGTTTCAGTTACTGATGCTGGCCTGCATGGATACCCATACCCATTGTCATCTTCAACAGTGGGGTAATGTGTGTGACCATCTTCCTTATTTTAATTGCCTCTTACATAATTATAGTGTGTTCTCTGAAAACTCACACTTCTGAAGGAAGACGGAAAGCCTTATCTGCCTGCGGCTCTTACTTCACAGTGGTTGTGTTCTTTGCGCCTTGAATTTTCTTGTATATGAGGCCTATGTCAACCAATCCCTTAGATAAGGCAATGATTGTGTCTGAGTCAATTGTCACCCCCATGTTGAACACCTTGTTCTAAACACTAAGGAATTCGGAGGTAAAAAAATTCTGTGAAGAAATTATGGAAGAGACCGTAGCTTCTATTGACTGTCATGTAGCTCTCAACTCAAATCCATATGTGATTTCCATAAACATTCCTTCTTTCAAGAACTTATAAAACTTATCAATGTTCATCCTTTACTGTCAACCTCATGAATCTCTCACTTAGAAGACTGCTTTGTGATTTAAGGATATTTGTAGTTTATTTATGTTGCTTGGCACTATTTCACATTGGAATCATCTTGTTTTTTGTAGAGTTTTCTGATTAATCTAGCTATTAGAACCCATGTTAAAACCTCTTCAACTCACCTTATTCTTTTGTGCACATAAGATGAATCAGGTCTTTTTAGTTGTCCTAGAGATGTACAAGTTCTTTCTCTCTTCAGTGCCTTTACATTTGTCTTCCTTAAAATCATCATCCTTGTCAGTTTCTTACATTGATAAATACTATATATTATACTCTTAGTGAAGCTTTACTCCTAAAGTGTCCACCATACCTTTCCTCCTTTGCTCAGTTTCTATTTTCTTCATAGTAATATTTTGAAGTGAATTTGTCTTTCTATGAGAGTTGGTATCAGTTCAAGAAATCCATTTTTGTTGTTGTTTACACTTGGTGTACACTAAGCTTTAACAAATATATATCTTCAAAGTTATAGAAATTACAATATTCTTCAATAATAGAATAGGGGAACAAGATTATCAACAAGTAATGAGAAAACATACAACAATAACCATCATTAGCAAAAGTTTTGAAAACAGAAATCTAGGGTTATTTCTTTGAAAATTCTTCATATTTGTAGTAGTTGAAACATATGTTTAGTGCAGATGTTTCCAAGGTTCTTTTTTGTCTTGTGATGTCTTTAGAGTAAGACATTTAGAGTAAGAGATATTAAAAAATAGCAAGACTATATCTGACTATTGCTGTGACATATCTATTGTCGGCTACATCTTGCCAAATTTAGAGTAAGAATCAAATAAAAAAAAATCAGAACAAGGCAATTTAAATTTGCTACAAATTGCTAGAGATATAGTGATTTGAAATTTGTGGAACAAATGATGTGGCCATTAAAAAGAAATCACATGCTTTTCATTGGGACAACAAAAAAATACTTTAAGGGACACATCTTCCTTAAATTGCTTTTTTTTGTGATTTTGTCACAACATTGAGAAAATGCTATTTACACATCTATCTTAGTACTAGTTAGAGCCCAGTTTGGCAGCCATGACCATATGGTCATTTGTAGAAACTTGTTTAGCAACTGGCAAAATCTATATTTATATTTATATTGAGTGCTGATGATGAGCTAAGCAATTAGGAAGATAAGATGTGTTAACAAACACATTTGTTCTTTCTGCCTCTGAATATTTCTATTTTTCTCTTTTCTCCCTCTCTCATTCAGTGAGTATGTAGAAAATACAGAGTATAAAACCAACTCCTAATTTAGTGGTTAGTCCTGACTTGGAATGGATATAAAAATCAGGGAAGCTATGATGGTAGACCATGTCCATGCATAGAGATCTTGTGCTGAAGGCAGGGCAGGAAACAGAGGTGACTTAAATGTTTATTACCTGTATAGTGATGGTTTCCTATGGGAATGACCCCCATAGGCTGATATATTTAACTGTTTGATTCCCAGTTGGGATATTTCAGGGAGGGTTAGGAAGTATGAAGGAGATGTGCCACTGGGGGATATATTTTGAGATACCAAAAGCCGATGCCAGGCTCAGTATCCCCCTCTGCCTCCAATTTTCATGGTATTTTTAATCTCAGTTACTGTTCCAGGGCCATGCCTTCCTGCCAGCTGCTATGCTTACATCCATGATGGGGAAGGACTTAACTTCTCATCTTAAAATGACTCCAGTTAAATTCTATATTTTCTAAGTTACCTTGGTCGTAGTGTCTCTTCACGGCAATAGATGAGGCTAAGACAAACAAATAATCATTAATTCTTTTCATATTACTGTATGATCAGACCTGTAAATATTTATGAAAAATCAATAAAAGTAGTAGTTGATACTGCCATAGGGCATTTCATGACTTAGGCCACAATTACTGCGAAGAACTCAAATCACTGATGAAACAATGCCCAGATTTGGCAAAAGGATTATGTGAGATTTAAATGTTGTTCTGAGGAACATAAAGATAATAGAAGAAAAGCCTTGCTAGGTATAATTTAGACATTGTGTTGATATTTAGAATATACAGAAAATTAAAATAATAAATACAAAGAAATCAAATCCAGAGTCCATGTGGAAGAAAATGAATGAATAGGCAGTTTCCACAAGATAAAGTACAAATGGCTAATAATCCATGAAAGCATTTAATATCACTTGTATTGCATAACTTTCTCACTGTTGGTAAATAAAAGAAAGGTTCATGTAAAATGTATTCATTCTGGCTTACTATTTGAAAGGACAATTTCTTCCTGCTTGGAAAAATGAGCAGCTGTCAGGCTAAGTATCAGGAGTAGGAAATCTGCTGGTCACAAACATCCTTAGTGGGCACACTGTAAACAGGAAGCACTGAGACTGCACACAAACAGACCAGTATCTGTTTATAATCCTACCAATCTACAAAAAGCTTCATTTTACTTTTCTATCTAACATTTCTTAGCTGGCTAACACCTTACAGGACCAAGGTCAGAGGTCTCTCCTGCTCCTGGATACCATTTGGCTATGCACCTGTGCCACCTACTGTCCAGGTGTAATTACTGCAAGTTGAGATCTGCAAACAAACAGGAACTTGCACTACTCAGCACACAGCCTCATTGCTGCTGGAATTCTTCCATCTGTTTTAGGACAGCAGAATCCTGATAAGGTAATTGCAACATCTTTCACAATTTAAGTTGATATAATATCTGAGATCAATTGTTCTATACCTATGGCAGATAATATTATTATACAGGACTTTAGGAATCCTTTTATTTCATGTGTAGAGAAATTTAGGCAGAAGAAAGTCATGACTTAACCAGAATACACATTTTTTTGGTAACAATTATCCAAAAATTGAAAGAATCAAATTCATAAAGAAAACATTTTGGATCCTTCCACACATTTTAAGAATAAAACCTATCTCTAGAGTTCCTACATTGTACACTGATGCAAACAAATCTGACAAGGCAGGATATAAATCAGGAAAAATAAGTAAAGTAGTTCAAAGCCCTTACAATTCTGTACAAAAGCAAAATTTTACAACATTCTCATGGTATTTATGAATTTTACAGTAGTTACTGACTCTAAATATGCAGATAGAGTCATCTTACACAGTGAGACTGCAGAATTTATTTCTGATGATAATTAACTTCATTGTTTATACAATTACTAGAAACTATCAGAAATAGGATACACACACACACACACACACACACACACACACACACACTCACTCACACACACATCAAATCCCATAAGGGTCTGCCAGCTCCTCTAGCACAAAGCAATGATGAAATTGATCAGTTATTTATAGGAGGTATGCTAGAAACCTTGGAGTTTTATAAGAAACATCATGTGAACAGGAAAGGTTTAAAAAAAAGGATTTTATTATCACTTGGCAACAAGTTAAGGAAATAGTAAGAGAATGGCCTACTTGATTCTTCTATAACCAAACTCCTTCACCACCAGGCAGAAACCCTAAAGGTATAAAAAGGAATGAACTATGGCAAATAGATGTGATTAATTTTGCAGAATTTGGAAAACTAAAATACATGCACCACACTCTAGATGCATATTCAGGGTTTCAATGGGCCACTGATCTGAGCTCTGAAAAGGCTGATTCTGTTATCACACACCTATTAGAGGTAATGGCCATTATGGGCATACCTGCACAAATGAAAGCCGCAATGCTCCAGCATATATCTCCAGCAAATTCAAACAGTTTTGTATTATAACATAAAGCACATAACTAGTATACCACACAATCCTACAGGACAAGCAGTAGTTGAGAGATCTAATCATACTTTAAAAGAAATGCCCTATAAAAAGGCAGGGGAAACCAAGACACCCAAACACAGATTACATAATGTTTCACTAACATTAAACTTTCTTAATGCCAATGAAAAAGGAAAAAACGCTGCAGAAAGACACTGGACAATAGGAAAAAAAAAACTTCTAAACTAAACCAGCAGGTGTACTTCAAGGATGTAATGACTTCAATATGGAAACTAGGATTATGTTAAATTGGGAGAGGGGATTTGCCTTTGTATTTACCAGGAGAAACAAAGCTATGGATACCTTCTAAGTT
The DNA here is from genome assembly GCA_030556225.1 of Cricetiscus sungorus. Lineage (NCBI taxonomy): Eukaryota > Metazoa > Chordata > Mammalia > Rodentia > Cricetidae > Cricetiscus > Cricetiscus sungorus. The sequence continues at coordinate 27,657,893 of JANBXA010000372.1, read as the reverse complement.
GATCAAGATCTGAGTTGAACAAGAGAAACATCTCAATGAAGAGAAATGACAAGTCATCCAACAAAGTAGTTCCCATGAGTTGTGTGGAGACCTCTCAAAGGGAGGGGAAGTGCACTGCTCTTGCCCTTACAGGAAAACCGAAAACACCCATCTTCAAACCGCCAAAAGACCCTGAATGCAGATACCTACAGAGGAAAAGATAGCTCTTTAGAAAGAACCATTTAATTAAGAGGAATAAGTTTTATGGTAACGATATTTAATTCTAGTGAACTACTTATACACAGAAATTTATTTCTCTTTACTATCTAATATTACTTTAGTCCCAGATCATGTAAATCAATGCTGGCTTTGGAGTTGGATTTGGCTTTCCTTCTCTAAATTCAAGCATGTTGTTAAGATTAAATTCACAATTTCTGCCTTGTATCAAGAAGCCAATTGGTGTAAGGCAGAAGATAACAACATCTGGGGACTGTCATTTGCCTATACACAGTTTTCTCTCTGAAATCCTAATTTTCCTCACATACATTTACATGCTTATTGTTGCCTTTGCCAATATGCTTACCTTAAAAGTTCAAAATTTTACATTGATATTGATATTTAAGTTCTCCACAAGGAATGATAACAATTCCTAACAGCAATCTTTGAATTCTCTGGAAAGAAGATGGGGCCCCACTTTGTTATTTCCACTTGACTCAATCTGATGCATCTGGACTACAAACACCACCCTAAAACCAGTTTGAAACAGTTATGCTCGAAAGAACTCCTGACTAGGTAGCTGAAATGTTGTACTTTCTTATTACACCATGGCCAGAGTTTCAGATAGAACCCATTCAAACATTTGCTGCCACACAGATAATAGCTACATATGTCACAGACAATCCCATTAAGAAATTTTGTTGCTAAAAATTCTATAACTACAGGATCTTATCATTGTCCCATTTGAGCAGGAAGTAATAGTAATCTTAAGATAATGATGCCCCTTTTCCCTACTCTTGGCTTTTAGGGACATTATTCAACTTCTTAGGATATGTTTTAGTTACATAGGATTGGGTGTAGAAGGTGATGCTTAGACTTGGGTATCTCTTTATGACAGCTATCATGTAATGTTGGGAAAGGTATGGTTTAGATGGGATGTAGGTAGACTAGCCTATCTTCTTGTGAATTATTTCAATAAAATGAGATATTAGTAATATAAAGCTTACATTGTTATAGATTCTTTTATTTTATTTTTTTATTTTACATATTGATCCTGGTTCTCTCTTCCTCCCTCCATCCCTCCTTCCCTGCCTCCCTTTCTCTGTCTTTTCCTCTTTCCCATCCTCACATGCACCACCTCCCCCTCCCCTCCCCCCCCCAATCCACATGTAGGGTGATGCCCTCCAGAAGGGGTCATCTAAATCTGTCAAGTCATTTGAAGTAGGGACTAGGACTTCTCTCCTGTCTCTAGGTTAAGGGAGTATCCCTCCATGAGGGATGTCCTGCAAGGTCCTTTTGAGCACCAGAAATACATCCTGGTTCCACTATATGATGTTCCTTATACTGCTCAGGCCTTCTAGCTGAGACCCATGTTCAGGGAGTCTGAGTCAGTCTCATGCTGGATTCTCAGCTATCAGTCTGGGGGGCCCTTAGCTCCTCCTAGTTCACGTCCTCCGTCTCTATGTATTTCTGCAGTATGGTCTTGTCCTCCCTCTCTGCATCTGCATTCTAGTTCAGCTCAGTGTTTAGTTGTGGGTGATTGCTTCTGTTTCCAACAGGAACTAGATGAGGACTCCATGATGGTGGATAAGTTAGTCGTTGATCTCCTTATCAGGGAAGATTATGGTAGCCTTTCCACTGTTGCTCAAATTGTTAGTTGGAGTCAGTCTTGTATGTCTTTGGACATTTCTTTAGGTTCAGGTTTCTCTTCAACCCTATAATGGCTCCCTCTTTTATGTTCTCTCTCTCTCTCTCTCTCTCTCTCTCTCTCTCTCTCTCTCTCTCTCTCTCAATCTCTATCTCTATCTCTATCTCTATCTCTATCTCTATCTCTATCTCTCACTCCTGACTTCTATTCCACCACTGACTCAATCTTCCTAGTCTCACTTGCTTTCCTCTCCTCCCATTCTCTTTCTCCTAGTTAACTCTCCACTCACTGCCCTTGCCCCCACTCCACATGTGCTCTGGAGAAATTGTCCCTACCTGCTTTTGTGAGGGACTTTATATGAATCTCTTAGAATATACCTTGTATCCTAGTTCCTCTGGCGGTGTGAATTATAGGCTGGTGATCCTTCTCTAGGTCTAAAATCCATATATGAGCAAGAACATATCATGTTCCTCTTTTTGTGACTGGGTTACTGGGTTACTTCATTCAGGATGGTTTCTTCAAGTTTCATCCACTTGCCTGTGAATTTCAAGATTCCATTTTTTTTTTTATCGCAGAGTAGTATTCCATTGTGTAGATGTGCCTCATTTTCTTTATCCATTCTTCAGTTGAGTGGCATCTAGGCTGCTTCCAGGTTCTTGTTATTATTCCTTCCAGAATGGCTGAAATTAGAAACACCAATGACAACTTATGCTGGAGAGGATGTGGAAAAAGGGGAACACTCCTCCACTGCTGGTTTGAGTGCAAACTTTTACAGCCATTTTGGAGATCAGTATGTCAGTTCATGAGGTAAATGGGAATCAGTTTACCAAAAGACCTGGCAATTCCCCTTTTAGGCATATACCCAAATGATCCACATCCATGCAACAAAGACATGTGCTCAACTATGTTCAAAATACTTTTTAAAAACTAGTAATATACAATGTATATGGGGTCATTTTAGCCTAGGATCAAAGCAAAAATTGAAACGAAATAATAAGAACATAGACTCTAGTCTTACAAATACCTGCATTTGATTGAATGCTTTTCTTAGTGTCTAGTAAATAATAGATTTATTTAATATACTTAGATTCAGAAAAGCTTCAGATTTTATTTAAATTTAATCATAATTTTGTGTATGCGCATACTGCCCTTAATAGAATGGGGTAAGGACACAGACATAATTCCAGGTATAGCCTGACTATTGAGCATGGAAGTGTTGACAGCCTGGATTCCCAGGTTGAAGGTGACATGCAGAAGTGCTTTCTGCTGGCTTTCAATGTCCATAGAATATAAACAGGACTAAAAACTTTGTTATTTGAAACAGCAGTGAATAATATATTGCAAAAATATCTAGAATATGTTTTGAGAAAAAATTTCTGGAGGCTCATTGTACCTTGTAATTCCTGCTTGACCATGACCGTGACTAAGACTGCTGGATATTACCTTTTATTAAATCTCCTATGTTCTTGGATCAGTAGGATCAACTTAGTAAAAATGGTCATCTTACCAAAAGCAATCTGCAGATTCAATGCACTCCCCATCAAAGTACCAGCACAATTCTTCACAAACCTTGAAAGAAAATTATTCAACTATATCTGGAAAAACAAAACATCCAGGATAGCAAAAACCACCCTGTACAAGAAAGGAACTTCTGGAGGCATCACCATCCCTGACTTCAAGCTCTACTATAGAGCTATAGAATTGAAAACAGCTTGGTATTGGCACAAAAACAGACTAATTAAAAAACTTTTAAAAAAATCTATTTAACCCTTTTCAGAGCAATAGTGTAAAGGCTCATAATTTTAAAAAGTTTTGAGTATTAATTTTGTGTTGTGACCCATTAATCCTAGGCAGGCTGTCCATGTAGCCATGGATTTGACATGTTTGTTGGAGCCTGATGGGATGAGGTGAAGACCCACAAGTGGTGGCAGTATAATCATATTTTGCATTTGAATGATTCATTAGTGGTATGGACATCTTTTACATGTTCATTGCATTCCTCCTTTTTAGAACTATTTTACTGGCATAATTATAGAATGAGTTGTCCATTCTGTTTTATTGATGCATTCTAGCATTCTAGTGTTCTCTGCATATTGTCAACACCAACCCTCAATCCTTGGAGAAGACTATATAGTTACTGTCTTTGAAGCCATTAATTTTCTATAGTTGAGCTTGTAAAATTTCCCCCATACACATTGACATGCCAGCTAATATTGGCATTGTGCACATCTTGTGTACAAGAGAACATTGTCAAGATTTCATGGATGAAGCTTCCATGTCATACAGATAAGACACTATCTCAAAGCATATGTTCTTGTCTTCTGGCATTTAAAATCTTTCTATCCAGTTATCGTCTATGTTTCCTGGACTTTATAATTAGTCCAAGCTGTAGTGCTGCAGACTGCTCAGTGGGTAACAGGTCTGCGTGGAGACCAAGGCGCAGATGACTAGGTCAGGAGTGGCTTCGGCTTGACAGACAGATGCAAACACACTTGAGGTTTGGGAACTGCTGCAAAGTTTTCTTCAAAATATCGGGTCTTTATACAGAAAGTTCAAGGAACAGATCTTTAGCCACAGTTTAAAGATTCACAGACATACTATAAAGGTGTCAACAATTACTTTGAAACATGAGATCGTAAATACATCCAAGCAAGTGTGTAGCCAGGAACCTCGGTTTATTTTGGCCTGTATGTCGTCAGAGTATCAGAGATTTGATTTGTTGAGTTTAGAGAATAATCTTTGTCTCTGGATAGTAAATATCTAATAGTATTGATTTAAGGGTCCTAAGATCCCAAATTAGTGTATTGTAGTGAATCCCACAACAGCTTTGCTGCTGGTGGGCTAATTACAGGCAGGGTCACATTGTGGGCAAATTCTTGCAGCCTTAGCCCTAATTGATCTATCAGGCCTTCGGCTGACATCTGAAGTCACAACTGGTGCCTTAGGATCTGTATCTGAAGGCACAGAGAGCAATACCCATCTATTGACTGCTGATCTGTATCTCTTTCAGTTCCTGAAACAATGTCTAAGTGTTCTCTAGGCTTCTCTGAATTAACAGTGGAGCTACAGGCTGAAATATCCATGAATAAAAGGCAATATTGTCATTTAAATATATCATTTGGGCTTGGGTACCACAGTTGGTTGTTATCTACATTTGGATCAGTTTTTCATGTCTTTTAAAAATGTTTTTTCTTTCTCAGATATAATTACCACAATTATTCCTTCACTTTCATTTATACATCCAGATGTCAACCACCCAAATGAGTACCAGACCCACCTGATACCTTTTTTTTTAGAGGCAGGATCTAGGGTATCAACCGGCATGCAATCAGACATGCTCTTCTCAGGACAACTAGTGCTGACCCCAAGTGCAGTGCTTTACCTCACATCTTGAGCATGAAGATTTTAGCTCTTTATTGTAGCTAACCATGCTTGGGGTGACGGTCCTGCTTCCATGGCTATAAAGGCTTAAATAATCATGGCTGCATTAAACTGTGGTGTAACTCTGATTCTACACAAATATGACAGGCAAACTAAGGAGACCAACACCAATAGGCCTGCTAATGCTCCATGCCTGCCCATTCCTTTAGGTGACTCATAGTAGAAGTCAGCCAAGATAACACTCCCGATGTAAAGAAGAGGTCCACTCTGGTAGAATTCATGTTAACCACAGTCAGCCTCATTTCTTTCAAGGTATCTTTAAATTCAAGTGACCAATTATTCAGGACACTCTTCATGTTGAACTTTTCTAACCAGGCGTTCAGGCACCCACACTGGAGATTGCTGGTCCTGTGGGAAAACACAAACAGAACCTCAGAACCTCATGCCCATGTCATCATGGGATCAGGCCCACGCCAGAGGCCTGTCAGAATATCCTTCCACTTGACCATTCCTTTAGCAGGGCCATGGTAATCTTGATGTCTATCAGCTGCAGAACAGCCCTGAGCATCCAAATTTAAAAAAATTAATAGTAAATAAAGCAAGGAAAAGTCTTTCCTTAGGAGTACAGCCATGGCCTACTCCCCCTTTTAGTTTTTGTAAACATTCCTTCAACATGCAATGAGCATGCTCCACAATGCCTTGTACATGAGGATTGTATGACAGTCCATGACAAAAGGAGGCAAAGCTTTGATCCGTATAGGCTGGTCCATTGTCAATTTTCAGTTGCTGGGGCTTACTTCAAGCACCCCAGGCTTCTAAGCAATGAGCTATAACATTGAGAGCCTTTTCTCCAGTTAAAGGTGTGGCATGTATGACACCTGAACAGGTATCCACAGACACATGCACATATTTCAGGCTTCCAAACTCAGATGAAGATATCTCCCTAGTTTTTCCTATGAAGGAGTCATAAGACTCCTGGAAGTTGCGAACCATGGTGCAATGGTATCGCACTCCTCTAAGAATCTCCCTAGGGTGCTTTTCTTAATCTTTAAATTCTTAGAATGAAGCAGCTCATTCAGAGCCAAAAAAAAATTGGGTGTGATTGTGAAGTGCCCATGGTAAATATAGCAAAGTTTCCTTTTAAACTTTTACTTTTTGGTTCGCTGCAACGCGAACTCTCCCCGCTCCCTCTATATCTACAGAGAGGAGAAGAATACCTGATTTTATCACAGATTTCCACCTTACCTGGGTACTAACTAGTGCACTGCCCTGACTGCAAAAAGTTCTGAGTCCTTCGACGAGGTTCCCTCTACTGGCCACCACTTGTACGCTACTGCCTGGGCCAGCAAGGAAGACTCAATGCTTGGACTCTTCTTTAAGCAGTTTTAATCAGGAACCCTGAACAATCTTTTGACCCCAGGGAAAGCCAGCCTACAACTTATAAGGCCTTGGGGTAGCCAACCCCAGCACGCTACGTGGTGAATGCAGATAGGTCCACATACATGGAAGCAAGCCTAGATCTCAGCCTTAGCCAAATAAGGACTTGTTTACTCCAGAGAGCACTCACCATTGGGAAGGTGGAAGGCAGAAGCCAGTGCCATCTTTAAGTCATGGCACCTGGCAGCTCTCTACAGTAGTCAACATGCACTTCTCCCTCCCCCTCTGTTTTCTATTTTATTGTCTTTCATCTGATGTTCAGGCAGTCATATTAGTGAGATTTTTATGAGTGTGTCTTCTGACTTTCTAGGTATATGCAGTATCACAGCAAATTTTTTGATGCCCTGGGTCTTGCAATACTTTCAGTCCCTTTTCATAATGTTCCCTGAGCCGTATGTATGGGAGTGATTTGTAAATGTACCCATTGAGATGAGACTCCACAACCCTAATTTTTGATTGGTAATAGATTTTAGTAATGATCTCTGTGCCTTGCAAATTTTTGTGGGAGGATAAAGACTACATCCACTTGTTGTTATAAATATATATGTTCATATTATTGTTAAGGATTATGCTGTTTTAGTAAAGCAGTAGTTGTAGGATATTCTTAATATCCATGACTTCACTAGAACTGACAAGTTAGCTAGGTTTCCAAAATGAGGCATGGTTTCTTACTTGGGGAGTAGGACTTAAGTCTAATTAGAAAGCTTTTTCCTTTTTTAGCTGCCAACATATGTATGATATTACTAGATCATTAGCATTATTGAGTCATGCCAGTTTTCATAGGCATTATTGGTAGGTAGGACTGTTAATTACTTCTCTCCTTTATAAGATTGCATTGTGCTTCCTACAACCAAGAAAGCTAGTCCTCAGTGAGAAGACATCCTGGTCAAATCTAATTCAGGGTTTTTGGGTACTGTTTATGAAGTGTATGTTTTTTTTTTTCATCAGAGACTTACTTGCTACTTCTGGGATGGGCAAGGCAAACAAGGATAAAAGTAAAAGCTTGCATGTTTTGAGAGTCTCATGGACAGTCCTGGCCAAAATGTCTCTACATATTTTTTTTCACTTGAGCCTTTAACTGCAGGTAGTGTCTCTTCAATTATTATATGGCTATTGTGAACCTTGAGGCTACATTCTGAGGCCTTTGAATATACAACTATGGGCATACACTTTCTCAAGACTGATATTTGATATATTCAGTCTTCACTCACTCACTAGAATAAAAATATTTAAAAATCTTAATATCTATTACCAAGCAAGATAGCAAGAATTAAAATTTAAACATATATAAGTGTGTTATTTCTCTAACCAGATAAAGAAGATATGAAGACATACCTTTTCCCTGATAGACTAAAATTACTTAATGACTATATATAAATTTCAAGTTACTTTCCCAAGTGACGAACACAAACACACACACACACACACACACACACACACACACACACACACACACACACAGAGTTTTCTATATATTGTGTATATATGTTGAACATTTGAGAATGTTTTAATTTATTTTAAATCATATTTTATAAATTTCATGACTTAATTTAACAAATTTTATTTTAGTTTTTAGGTACCAATGTAATATTGTTCATCATGCATAAAGATCATTGTAGAAAAGCATTTTATCAATAAAAATAAACATCTTGTATTACTATGCAGATGTTTAAAAATTAATTGCCTATTCAAATGAGACACAGCAATGAGTAATCAATATGATCAGGAAACTGACTCTTTTACATAAGCATTACAAGGAGAAATTAAAGACTTTCTTGCCTTCACTGTAAAATTTTAATTTATAGAAAAATTTGAGTGGCTTCAAAGAACCAAGTACCTTGATTCAAAAATAAGTATTTACTAGAATAACTTTGAGATTTCATTATATCCCAGTCAGAATGGCAAAGATCAATAAAACAAATTTTAAAAAAAAATGCTGGAAGGGATATGGGAAAAGGGATCACTCACTTATTGTTTGTGCCATTGTAATCTGTTGCATCCACAAAAAAACAAAACAAAACAAAACAAACAAACAAACAAACAAAAAACCAAAGAAAGGTTTAGAGAGCTTCATAGAATTAAACTATACTATTGGTAGATATATTCCCAAAAGATGTGACATCCTATTCTATGGTCATACTCATTCTTGCTCTAATCACAAAATCTAGGAAATATAAACAACCTAGTATCCTCAAACTGTGATACCTTTATGTCCACTTTGCTTTCTTGAGCAAAATTTTTAATATTAACTCAATATTATTTATAAATATATTTTCCATAATCAAAGTAAAGATAATTTCACTGAAATATCTGCATGACCACCATGTATCAAGTATACTCCACCTATGATCCTGACAGTCATGATATGGCTTTCTTTGCTGCAATTTTCCTCTTCCCAGAGAATCAAAATTTTTGCCTGTTTTTGTGACAAGTCCTTCCCTATTACACAATCTGCATGTAGTTTCTGTTAAGAGATTGTTTTCAGGAACAAATTAGGAAATGTGAGAAGTCTTAGTTAGGATTTGTCTCTTACTATAGTTTGGTACTATTTAAAATCCTTTCTCTACCATTGCTGAAATTATAGTGTTTATTCTAATTTTTCCAAGCCAGGAATCCTCACTTTTGTCATGGTGTTTAGAATTCTCTTTTTTTCTCCTTCTTTTCTTGTCAGGTTTATTGAAGAACTTATTGACTTCCTTTACAACACCATACTCAGGGTATGTAATAAGGGGTGGTTGAAAGAAGAGAGACTACATCAGGATTAGCAAATATTCCACAAAAATCAGTAATTAAAACAGTAATTTCAGACCATACTCTCTCTGAAGAAAACATTAACCTTGTTGTGGTGTGAAAGCAGCCATAGGCAATGGCGTAAGGCTGGTCCATGGGCTATAATCAACACTTGGTATACAATACAACTAGGAGAAACAACTATATGCAAGAAGCAAAATAATAACAAGATACTAAAACATAAAAAATAGTAAAACAATAGGACAACAACATCCTAAAATGAATCCTCCCCATCTCCCAACTCCATAACCTGGAAGCAAGGTAGTTCGGAACCTAACATCAACAAACCATTAAAATACTATAACTTATATAAAACAATCCTGTTGCCAACAAGTATTGCTTGTGGCTTTCTTAATATTTATCTGGGAAAATTGAAGCTCAAATTATATTTGGGAGTCAATTGCATTAGTAGTAATAAATTGGAAGTTGAAACCAAATCTCTATAATCAAGGGCTTATATTCTGCCCACTTGACACTGTGTTCTCACAAATGTGATCTCTCCAGTGTAAAGAAAAAAACCAAAAGGTCTCTAAGCACAGTTGTTCCACCCCTCCACTTGGGACTATCTGGACCCTGCTCTCCCCTCAACCTTGCACCCCTCAACTCGTTCTGCTTGAGGTGTCTCTGGGACTGGCTCAGGTCCACACCCATCCTTTTCTTGGAACTTCCTGGGTAGGCTCTGCATCTTGACCACCCCCCCCAAGCCATCTCCTGTATTGGTCCCTCCCTGAACCATCCAGAAACTGCCATACTCAGTCTTGGCCCACCCCATGCCCTCTGCTTGAGGTAAATGTTTGGCAGGCTGGGGTCAAGCATACCCACCCTATTCTTCGAGCTTCCTGGGTTGGCTCTATGAATAATGAACCCACCCTATCACGTAGAACGATCCAGAGCTTGCCCTCACCTCAACTTTGGCGCCAGTACTCCCTTTGCTTGAGGTGAGTCTAGGGCCAGCTCAGGTTTAACCTCTCCCCATCCTTCCTTTAGAACTTCCTGAGTCATATCTGCTTCTGGACTCCCCTAAGCCCTCTGCTTTAGTGATCCTGCCTTGTCATGTGGGACAATCCAGAGTATTCTCTCACCTAAATCATGGACCCCTTACACCCTAGCTTGAGACCTCCAAAGGAGCTCAAACCATCCAGAGTCACTGACATAAAAGTCCTGACCTTCCTACAACAAACAGGAGAGGATATTAAAGAGAGAGAGTGACTCCACGTGTATTCACTGGAAGAAGGGATGGGAAGACAGCAGTACAGGAACACATTCAACATTAGAAAGAACAATATGACACCACCAGAATCTAGGGACTGTAGACCAACATTACCATAACAAGCTACCCATTTGAACCAGAAGAGAATTGCCTTAAAAACAACTTCATGAAAATGATAGAGGCCTTCAAAGATAATATGGCAAAATTCCAGTATAGAAATGAAGGAGAAAGTAAACAAAAAAATTGGGAGAAATGGGGAAAAAGACCAAGCAAAAACTGCAAGGAATGAAAAAGTATCTTAAAGAAAGCAAGGAAAGCCAAGAAAAAATAATCAAGCAGATGGAGGAAACAATTCAAACAGTTCAAGACCTGAAAACTGAAATAGACAATGAAGAAAACACAATCTAGGGAATACTGGAAATAGAAATCAATTGGGTTTAACAGGCATTTATAGAACATTTCATCCAAACACAAAAGAATATACCTTCATCTTAGCTCCACATGAAACCTCTAAAATTGACCACATACTCACCAATAAGTACAAAAAAATCAGAATAATCCCATATATCTTATTAGACCATCATGCTATAAAGATAGAATTCAACAACAACAGAAGTTGCAGAAACACTACAAACTCATAGAAACTGAACAATGCCTAATTGCATCATTCCTGGGTCAAGGAGGAAATAAATAAAGAAATAATCTTCCTAGAATTCAATGAGAAGGAAGACACAACATACCCAAACTTATGGGACACTTTCAAAACAGTGTTAAGAGCAAAGTCTATATCTCTAAATGCCCATATGAAGAAACTGGAGAATAGTCACATTAGAGAATTAACAGCACGACTGAAACCTCTAGAACAAAAAGAAGCAAACTCACACCAGAGGAGTAGACACCTGTAAATAATCAAATTGAGGGCTGAACCCAATAAAATAGAAACTAAGAACACAATACAAAGAATCAAAGTAACAATGAGTTTGTTATTTCAGGAAATCAGCAAAATAGATAAATCTTTATCTAAACTAAAGGCAGAGAAATAAACTGCAAATTAACCAGATCATAAAAGAAAAGGGGGACATAACAATGGATACTAATTAAGTTCAAAGAATCTTCAGGTCATACTTTGAAACCCTGTAATCCACAAAATTCAAAAATTTAACATACTACAGAGAGGCTAGTAATTATAATAACTGTATAATAACTGTAGTAATAATAACCCTGGTGATGTCCAAATATATTCTAAAGTTTAGTTGATCAGCTGTTTTATGCCAGTTTCTGAATTATAGTAAGAGAACTATGAAATGTAAGTTTTGACAAAGGGGAAATTGTATGCGAGTTATTTCGGACAGTTTATTCCCTCAAGTTTTCTGCATGTCTAAAGTTATTCCTATATAAGTTTCAATACAAATTCTTTACTAGCACTTGAACTTTAATTAACTGCCTCAGTCTCTGATATAACAGTTTTCTTCTGTGTTCCCAATCAGAGGTAAGAAGTGGATCTAGAATGGTAGAAATAATGACTAAAACAAACCCTGTTTTACTGGATTGACAGACTACTGGTGTTTGTATAATGCACAATTGTGCTCAAAATTAAAGCTGGTTTTGTAAAACTACTTCTTCAGGTCACATCAAAAATTTTTAGAATGCAGTAAAATAGAATTTTACCACGATGGTTATAAAAATCATTACCATTCTTCCTTAATTGTGTGTGTGTGCACTTTGACACCACACCTATTTGCAACATTGTTTCTCATCTTGCATTTCATATTAAGTGTTGCATATCAACATTTTCTATGCCATTTAAATTCTTCTGCATACTATTTTCCCAAAGAAATCTCAGTTAGTTTAAGATATAGAATATATACATAGGAGAGGGATTTTATTTTTTTATATTGATTAGTTTTTATTTTACATATCGATCCCAAATCCCTATTCCTCCCTCCCTCCATTTCTCCCTTCCTCCCTCCCTCTTTCCTTCTCTCCCACCCTCTCATGCCCTCCCACTACACTCCCCTCCCATCCCCCCTCACTCCACATGCTCCAGGAGGGGTCATCTACATATGTCAAGTCATTTGGGGTAGGGACTAGGACTTCTCTCCTGTCTCTAGGTTAAGGGAGTATCTCTCCATGGGGAATGTGCCATGGATTACATCCTGGTTAGAAGAGGGGTTTTAAATAACAGTAATGAAACACAACTTTATAAGTATATATGCCTTTGTTCAAATGATCAGCTTACAATAAACAAAAACATAAACAATATTAGTTTTTGTTATTAGAAAAAGTTTACAACAGGGCCAGGAGTGAGTTTCATTATCCACATTAATCTGAAATGCTGGATGTGGCTGAACATACCTGCAACCCCAGCACTAGATTGTGATTGGAGGCTGTGTGAGACACAGGAGTCCCTCTGGACAGACTTGATAACATATGGCAAGTTCTCATTTATATGCTAAGTGCTGCTGATATGCATATTCCTAAAAAGAAGAGCTCAAGTTTAAAAATGGAATAAAACCTTAAACTTTCCTAGTCCTAGAAACTCAGTTCCCAGCTGAAAAACCAGCAAATGCCAAATACATATTTCTAGAACACCTCTAAGAGAAGTTCTTTCCATCATAGGAGATAATGAATTCCTGAGAGACAAGTGTCAGATATAAAAGTACTGAAATCTGAAGGCATGCAGCTTAAAACATTCTTTTAATGAAGGGCACAGATGCTTCCTTAATGAAAGATTGACCATGAGTGGATTCATTTGGTTGCTTTTTGGCAGCTTTGCTATCTGCTCTCTCGTGGGACCAAAATCAGCAAGGTAAAACTTCCTTTACCTTCTCAAACATTTTTTTTTAAATATTTCTACATTTTTTTCTAATATTTCTACTTTAGAATCAGCTAACAATGTATCTACCATGTAATGGTAAATTGTGGATTGTGAAAACTGTTTACGAATATTTCCAAGAGTTTTTGCACAAAATATTGGCACAGGGTGGGGCTATTTAGCATTCCTTTTTTTATATACATTTATTTATTTTATGCTGGACATAATTATACATGCCTGTTTTTTAAAAAAATTGAAAAAAATATTTATAAACAATATTTGGGAATTTGGCGTCATTCTTTCCAAACTACTTCCTGCTGGTAGGGGGCGATGTAATGGTGAAATCCTAAGAAGACACAGAAATCCTTGCTGTAGTGGTCTGCAAGGCTGCATTGCCCCATTGATATAGCTTCAGGGGGTCTTGCTCGATCAAACCACATTAGTCTGAAAGGGATCCACAGCTTTTCATTTTCTGTGGAAACAAAATTATAAATCCTTTTCCCCAGTAACTAAACTAGTCCTTAGGCTTAATTTTTTTTGAAGTCAAAGCAATATATATATATATATATATATATATATATATATATATATTTAATTCAGCAGCATCTTTTTCCTTTTTTTTATTAATAATATAATTTAAAATTTTTACATGTGGATCCCAGTTTCCTCTCCCTTCCTCCCTCCAAACCTCCCTCCCTCCCTCCATCCCTCGTTGGCTCCCTCCCTCTTACCCTCTTTCCCCTGTGATATGCACCCTGGCCACCCTACCCTCCCATCTCCCCACCCCCATTCCACTTGTAGGGCTAGGCTATCCAGGTTCGGTTAGTGTTAGGGTTAGGTTTTTTGTAGGCCAAAATACCAACTTCTGGTTTTACCATTTAACAATTCAATACCTGATAATATTCACAAAATTCTTGAAAGTTCACTGTGTGAGTAAGAATCTCTTCACCCCCAACCCCCAATGGTGTAAGGTAAATTCAGCACAGTACATGGAATCAGAAATTCATGATCCAAATTCTCTTGTATCTGTAAAATTTTTCCTCTTTTTGTTACTGGCATTGTCAACTCCATTCCCTCATGGGAGATGTTATTCTGTAAATATGTTTCTTATACTGGTTAATGAATAAAGCACTGTGGCCAATGGGAAAGCAAGATAGATGGGGCTAGGAGACAAGGAGGAAAGAGGAAGTAGTTAGGAGGAGTCAGCATGTAGAGTGTGGAGAAAGCAAGATGCCAGCCCGTTGCTCTCTGATAAGATGACCACGTGGAAATACTTAGATAAGTAGATATATAGATAAGTAGATAAGTAGAAATGGGTTAATCATTAAGACAGAGTTAGCCGATAAACAATAATAATAACTGGCCAACAGCATTGTATCAAATACAGAGTCTATGCATGTTATTTGGGGCTGGTGCAGCAATGGGACCAGGCAGGCTGGCGGAAAATGTGCATGTTGCAATTCCCCATTTATACATTTCCTTTTTCTTCTCTGGTAGCTTTGATGCACTTGAAAATACCTCAGTAACCTTGTTCCTGTTTTGTTAGTGAATTCAGGGATGATTCATTTACTATTGTTATAGTTTGAACTCAGTCAAAATTTGATGCATTATAACTTCTGCAATGATTTTGACTAGCTAAAGAAGGGAAATATTAAGTAATAATGCTACCAACAACATCAATGTCTGGTACCACTATGTGTTAATATATTCCCTCCAGAGGGCAGAAATAACATTTTCTTATAGTATCCTGCAGGAAAGCTGCTATTAAAGGTGTTGGGCAGGTGAGACTCATGTAGCCAGTCCTCTAACAAGTGAGAGAGATATTTCCACATTGTTGAGTTCAGAGATACATTATTATAGAATTGTATATTTTGATGTTTCAAAAAAACTGTGACTATATGAATAGAGTACAGTACTAGATTTGGAGAGGACAAATTAAATTTAATAGCCTAGTATACTTTTAAAGGTTTACTGTTAAGATAATTCTGAAATACTATCTTAGGAATAAAGCAGATCTCTAAATAATTTCCTCATAGAAAACAGGTATGTGAAAGACCATCTTTATTGTGTGGGAAGAAAAGATAGATTTGATCGATTAATGCTTACAGTTGTTTCTTGAGATGCTAAATTATAGAAACATTCCAAAATGTTTTTATGTAAAGTGGCTAGGTAAGACTAAACTGAGAAAGAACTATTTATATGCACTACAAACCTAAAAGATATTGTGCCTAAGAAATGTTAGATACAGAATAATGACTTTAAAGAAATTCTGGCAAGTACCAGCTTTCATTCATGAGCAAGTGTAATACTGAAATAGACTACTATATATTACAATGTATTATGGATATTTTACATGTTTCTAAAATATTTATTACTTCTTAACTAATTACTTCTCAGGTAATATTCAGACAAACCAAAACAGTGAGGACAGTTAATATATACACCATGAAGAAGAAAAAACAGTCATGTAGAAGGGGTTTCCTGAAATCTCGGTAAGTCTCTACTTCTTCACAAATGTCAAGTGTCATCTTATTAACCCTAAGCCCTTCACAATGTACCTGCCTTCTCTCTAGTAAGACTCCAAAAGGACTGCATAGTAATTCACTGACAATAGAGTGAACCAGATACTGAAGAAAAGTTAAGTGTGAGAGTCTCTGAAAGACACAAACCAGTGTCACTGAATTCAGGACAGGCAATTCTTTAAGATAGCATCCTGGAGAAGCAGGTTCTTCCCACTACAGGTTCTTTAATGGAGTGTAGACCCACAGAAGGAATCAACAGACACTGCTTTCCACCCTCTTGTACTCTCTGCCATTTCTGGTTTGCTGTTATTCAAATCTTCTGCATCAACTCATACACCTTCTACATAGCAAAAGACACTGGGTTTAGGTCTGAGAGCAATAAACACTGAAGACATATAGATTTTCACATCTCTAATTACACAAAGGATACTGCATGAAAACCACTCATTGTTTTATCCATAATGCATAAAATTATGAATAGTAAAAAACTGTTGACAAGTACTTTAATAATAAATTATACATACAGTGTTTCTTATTAGAAATGTGTTTTGCTTTAAATATTCCTTCACATCACATAAAAGTTAATTTGTTTCATACAAATGAATTATTTTACATTCTCACTTTCTCATCTACAGACTCATATAGCTATTCTGCTTAGAGAGCAGAAAAGCAATTTTTATTGGTCCAAAGGTATTAATTTCTGTCTTTGTACCAGAAGTTTCTTGGTAAGCAGTAAGATGAGTGTGGTATGGATGGAAAAATGACCAAGGAAGGAAGAAAATATTGATATACTAGTCATTAAATGCTTGATGGAGACACACAATTATTTTCACACTAATGAAATGTGAATATGATTTTAATTTATTTTTCTAATATTTTCCTGAATGCATAAGAAAAATATCTTCATTGTAACCATGGGAAATATACAGAATGATGGGAAACAAACCAAAAGCTATATAGTCAATGAAATGTTTAAAATCAGGGTGTATTTCATGGGAATGATTTTTTTCATTAAATTGGCCTTGTAACGCCATTAGATCCTCATGTTTGCTATTCGTTTCATACAACATTTCTAAATAACAAAGGCATTAATAAGAATTTTGAAAGACAGTCCTAAAAACTGTTTACTCATGGTTTTAATGCTTGCCAGAAACAATAAATTACAAGTAAAATGTGTTATGCTTTATTATTGACACGAGTTATTTAATTAGACATTTTTTATAATTGTTTAAATAGTGGAAGACAGTTCTGGAGGGACACCTTAACTGTTATGAGCACTTATTGCTTTTGCAGAGTACCTGGTTTTGATACCCGGCACCAATACTGTGGCTGGCAATCATCACTCAACCTATTTCCATGTAATCAATTCCCTCTTTTGAAACTATTAGGAACCCAGCACACACAAGCTGTAGATACACACATGCAAACAAAGCATTCATAGTTCTCAGGGACCAGGCTTACATATGGTGTTCATGCACATATTCAGTCTAAATGTGCATACACACAAAATTTTAAAACATTTCTTTTTTTTTAAATAGTGAGAGAAAAATATCTTTAAAATTTGGCTAAGTAATCCAAATTCCAAGGATGAAGTGAAACATACATATAAATATAATTTTGTATTTGTCTCCGTTATTATATTCTGTCTTAGACCAGTTCACAGTTTTCACCATGGCATACTGCAGGTGTAAGAGAGATCAGAGGACCACTATGGATAAGTGAGCCTTTCAGAATACATTAAATGTGCTACATTTCAGTTTGGATGATGATGATGACATATTTATAAAGAAATGCTAAAATAGTTTTGAATTTGAAACTCTGTTATAAATTTTCCCCCACTATAAGAAGTTTTTTTCTTAAAGGAGTGATATTTCATACATGGTTATGCTCATAATTTCCAAATCTGAAAATAGATTGAACTAAAAAAGTCAAATATAGACCACTATCAATCCCCTTCTCTAAAACCATACTTACCTTCATCTTTTGTAACTCTCCTGTTGTCTGACAATATGGAATTTGTAGATGTCTGAATATTAAGGTACTTTATTGGAAAGGATAACAGTGATTTCATCCTACAACAATTTCTTGTCAATAACCATTAAGGTATTTTATGTCTGAGGAATTTTAGGTTACAAACATTTGCCATTAGATAATAAAAAACACCCCTTCTTTTAAAGGTATTATTGTTAGGATGGAAAAATTTAGCCTAATTCTCCAGTGACCCCAGGATGCTGGGAGTCTTAAATCCCAAGCTGATGGTCACCTACTTTAATGTTTACAACAGCCTGTGAGTGAATAAACACAGGAAATGGGCCTTGTCACCACACCCAGAAGCCTGTGCGAAAGCAGACTTCCTGGGCTAAGCACAGGCTTGGATGGTTTAAATTAATTGGTCTGCACTGGATGCTACGAGGTGATTGGTTCATGATGCGCGGGTTTTGTTGTAACCCTATAAAAGCTGTCTCAATTCTGTACCTGGGGTTGCTCAGCCCTGTATCCTGCATGGCGTATGGCTGATGGCCCTAGTGCATTGGAATATAAAGGACCTTATGCGTCTGCATCAAGACCGCTTCTCATGAGTGATTTTGGGGGTGGCGCCTTTCCTGAGTGGGAGCTTGAGGGACCAAGCTCTCTAGGGTCTTACATTTGGTGCATTGGCCGGGAAATGTGACCACTCTTCTCTCACCCGAGAACGAACTTGGGGGTATGGGGATTCCCTCTGTGTCTGTATGTGTCTGTATGTGCTCTGATGTGCTCTGATGTGTGTGTGTATGCGTGTATGTCGGCCAGCACCTCTGTTCTGATCTGGTATCTGTATCTTGGAATATGTGTTCTCGGTTTCAGTTTGTAGCTGTCTTTGTGGGCCGTAAGGGAACAGGAGATCATGATTACCAGATGTGTGATGAGGATCACAGGTTGTTGCCCTAGATGAATCTTTAGGGAGATATAGGAAGCCTGGGGATGCCCAGTTGTTAGCTTCCCTCTGTTCTGTCAGTTGGAGGGCAGAATTCTGTGTCTGAATCTTTTTGCAAGCCACGAGGGCCTGAATCTGTTTGATGCCAACCTGGGAGCATCCTGGGGTGGAGAGCTCAGCTTTTAGTTGGTAGGACCAAGACCTGTATTCTGTGGCCAATAGAGTCTTTTGCCTGTTTGCAGGACACATGGGCAGACCACATGTGCCTGAATCTGTTTGCCTTCTTGGAGGGCACCCCAGGAGGTGAGGAGGCCATTGGCCTCTGTCTGTTGGTTGGTTGGTAGGAACAAACTCTGTTGTTCTGTGGCTGTTCGACTCTTGCCTGGCGCCTTTGTCTGGATCTGTTTATGTTATGTGCATTTTCATTCTGTGTGTGTTTGGTGTCTTTGTAGTTTTATCATAGGACAGACTGACTGACGACCTGACCTTAGTTTAACTCTTGACTTCTTGACTAAAGTAACAAGTTATTGATGTGTATGAGGGCTGGCAGGGCTAGCAATCACAGTGACTACATCCCCAAGCTGGCAGCATGCTTCTGGATGGCAGCTTAGATGATGGCAGTGAGTACAGCTCTCAGTTCTGACGATAAAGTTAGCCGCCGGCATCTTGGATAGAATGAATACAGGAAATGAGCCTTGTCGCCACACCCAGAAGCCTGTGCAAAAGCAGACTTCCTGGGCTAAGCACGGGTTTTGATGGTTTAAATTAATTGGTCCTCACTGGATGCTATGAGGTGATTGGTTCATGTTGTGTGGGTTTTGTTGTAACCCTATAAAAGCTGTCTCAATTCTGTACCGGGGGTTGCTCCGCCCTTTACCCTGCATGGCATATGGCTGATGGCCCTAGTGCACTGGAATATAATGGACCTTATGCGTTTGCATCAAGACCGCTTCCATGAGTGATTTGGGGGGACCACCTTTCCTGAGTGGGAGTGCCAGGGACCAAGCTCTTGTGGGTCTTACGTTATCAGAGCATATGAACAGAGTAAGGTATGCTTTCAGTAGAAGAAGTAAAAGAGACTTTGAGACATTTAATAGTTACTATCAGGGAACTTTATTTTCTTGTGTATAAACAATATTTACAAAATATCTTAAAGAATGTTCTAAGATATTACCAGATTATTTGTAGGTTACTGACATTTAGTCTTTCTTTCAAGGAACAATACCTAGAAATGAGTATAGTATTTCTAATTAATGCTGGTAATTAATGTGTAATGAAAATGAAAAATATAATAATTTTATGGCATGTGTGGTCTAGGCATATTTACATGACCACTTACATGGATAATCAAACCTTTCCAAGTAAAGAAAAAGCTCACATAAGTCAGGGCTCCACCAAATATTTGCCCATGAAGCCATAATATATATAGTAAAGGAAACTCTATTCTTCATATTTTAATGTATTGAACTGCAAAATTAAGCAGGACCATGTTAAATTCAGTAATTTGTGTGTGAAAAGTCTGTGGAGAATGTCATTTTCATCATCTTTTCTGACACCAAGAAATACTGAAATTGAAGACAGAGAACTGGGAAATATTTTAATAATTTAGACATAGAATATATTTATGGGAAAAAACACATTTTGTTTAAAATTATCTATCACATCACGTGTTAAAACTAGTTCCTTTATCTTTTGCAGATGACACATTTCATACTCTTTCTTCCTCATTCATGAACCATGCTGCTGAGTATCCATGTGACCAGTTTCCTTCTTCTTGGCCTTATATTGAACCCTATTATGTTTATGTTCAGGTCAAACACCTTGTTTCAGAGTTCTGTAATTTTTACTTTTTTTTTCAAATAATTTCTTATAGAATTTTTTTTTCTGACTGTGATCATGTTTCCCCATGATGCTTTCAACGATGTGCTCTTCAATAAAAGGAATTTAATGTATTCACAAATTTATAAAAGTTTTGTTTCAAGATACAATGTGTGTCTGAAAGTGCATATGTGTAAAAGTGCATTTTGTGCACATATATGATCATTTTCTCCCTCCACACACTCCTTATTCTTAACACTTTGTGCTAGTTGCTATTGTGATTGATGCTATGGGTAAGATATATCTGTGAATGTATCTGTCTTTCTATCTATCTGTCTACCATTTATCTATCTATATGTATTTATAAATACATCTATCTATATATTTTTATCTATAAGTATAGAGAGATATATACAAAATATATGTGCATTTTCATATGTATGCTAGATAATTTAGCATTCAGTTTTGAGATTATTCTCTATAGGATTTTGGTGTGTGTGTGTGTGTGTGTGTGTGTGTGTGTGTGTGTGTGTGTGTGATTATACATAGCCTCTAATAATGTTAGCACAAGTAGAGAGAACTCACCAATTGGCAGAGGCCCTCAAAGTTAGAAAGATTTTAATTGTGTCTTTACTAACATTATATTTTCAAAATCATAATTGGACACTTGAACAGTTGGGAAACATTTCATATTTAATCATAAGTATCAATCACCTTTTTCTTTTCTTTTTAAAAGTATTTATTTATTTTTCTTATTTTTACATATAGATCCTAGTTCCCTCTCCATCCCTCCCTCTCTTCCACCCTCCCATGCCACTCAACCACCCCCATCACACCCCCCACTCCACATGTAGTGTGCATAATCACTTTTTATAATGAAAGATTACTATGATTATAGATTATTATGATTTGAATTTTAGTTATATATGTCTGTGAACTACTATATGAATCCTGAAAATCAAACCTTAGCCCTTTATAAGAGCAATGAATGTTAATAACTGCTGAGCCAACTTTCCAGGCTAGCCACCATTTGAATTTGAAATATATCTTATAGCATCATATTTTGAATTTGATCAGGCTGCATTGTTGCATTGAAAACTTTGGAATCTGTGTTTTGTGTAACATGTTGAAAATGTGTTGTTAAGTTAAAGACTTTGTGTTTACAGCCATTCCTGGTTTTATCTCTAAGATCTCTAGCTCTGTCTGATATCATGTGAAAATGGAGTCTCTTGCTCCAGACACCAATGATAGCATTGCTTCTACTGATATACCTTCCTTGCCATGTTGTACTGATGACTCTCTGAAACTATGAGCCAAAAGTAACCTTTCTTTATTAAAGATGAGTCCTGTCACAATAATGGCAAAAATTGCTTGCTAATATAATTTATGCATGTTCCTTATTCAGATATAAATCTTTATGTAGAGTAGAATTTAATAGTGTCAGGAATTGACAGAGAAGACTGAGAGGTGAGTTAACAAATTCACAACTGGATCAAACAGCTTCTCAGCCCTAGGTCCTGGGCCCTTCCCAGAGCCATCTCAGCCACTCTAGCTTGTCAGCAAGAAAGATGCCTGCAGGCAGGCTACATCAACCCCCTCCCCTCCTACACATATTCTGCCCCAAACCCACCCATCTCCTGAAACCTCAGTGGTCCCCGGTACACAGACAAGTGGGGATATAATATTTACGATGTATGAGGATTCTGAAAGCAAAGTCAGCCTCAGGTAAAGAGATCAGTTGGTGGTAGTAGACACTTTAAATCCCAGGACTCAAAAGCAGGGCAGATGGATCTCTGAGTCTAAGACTACCTTGGGCTACCAGAGAGTAAATCAGAGCTCACACCTTTAATCCCAGGATTTGAGAGGGAGAAAAAGTAGAGGCTTTCAGTATGAGAATTCGTCTCTAGCCTGGTTGATGATACCATAGCAGTCTGAGTGAGTCTGAGGAGTATTAAAGTCAGGAGCAGTTTGAAGATTGCCCCTTGGTCTGAGCTGAGGTAGAGGTAAAGCTAGCATCTGGCTACTTTGATTTTCTGGTTTTCAGCTAGACACTTGAACCCAATATCAGTCTCTGGATCTTTTATTTCTTGTGATACAATTGATGCCCAACAGTAAAGTATACATTCACAAAAAAGCCTCCCCGCTACCAGCCTAGGCCCAAGCTTGAGCTGCAGACAGGACTGCCTGAGTCCCTCCTGACTTACTAGCTGGGTTTTCTATTGTTTTCTCCTCTCTTGAACTGTAAGGATAAAAAAAAATTTAGTCTAACTCTCCACTGACCCCAGGAAGCTAGATGTTTAAATTCCAGACCCTGTCCCCTGGCAGTAAGTAGGCAAAAGGTCACATTCATTGTGTTTATGACAGGGCTGTTTAAGCCAGCACCTGTGAGTGATTGAACACAGGAAATGAGCTTTGTCACACCATCCAGGAGCCAATGCAAGTGCAGACCTCCAGGGCAAAGTGGGGGCTTGGAGGGTTTAAATTGATTGGTCTGAAAGGCGAGGGCTCTGGATTCTATGAGATGATTGGTTTAAAATGAGCAGGCTTTGTTGTAATCCTACAAAGGCTGACTCAAGAGTCCCCAGAGTCCCCAGTCCTCTACCTATGTGTGGCCTATGGCTGCAGACTCCAGTGCACTTGGTATATAAATGACCTCATGCTTTTGCATCAAGATTGCTTCTCATGAGTGATTTAGGGGGAGGGCGCCTTTCCTGAGTTGGGGCTTGAGGGTCCACGGAGGGCCCACAGAGGGTCCATGCTCTGTGGGTCTTTCAGAACAAGTGTGGAAATTTTCAGGAGTAGCTTTTTAAAACAGTCTTCAGCTGTCACTAATACTTGGGAGGCTTTTGGACTTTTCCTACAGCCCCACTTCTCAGGCTGACACCCTCAACTCAGGGAAACTAGTTCTCTCATTTGGAATTGTTATGCCTCACAGTTCACTGACATTGCCAGCAGATTTGGTAAGTCAATGGGAAATTCTTAATGGAAGGGATTAGTTAAAAAAGAGTTTTTTTTTTTTACCCCCCCCCCCCCACAAAACAAAAACAAAAACAAAAGGAAAATGCTATTAATGGAGAGAACTAAGTCTGATTACATAATGGATGGTTTAAAAATAAATGAAATAAACAACTGGGATGATATACTCTCAATTATCAATTTGATAATCTTTGTTGTCATTTTGATAAATCTTGGGTTATCTCTTTAAAAAGTTGGTGATATCAGTGCTAGTGAAAGACAAAAAGTAAAGTCCAGTTAAGGAAACCCCCCAATTGGAATGCAGGGCAGTCTGACCTGGAAAGTTAACCCAGGCCACTATGACCCAGTTCCCTGGAATTTGCTAACCACCTGCAACTTTCCCTCACAACACCTAAGATAGCCAGATTCCAAGAATTCAAACTGCCCCTCAGGTCAGTGTGTCCGCAGGTGGTAAATAGCGTCCTTAAGAAACAATGTTATAGCTGTAACTCCCATTTGCTTAGACAAGATTAATTAGCACACCCTGAACCTGCTACCCTGAACAGTGAGACCATCTGGCCTCAAAAAGAGAACCCATGACTCTGGTCACGTACTCAATGGACAGAGGGTCACAGCCCCTCCCTAAGCTTGTGGTTTTTTCCTTTAAAAATACCCACGACGAGAATTTTGCTTTTCTCTAGCGTGCATGCTGGGGCCCATTTGTGCAAATATTTCCCATTCATTAAAGACTTGCATGTTGCATCAACTGGACATTGAGTTCTTGGGTGTACCAACTGAAACGGGGAGACTCCTCATTCTGAGGGTCTTACATTAGAATATAGGCTTTGGAAAAACTTATTTAAGTAGATTATAGAGATATTCGAACCCAGACTGAGAAATTTAAATGGGAAAACAAATTCAGCATTGCATTTTAAGGTTCAAAATGAATTCTCTAATGTCTTATGAAAAATACCTTTAATTTATTCACTAACATTACAGAGAGTGCCAAATGAAGGAGATTCTACAAGAGCATACACTCCTCCCTTCTGGGCTATGCAGAAGGTATAGCAATGGCAGCATGGGAAAAAAGGGAAGTAGATTAACCACATAATTTAAAGGTCATCCTTTGCTTAGGGAAATTCCTTGAAGGGGCCTATTGAGAGCCCTTATTCCAAATTTATTTCAGTTGTTCTCTTCAATCATGGAGGAAACACCTTTCCAGAGGAATTAAAAACTTTAATGCCTACTGTAAGAAAACATACTGTTCTGAATGATAGAAGAGCCTCAGAAAAGAAAACAAAAGGTAGTCAGGCAAAACCACAAATCACACTGATAAAGATTATATAAATAACCTTCACAAATTTGGGGTTGTGGAATGGTTTTGATTTTTTCTTTTTAGAAAAATTAAAATCATCTTCAAAATTTAGGACCTTTAGACAAATAAGCATCCAAAGAAGAAGAGAGAGCTTCCTGGTAAATATTACCAAGAAAAGAAATACTCTGACCTAATGTAATCTCTGAAGTCTCCAAAAAGAAGATTGAATCTGAGATTGGGAGGCAGAAGCAGGCAGACCACACTGAATTTGAGACCAGCCTGATCTACAAACTGAGTTTCAGGACAGCCAGGATTGCTAATATGGAGAAACACTGTCATAATAAAACAAAATAAATAAACAAAAAAAGAAAAGAAAGAAAAGACAAAGAAGATGGAACTCCACAGATGACAATTTCACAAGGAATATGATAACATCATTAAACTGAACAATGCCAAGTAGACAGACTTTGAGCTAAAAATCACACAGAATAATTTTGAGGTCATCAGTAGAGATGTCCCAGCTTTACAGATACTGCTCCGCACAAATTCAAGGTGGCTAGCTTCAATGATCAAGCCTTTCAGACTACTCTAACCAGGACTTGAGAAAAGCTCTGAATTATCCCATTATGCTTAGACAGGACACAAATAACACAGCTTGACAGTTAATCCAAATTTTTCTTTTATGGATCCCCAAAAGATGCCTCATACCCAGACAGCAGGAAGTAAATTTAAGAACATGACTCTCACATTTCCAAGAGGTAAGGTGGCTGGTTTATGATCACTCATGGCGGTATGCACATTTGTCATTGTTTAGGAAAATTTTGCTTAGAAAATTTTGTTTGTTATTGTCAGGAAAAAAGTTGCAGAAAAGGGATTAGTTTCAAGGCTTTTGTTTTGAAAAAAAAGGAATACAGATATGATAGAGTAAGAAGGATAGATTATTGAATTTATTCTGAAAAGAAAAAAGAGAAGATATAGATAT
Source organism: Cricetiscus sungorus (assembly GCA_030556225.1). Classification (NCBI taxonomy): domain Eukaryota; kingdom Metazoa; phylum Chordata; class Mammalia; order Rodentia; family Cricetidae; genus Cricetiscus; species Cricetiscus sungorus. The sequence goes on along the minus strand of JANBXA010000372.1, from coordinate 27,631,911 downwards.
GATAAGATGAATAGGTAGATTATTGAATCTACATTTAAAAAGCATCTACCAGTTCTAAATATTTTACATTGGATTGAACTTTTGTTATTGTATACAAATATTGTATATTGACACAAATTTGTCATTACTATGTTAACACATACTGTACATATATTTCTAAACTTGTTCAAGGTTTTGTACTTATACAACTCACTTATCAATAGAATACTAATTTCTAGTCTTTAAAAGTTATTATTACCAACTGTATAAGATAAAAAGAAAATGGAGGTTAGTAATTAGTCAACTACTATAATCAAATTTATAGTCATATTAGGTAATGTATTCAAGGTCAAACAGAGATAAATTTTAGATACATGGGTCATCTTCAAACACTTCAGCGATGTACATAATATGGCATTTAAAATGTTTCAATAACATAGTTTTTCATTATTTATTTATTTATTTATGGCAATAATACATGCCTGCTCCTGGCAGCATCAATAAATAATCCAGTACCAGAAAATCTTAAAGAAAGGAAACTCACACACCACCACCACCACCAAAAAACAACAGGAATCAGCAATTACTGGTCATTGATACCCTTTAATATCAATGGACTCAACTTACCTATAAAAAGACACAGGGTAACAAAATAGATAGAAAAACATGATCTATCCTTCTGCTGCACACACATACACACACACACACACACACACACACACACACACACACACACACATACACACACACACACACATTAACTTCAAGGACAGACATTTCCCCACAGGAAAGTGTTGGGAAAAGTCTTTCCAAACAAATGGATCTAAGAAGCAAGCTGGTTTAGCTTTACTAATAACTATCAAATTAGAATTTATACTAGAAGTAATTAAGAGAGATGATGGACATTCCATATTCATCACAGTAAAAAAAAATCCAGCAATTATCAGTTCTGTAATTATGATACATTCCATTTATTTAACATTTCAAATCAGATGATAAGTATCTCTATTTCTCAAGTTCATAAATGAGACCTTACAATTTCATTTAAAAAGTCTTTGTGAGTATACAAATGTGCACTGGTGTTTTTGCTTTGTTTTCTTCTATTTTACAAATGTGTTCCATAGGAAATCATCAAAGTGGTGTGAGACTCAGAAATTAGAAAAATGTAGAGATAAAGAAATGACAATTCCTGCCAGCTGGTGCTGGCACACACCTTTAATCCCAGGAAATCTCTATGAGTTTGAGACAGGCTTGGTCTACAAAGCTACACAGAGAAACCTTGTCTCTAAAACCAAAATCAACCAAAATACAACAAAAAAGAAATGGCAATTCCTTATGTATAATTTGTTAATTTTTACTGAACATGGAACATAGGAAACAGATTTTTTTCTGTACCTTTTAAGCTATGTCAATGTCTTCTTCACACAAACCTGTTCTATTCTTATATGGTGAATAAGACCCTGTGGAAAAATAACCATATACATATACATATGTATACACACAATGATTATGGTGATGGATGTCCTCATATATTTACTTTTAACATTCATTTTTTATACTGTATGTATGTATTTGATAAATATCAAATAAAAAATTTTGTCAATGTTACAATAAAACTGGACAACGAAAACAGATGAACTGTATAAAACTTACTCTGGAGTTTAAGCTAATATCAATTTTAGGATACTAATGAACAATTGTTTTTATATCCTCTTAGATCTTCAGTGAACTAGGCAGGATCTCTGGGCCCATTATTGCTCATAGCTGATAAGCTAGGGTTCAAAGAGTGATTGGAAGTTCCTCAGGGATTCAAACATGGTACTTCTGATGCCCATTATCTGTACCACAATATACAGTAAATAAAAACAAATGGCTTGAAAGTTCTTCAAGTATCTCCATCCCTTTTCTAAAGATACCATGTTTAAAGGTCAGGAACCCATTTGCAAAAGAGATCCTCAAGATGACAAAGATTTTAGCAGGTTTTTATTATTGTTATTATTATTATTTCTAAAATAAAGAGGTATGCCCTATTTAAAAAAGAATTGGAAATTTAGAAACACAACCAGAAGAATGATAAAAATATAATGTAAATGAGGCCAGAAGGTACAGTCAATTCTCAGATTTTATTTACATGGAGAGAAAGAAACCTTTGCAAGGATTATCTCATTCTGGAATGTGAAGGTGAACAGATGTGACATGGTCTCATTCTACTAGGTTGCCCACAAATTTGCTATGTAACCAGTGTTGACTCTGAAATCCTAATCCTCATCCTGAACCTCATCCAACACACTGTTCCCACATTCAAACACCTCTTCAGTAACATTTAATCTTATGAGTGCAACAATGTTATTTTTAGGCAATACAGGTTTTCCCAGGAGCAACACTTATATTCTATTTTTAACATAATTAAAACATATGTATAGGAGAAATAGAAGCTGGATAAGTAGACAAGTAAAATACAATGAAACTATGGTAAAGACACATTTATATTCCATATTTACCCTAATAAGATAAATCTCATTTGATTTATCTTATTAGATCTCAGCGAATGGAAATGATATACCCAGAAATCTATGTACAAAATGAGAATGGGGTGAATGGAATTTTATAACTGAACTGAGAGCTCTTCCAAATTGGTCAATCCAATATTCTAATTGATGGATACAAGAAAATGACTAATAAGAAATGAAAATACCATTTATCAAAATCAAACAATTAAAACTAATCTTTTGTTTTTCAAAAAAATTTTTTACATTATTTGCCAGTTGTCAGACAGTTTCATTATTATGTAGGGTAATATTCTCATTTTTTGAAATTGGTTAAGAAGACAATAACAGGGATATGATGCTTCCCATGTATAAGACCATTTATTCATCTAATACACAGGCACCAAGCACACAATAGATAAATACCACTCCTTTTTTTTTTTTCTAAACAGTGTTTTTCTCTATGTATCCTTACTGTTCTGAAACTTTGTAAAATACAGTGGCCTGGAACTCACAGAGATACCACTGCTTTCCAAGTACTTGGATTAAAGGCACCCAGCTCAAATAGCATATTTCCACAAATAGCATGTATTTTATTTGCATGTTCTCACTTAAGAAATAGTTAAGTAGGAAGAAGAGAGAGTAATGGTATTTACATGAACATTACTATTATTACCAAGTAATAAAATTTCTTTTCCAATCTCATTTCCAAAAATTATCTAGACTTAAAATATTGTAGTATTATCATGAGTATCATACCTCATGCCTATGTAACCCAGTGCTCCATCATTTCTCTTTTGAATCCTATGAAGTTGTTGTTAATGTTTCACTAAGCAATGGAATTATTCAAGGCTGAAGAAATTGAAGTTTGCCAATTTAAATGATAACTTTCCACTATTTTCTAGTAGTCTCCCAGGAAACCTTTCTAGTCCACAGCTTCCTCATTGCATTCTTTACTTCTGCATTTCTCAAAGTGTAAATCAGGGGGTTCAGCATGGGAGTGATAATGGTGTAAAATATAGCCACCATCTTATCCTCTGAGAAGGTAGTGTCTGGCCGCATGTACATAAAAGTGCAGGGAACAAAAAAGATGATGACCACAGCAATGTGGGAGCCACAGGTGGAAAGGGCTTTGCGCCTGCCTTCTGCTGACTGTTTTCTCAGAGACACCAGAATAACTGTATATGAGATCAGTAAGATAACAAAACTGCCCAATGTAATGGTACCACTGTTGGCTGTCACAACAACACCAACAATGTAGGTCTCTGTGCAGGCAAGTTTCAGTATAGGGTGCACATCACAGAAGTAGTGGTCAATCTCATTGGGTCCACAAAAGGGAAGCTGTACAACCATAGCCACTTGGATAATGGAGTGTAGGAAGCCACCAACCCATGTTCCCAGCATTATCTTGTTGCATCTCTCCCGGTCCATGATAGTCATGTAGTGTAGGGGTTTACAGATGGCCACATATCGATCATAAGCCATGACAGTAAGGATGAAGATCTCTGTGCAACCAAAGAAATGAGTCCCAAAGAGTTGTAACATGCACCCCGCATAGGAGATGGTTTTTTTCTTCACTAACAGGTCAACAATCATCTTGGGTGCTGTGACTGAGGAATAGCAAATGTCCACAAAAGATAAAAAGTTGAGGAAAAAATACATGGGGGACTTGAAAAGATTGCCAAAGCACACTGTGACCATGATGAGGAGGTTGCCCAATACTATGACTATGTAAAAGAAGGAAAACAACACAAAGCATACTTCTTCAACCTCTGGGTTCTGAGAAAGTCCCCAGAAAATAAACTCAGTTACATTGTTCACTCGTTCTATGGAATATGTTCCTGAAGCCATACTCCCAATAGGTCATTAAATTGCCTGGAGGAGAAATAAAAAAGACCCACATTCATTTCTATTTTATAACAAATGAAAACTTATGATGGTTGGAAGAGGAAGGTAAGCATTTATGTCTTCCACACTAAAGGCTTCAATTTTAATGCATCTCCTCTGACAACTTGCCTTAGCACTATAGCCCCATGCTCTTTTCAAGTCAGATAACAAGGGAAGTCCAAAGAAATAAGGCTACTTCTTGTATTATTGCATGACATGTGAAAACTTGCTCCTCTGCATTTTAAAGTTTGTACATCAGTTCCTAAATGTACTTGGTTCTTAATTTATACACCATTTCTATTAATTTTCAAAGAGACTACTGTCTGAAGTTTCAGTAAATTTTTGCTGCATTTTTTTTTATGCAGAAATGAGAAATTGCCCTCAGATTTTCCCTGTTTCATACTACCTTGCCTCTGTGTCACATGTGCCCAAACATCACAAGTAGCATAGCCGCAATCATTGTGAAGTGAAATTATGACCTCTCATATACTTCATTAATTCAACACCAATATAAGGTGTTACAGAAAGAAACTTAAATATGATATACTTGATTCTGAAATGATTCCACTGTATGTCAGATGAATCATTTAACTTTATGAGACCTCCCTTACTTCATTTGTGGTACAATAAAGTATTAAGTTATTATTATTTGTCATAAAATGCAACTTCTACAATGAAATTAAATCACTCCATAAGCATAGAGTCACCATGTAGAAGAGGTAATTATAAGAGAATGTGATATTATTAATATGATAATAATTGATAATAGAAGAATCTTTTGTAGATGAAATCAACAATGTCTGATTGATCAAGACAGAAGCAAAGACCCAGGTAATTTCTTCAGCAGCAAATAAGTGCACTCCAGGATTTCTCCTCAGTTTCCTTGACTTGATATATAAATGCCTACATGAAACGAAGAGAAAAACAAAACCCAAAACAAAAGAGGAAGGGCTTGGCACTTTAACGTCAGCTTTTCTTCATGCATTTCTCACATTTCCTGCTTCATCTTAGCTACACTCTGTGTGGATGAGTTGGAATTCAATATGTCTGAAAGAAGCTATCATTTAATTGGGCTGTAATTGGTCTAAGGACAAGACAACATTTTATTTTAGCATTAGAATCACAGGCATTCTAATGGGTGTCACTGGTATGGGAAAGTACTTGTGGATTAATTTGGATTAATTGTGTTTTCTAGATGCTTTCTCAAATCAATGCATGAGCATAAGTGATCCCTATGGCAGTGAGCTGTCCTGTTGGGAATGCATCTTTCAAGGTCTGCTGTACTTAATTCTTTCAGGCATAGAATCCTGCATTTCAGCTGTCTTTTGCAAAAAGATCTGGGCAACCATGAGCTTCTAAAAAGCCATGTGTACTGTGTTATCTTCAGGTGTTTGTTCTTATTTAGTAACAAGAGGTGTTCTACACTGTAATCTTCCCATTGAAGATATTTGTATATTTGTATTTCTAGTTTATGGCTATTATAAATAATACTTCTGGAACATCTTTGTGCAATGATTGTCTTTTTGGTGTATTACAGATAAATGGGGGAAATGGACAAGAGAACAGGGTAGTCTAATCACTTTTTGAATCAAAATTATTTAATACAGTTTTATGAACTGCTATTCTTTTGGCATCTTACTGACTTCAAAAATAAAAATTATTCACCACCAATGAGCTCTTATTAGAGAAGTTTAGAGTACTTGTTACTGTGTTTCCTGATTTGTTTATCTAGAATACATAGACACACAAACTTGATGGTATTCCTATACTGTCTAAAGCATGTGGACTAGGGAACATTCTTCCTCTAAGACAATGTGCAGCTAAAGGCCTCCTTTTATTTTATTTTTTTCAGCATTTCAGACTTGGAGTACTCTCAAATGTCTAGCAGTTTCTTATTCCCCTTTATGACTCACTATCTCTAAGGCTGCATAAATACATATATGTCATTCTCTGATCAGAGTCTTTATAATCTTAGACTTCCTTTTCTTAAAAAAAAAAAAACAAACAGGGCATTTAAATTTTATTATAAATGAAAATTTTTACAACCCACCTCTTCCACAAATATTGTTTTCTTAGTTTGAGAAAGACAAATTTTGTTGATTATTTTCCAAATGTGCCTAAACTCACATTTGAAAAAAGATCTCCTTAAATAGTGTAGTAATCCTAAGTAATTATAATAATTAATACCAGAGAATCCATGGTCTTCTCAGCACAGGGGGGCAGAACTCAGGCTTCCTTATTTCAGGTCTCCTTATTTACTGAAATCAGTCTGGTCATTGTGCCTTTGGTAATAAAGTCTCTTTCTGCTACTTCTTATGTACTGTGGGTAAGAAGAGGAAGAAAAACAGTAATGACCTTAGGGAGAATGTATTCCCAGAGTCTTTCTCCATGGTCAAAATAAAATTACAGATCTAAAATGAAATTTAAACTTTAGTGTCTGTTGAATTTAAAACTAAATAACTATTTTAAATGTAAAGGTTCATCAATTCTCAGCTAATAACCATAATCCAGAAAAAAAGGAAACAGAAATAACATTTTTATTATAACTTTATTATTTCAATTAATGCACTAAATATACTAAATATACTAAATACTTTGTTTATCATATTGCCCAATTTATGCCATTGTTTAGGTTTGAATTTCTCTACTTCTAACAAACAAAATCAAAGCTAGACATAAAGAAAACTACGTAGAGAAATAATCACTCTTAAAATACTTGACCAAGCATGGTAGTATACACTTTCCATCCTATCACTCAGGAGACAGAGGCATAAGTTTTCTATGAGTTCAAGGTCAGCCTGGTCTACATAAAGAGTTCTAGGCCAGCTACAGTTACATAGTTAGACCCTGACTCTGATTTAAAAATCAAACAAACAAAAGAAGCAAGACTGGGGATGGGAGATAGATTTGGAGCTGAGCTGAATTTCAACAAACCAATTCACTGGAAAACTTATGAGCTAAGCATCCAATAGTACCTAAGCTCCATTCAAAAGTTAGTGACAGAAACTAAAAATAAAGAGAATAAAAAATGAATATAAAATAAAACACCCCAGGTTTTGTCAGAGTTCTCAGGCCCTTAGTGACACCTTAATTTTCTCTTTGGTTCTTATGCAAAATAACCATACCACATGTGATGACTAGAAAAGAGACTTAGTTTCTGGAATTGAAAAAAGATATAATTTTATGTATCTATGTTATTTATGGAGCATAATGTTTCAGAAATTTAGCATACAATTTCATTATTGAAGGTGTGTTCTTATTTTTCTTACTAGCTTATTGTTATTGTAACAATATTTCTGTGAATATTTTTCTACAATTCATGGACACAATTATTTTCAATTTTCTTGCATAGGAACCTAGAACTACAACCTAACAAAAAATTATGTCATTTTCAGGAACATTATTGAAGCTAGCTATCTTTGTAACAAAATAAGCCATAAAGAGAATGTAAAATGTTATATTCTTTCATATTTTTTCTCTAATGAAGTTTATCTCTCTGTCTGTCTGTCTGTCTCTAGTGTAAATGTACCACAGTTTCTTTACCCATTCTTCAATTGAGGTACATTTGAGTGTAACAAGTATTTTTTCCCTACCGGTCTTGTTCTGCCACCAAGCCAGCCCCCAGTAATACACTGAGACTCTGTATTTGATATAATGCTGTTGGCCAGGTACTAATTTCTTATAGGTTATCTCTGTCTTACATATTAACCCATTTCTATTAATATAAGTATTTCCACCCAGTCTCATCTTACCAGAGAGCGAGACTGGACCTCTGTTCCCTCCAGGCTCTACATGTTGACTCCTCCTTATTACTTTCTCTTTCCTCCTGGTCTCCTAGTTCCTCCTAATTTCCTTTCCTGTTGGCCAACAGTGCTTTATTTTTTAACCAATAAGAGAAACATATTTACAGAATGACATCTCCCATCGTTAGAGTTATTTCCAAGTCTTGGCTATTACAAACAGCTATTAACACAGCTGAGTAAGTGTTCTTGTGGTATGATGGAACACCCTTTGATTATATGCCTAATAATGGTGTAGCTGTGTCCTGTGGTAGATTGAGTCTTAGTTTTCTGAGAAACTGCCATAAAATCTTAGCTAAAAAAATATGTTTTGGGATTTTATTTTAATTGCATGATGACTTTTTAAACATTCCTAATATGTGAGGAAACAATTGTGCCATTGTAGACATTGGCTTCAAACTTTCCATAAGGAGCTCTTGTGATGTTTATAACCCTCTCTTACAATGACTATAATTTCTACAGGACCTAATAAAGTAATATTTAACTCTTTATATATTTAATAATTTTCATTCTGTATAAAAATTGAGTCTCTTTATTATACATGTTTTCTATTATGTGTCTGCTTGTATGAGCACACACACTTGGCAGGGTGTACAAACTGAGTTGACTGAACAACTTTGGAAATTGCATGTCTCCTTCTACTATGTGGGTTCAGAAAAAGAGCTCAGAACATTAAAATGGATGGTTGGTGCCTTTATACATTGAGCCATCCTGCCAATCCCGAAGTCCCATCTTTATGTTCTGTGCACTTCAGTAAGTGAATCCTCTGCTACTGTGAACCTTTAGCTTGCCTTAGTAATGTCTCCTCCCTTCTCTTACTGGAAGCCTTTACAGAAAAGTTTTTTGACTTGTTTCAGAATTGACTTATTTTTAAATATCATAAGCTTTAAATATTACAAGCAATCACTTTTGATTCATAGAAGCTACCTTTGATAAGATTTCCCAGTAGTGCTTACCTAGATGTTAATCTTGTTACATACCCGTAGGAGTTATTCTGGGGAGATAGTTTTGTTTGGTTTGTTTTCATTTCCGTTGCACATGTTGCTGTTTTCTGAGTTCTCTGTTTTTTTATTTTGTCCCCCAGAATAGTTAACACTGTTTGTATTCATTAATATATACCATAACCAATTAATTTAATCCTAGACATGTTAATTTGTTTATAATTGAATGAATCTATTACAGTCATCCTATCATTTTTCTCTCAAGTATCCTCCTTTTAATTATAATTACATTATCATTATGAGTACACTCTATTTTAAATTAGCAATATATTAATTATTGAAATATATAACATCTCTAATTGGAGTAGTATAGAAACACCATGCAAAAAGAGAGAGAGAAGGTTATTATGTGGATTTATATCACAACTTAGTATCCATTTGTGAAACAAACAGATAATCCATTAACAAAAGGAATGATTCTTACAGTCTGTGAGATTGATTATAACTTGTATGGTATGGTTCTTACAGACTGTCTTATATTAACAAAATAGTCTGTGACTTTTGAGAAAGGATTCTCACAAACTATCTTATAATAATAAGATATACTCCAACTTGTGTAATTTGTGCTATGCTTAGTCTGAAATGTACATGAGCATGTCAAACAAATTAACTTGTAGATGAAATTTGTGATTAAGTTTAAAATATGTTAATGCTCAAAAGAAACAAAGAGGGCTTCTTATAGAATGCTAACATATGTTTCTTAACTTAATTGTTGTTTACATAAAATGCTATGTATATAAATTCATAAACAGTACACGAGTCTTTATTCCCAGTATTTTATGGCTTTAATATTTGTAATAAATAGCCTTTATAATTTACTTTATGTTGCTCTGATAAGACACCATGACCAAAAACTACCTTGGAGGGAGAAAGGAAAGGAGGGAAGGTGAAAGGGAGAGGAAACTGAGATCAACATGTTAAAAAAAAAAAAAAAAAAAAAAACCTTGGAAGGAAAGAGTTTATTACACAATACAGGTTAGAGTTCTTCTTTAAGATAACCAATACATGAACTCAATCAGAAAGTGCACAGCCATGGAGAGATGGCTTGTTTTCCATGGTTTATGCAGCTTGCTTTCTTATATAACCAATGGCCACTTGCCTAGGTATGGCACCACTCTGAGTGAGCAGGATGCTCTCATATCAATTACTAAACAAGAAAACATTTCATCAAATTGCTTACAGAACAGCATGTTGGAGGTACTTTCTCAACTGAGACTCTATCCAGGTGACAAGTTTAGAACAAATTATCAAAAATAACCAGCACAGTAGCATTTTATTCATCTTTGTATGTTGTTATAAAAAATATATCTTTAAGTCATTTTCAATAAAATGTTATGTAAAACTTTTTGATGGCTATTTTCATATATATATGAAAATATATAAATATATTTTCATATATTTATATATTTTCATATATATATGAAAATATATATATATTTTCATATATATATATATATATATATATATATATATATATATATATGATTTGAAGGTATGCCATCTGGGTGACAATGTTCCTCCTAAATTTATATTTTCTTATAAACCCAGTATCATGAATGGGTAGCTTCTGTTTGAATTGTTTGTCAGAGAGTTCCAGAAACACCAGACAATATAATCTACTATCATTTTTCTTGGTGCCTTCTAAAGAAAGAAGGAATATTCAATTTCTGAAGATACCACACTCTTTGGACACAGGATTTGGAGAAAATGATCTATATATGACCTGGAAACCTCCTCACTCAGAACTAACTCTTATAGTTTCACGGGCTGCCATGCACTCTGCAATTAGTGAATAGCAAACATAGCCCTATTCTTCTGTAGTACCAGCAAACAAACAAACAAAAAACCAACCAAAAACAAACAAACAAAACAACAACAACAAAACAGCATGACAAGATATTCCAAAAACTGCAGTAGTGGCACTTGTTTACAGGGGAAATATACAGTCACCCCTTTCCCATTTGGTTTTATGGCCTACGATATAAGAGGAATTCATGTTTGACACTGTATATTTTGCCAGCCACCTGTAGATCATGAGGCTATAGATCCTAGTTGAGAACCTGTTATTGCCCAGCTACTACATCAGTAAAAGTTGTCACTAAATTATAAATACTTATCAGTATGAACACAGATAAGTTTACCTCTCACTCCTCTTTTCATCAAGGAAGCTTCTGTTTACAGCAGACAGAGACCATTACAGAGAGTGTAACTGGTTAAATTATAAAGAACAGCAGGCCTTGGAGTGCCTGCCACCAGCAAATATATTTAAGCACAACCCAAACACTCAAATCAAAGGGACATCACAAACCTGGTGTAGAAAGATCATAAGAGCCAGAAGACTAGGACAATGTGAGAAAGTTTCTTAAAACAAACAAGATCATAAAATGAAGAGGAAGGCAATACATTGGATCTGGTGTGAACCTCAGGGAAAAGTTAGATATAGTCAAGATATAGTTTATGCAATTCTTTAAAAATTAATAAATACATAATTTTTAAAAAAATATTATTTCATTGCCAGTTATAGACCTAATAATTATGTAATTTACAAGAAGGCTTTTGTTAGAGTAATATCCAGTTTATTGATGAAAGATCCATGTAGAAACATAACACAAGAGAGGAGATGTGTTTTCTCTCCACTTACCTTTCTATAGAACAAGACAATTATTTTGCATGACAGAAGTAACTCAGAAATTTACCTTCCTTTGAGAAATACTTGATGAGCCCAAACTTTCTGTAGGGCATTCTTCATTTCTGTGTTTCTCAGAGTGTAGAAAAGAGCTAACACCTTGTCTTCTGGAAATGTGGTTACATGTCTGATGTTAATGAATAGTGTGGGTGCCAAAAACAGAACCACAACAGTTAAGTGGGAACTATAAGTAGATAGAGCTTTGCTTTGGCTCTCCACAGAGTATGCCTTTATAGCATACAATATGAAAAGATAAGATAGCATCAAAACAACAAAAGTCACTAAAGCAATTAAGCAAGAGTTAGAAATGACTAAAAGACCTATTATGTGTGTGTTTGAACAGGCCAATTTCAACAAAGGATACACATGATAGAAATAATGATCTATCTCATTTGGGCCACAAAACGGTAAGAAGACAGTGAGAAGAAGCTGACTGGCTGAGTGCACAAATCCCCCAGTGCAACAAGCCATGATGATCATGATATATCGATGCCTGCTCATGATTATGCTGTAATTCAGTGGTTTGCCTATAGTCACATATTGGTCATAGGCCATCCCTGTGAGAATAAAGATTCCAATTCCCCCAATTAGATGAGTTGTAAAGAGTTGTATCATGCAATTACTATAAGAAATTATTTTCCTTTCTGCCAGTAAGTCCGTCATTAACTTAGGGGTCACTGTGGATGTGTAGCAGAGGTCAGAAAGTTAGAGATAGTTGAGAAAAAAATACATGGGTTGGTCAATGAGCTGAGTGCATGTGATAGAAATCATTATGAGTACTGAAGAGTAAAAAATTACTAGCTGCTGTAAGGACATGGACTCGCCACCCTAGCGCCCCTGTGCCCTGCAGGTGGCTGCTCCCGGAACTCTCTTGAGAAAAATAGTTCCCGAGATAACCACAGGATGTCCCAATGACCTCTGTGGAATGTTCCAACGCTCCAGGTATCTTGCTTAATACAATATATAGTTTACCGATGAGTAAATGTATGACTCTGGACTTCCCCTATCTCCTCCCTAGTCAGCTCATGAGTAAATGTGTGACTTTGGACTTCCCCTATTTCCTCCCCTGTCCTCCCCCTCTTTTGCGGTTTTTGCCTTTATAAGCTTGTCACAAGTTTGGGTCGCGGTCGAACTCCTCTACCCCTGCCTGGTGTATGAGTCTCGACCCCAGCAGTCTGGTCTCGGTGCTTCACTGGTTGTGCGCTATTCCCAAGATTTGAGTGAGGGCCTCCCTTTTGGGGGGCTTTCAGTATATTGCCCATCCAAATAGCAATGCATCAAAATAAAAAGAATACAAAGCATAGGACTTCAGTGTTCTTATTTTTGGAAAGTCACAAAAGATTAAAAACTGAGATATTACTGCTTCTATCCATGGTTCAGTGTAGAGAGAAAATGCAAGTCACCTGAAATGACATAATTGAGTAATTTATGTTTAGAAGTTTCTTCTGGCGTTTTGTTGACCATATTCTTTCTTATGTGATAAGTAGGTCTAATATAATCTAAGTAGCCAAAAATCAGGTAGTAAAATCTGATGTTCAGTTGCAATAGCTTTTAAGACTCTGAGAAAATATATCAGTTGTTTTCAGATGAATTTGAAATCAATTTGAAATTAGTGTTCTATAATTGTCCAATGCAATCTTTTTTCAAAATCCATATACTATCTAGACCGTGAAAATCACATATAACTGTTATTAACAGAGTAAGAAATTTCAATGTAGACAGTGTTCTCCTTATTCTTCTATCATCTACCTTTACTTTACAACAACTTTATGTGATTCTCAATAGAATATAAAATATAACCTGTTCTGATAATAGGTATAGCATTCACAGAATAGTACAGTGAATATATTCGTGAATTCCAGAAATTTATATAGATATTTATATGTTAGGAAAACAATTTGGTACACTTAACACTGAAAGATGCAATAGCATTTAAGACATTGAAATATTTTGACCCTAGTGTCTTGTAATAAATTTCCCAATTGTGTTCTTTCTCAAAAGATCAATTTAATTTTAACACATAGAAATATGTCAAGAGTGTGACTCTCATTATCAGTCAATAAAAAACACAATAATTTGTAAGATTTGTTAACATGAGCTATGGAAATTATAGCACATAGTGCCCAGGTCTAGTACTAGGCTGCTTACATCATGAAAAAGGCCAACTCATTAACAGTTTGTACATTTAAATCTTAGTACTCTAAGTGAAATATCTTAAAAGTAATTCTTACCAAATAGTCTCAAAATGTGACTTTTAAACTGCATTTTAAACTCCAATTTTACATTTAGATTTTCAACGAAACACTGTTTAAATTACTTCTATTATTTGATATATTATAATTATAATAATAATAATTATGTTTTTTGATAAAGCAGGGTTTATTCAGGGAGAATGCACATGAAACAGATGACTACCACGGGTTTCATGGATGTCACCCAGGTGCTCTTTGCTATCCAACCAGGAAGCAAGTGAGCAAGCTGAGTTCTAGGACCCCAGATCTAGCCTTCCCTGTCATGTCTGCACCAGTGCCCACGTCTCAGTTTGCATGGTCAGTGCTACAGGTGTGCTCGGGGTGGATATCTAACAATTCTCCTTGTAGTCTAAAGAAAACATTTAGGCATAAAAGAAGACTATATACGAAGATAGCAACTATCAAGTATGCTCTAGGAGAAGGAAATGTCAGAGCACACACACTTAAGACCTATTACCAGTGAAGTAACAAAACATTTGCTCTTATTTGATATATTATTAAGTAATACTGTCTCCACATTAAAATTGATTGTTTTTTATTAAAAATAAGTTTTACATTGATTCTTCTTCTCCAACTTCTCCCAGGTTATTATCATCTCTCCAACCACACAGCTCCATTCCCTTTCCCCCTCTTTACAGAACAAATGGGCAAACAGACAAAACAAAATATCCCAAAGAAACTAGAGTTTAAAAATAAAGAATGAAGAACTAAAAACTCACCACATACACAACATAAAAACACTAAGTTTAACACCGTGGTAATTTAAGCAAAGTATCAGTAAGACAAGAAATGGCAAGTAAATCAATATGATGCAAACATTCTACAAAAATACTACTGGTCTTGCTTTTTATGATACTGAATATGAAATGAAGACTTTAATTTCCATAGTGAAATTCCAAGAATAAGGTATAAAGGTGCAACATTTTTTGAAGTGAGTTCTAATCTTTCTTCAAAGCAGATAATAGTAATATGTTGCCATTAAACAAGAAAATATGTGTTTTAATTATTCTTAAAATAGATTAGTAATATAAATTTTCACAAGTAGAATCACACACTTTTGTAATTTTTTACATCTGTAAACCACATAAAAATTTCAAACAGATATATTGAAAGACCTGCAGAGCGTGGACCCTCATGCCCCAACTCAGGAAAGACAGAACCCCAAATCACTCACGAGAAGCAGTCTTGATATAAAAGCATGATGTCTTTTATATTCCATGATGTCTTTTATATTGTGTGCACTGGGGCCCACAATCATATGCCACACAGGGGTAGAGGAATTGAGACAGCATTTATAGGGTTACAACAAAGCCCACACATTTTTTTTTACATTTATTTATTTTATGCTGGACATAATTATACATGCTCTTTTCATTTTTTTAAATGGAAACAAACATTTATAAACAATATTTGGGAATTTGGGCATTGTTCTTTCCAAACTGCTTCCTGCTGGAGTGCCTGCTGGGGGCGCTCTTGTGGGGGAATCCTAAGAAGACGCAGAAATCCTGGCTGTAGTGGTCTGCAAGACTGCATTGTTGCATTGACTTTGCTTCAGGGGGTCTTGCTCGTTCAAACCACATTAGTCTGGAAGGGATCCACAGCTTTTCATTTTCTGTGGATACACAATTAGAAATCCTTTTCCCCAGTAACTTGTCCTTAGGCTTAAATTTTGAAGTCAAATCATTTTGCATATATATTTTTTCCTCCTTTTTTTATTAATAATATAATTTAAAAATTTTACATGTGGATCCCAGTTTCCTCTCCTTTCCTCCCTCTAACCCTCCTCCCTCCCTTCCTCTCTCCCTCCCTCCCTCTTACCTTCTTTCCCCTGTGACGTGCACACTGGCCACCCACCCCTCCCATCCCCCCACCCCCATTCCACTTGTAGGGCTATTCTATCCAGGTTGGGTCATGTAAGTCTGTCAAGTCATTTGAAGTAGGGACTAGGACTTCTCTCCTGTCTCTAGGTTAAGGGGGCATCCGTCCATGGGGGATGTGTCCAAAAGGTCTTTTTGTGCACCAGAAATAGATCCTGTTTCTACTGTATGAGGTCCCCCAGACTGCTCAGTCATTTCTAGCTGAGACCCATATTCAGGGGGTTTGAGTCAGTCCTTTGTTGGGTTCCTAGCCATTAGTTGGAGAAGCCCAAGCTCCTCCTTGTTAAGGTCAACTGTCTTTGTGAGTTTCTGCAACCTGGTCTTGTCCACTCTCCCGGCATCTGGATTCTGGTTCGACTCAGTGTTGGGTTATGGGTGTTTATTTCTATTTCCAACAGGTACTAGATGAGGACTCCATGATGGTGGATAATTTAGTTGATGATCTCATTATCCCTATCAGGGAAGGGTATTTAGGGTAGCCTTTCCATGGTTGCTCGAATTATTAGTTGGAGTCAGTCTTGTAGTTGTCTAGACCTTTCTTTAGGTTCAGTTTTCTCTTCAAACCAATAATTGCTCCCTCTTTTATGCCCCCCTCTCACCCTGACTCAATCTATCTAGTCACATGTGTTTTCCTCTCCTCCCATTCTCTTTCTCCTAGTTCTCTCTCTATTCACTGCCCCCCCTCATTTCCCATGTGCTCTGGAAAACTTGCCCCTTCCCCCTTTTGTGAAGGACTATATATGAATCTCTTAGAATATACCTTGTATCCCAGTTCGTCTGGTTATGTGTCTGGTGATTTTTTGCTCTAGGTCTAAAATCCATATATGAGTGAGTACATACCCTGTTCCTCTTTTTTTGACCGGGTTACCTCATTCAGTATGGTTTCTTCAAGTTCTATCCACTTGCCTGCGAATTTCAAGATTCCATTATTTTTTTCTGCAGAGTAGTGTTCCATTGTGTAGATACAAAGCCCGCACATCTTAAACCAATTATCTCATCGCATCCACAGCCCGTGTGGTGAGGACCAATCAATTTAAACCATCTAAGCCTGTGCATTATAGACCAATCAGTTTTCTATAGCCCTGGTTGTCTGCATTTGAGTGGGCTCCTGGGTGGGGTGACAAAGCTCATTTCCTGTTATCTTAAGAGGACAGGATCATGTACTCACAGGTCCTGTAGTAAACAGCAAAGAATGTGATCTTTTGCCTACTTACTGCCAGGGGACAGGGTCTGGAATATAAGGTATTTAGGGCTTTTTTAGACTTCTAGTTTCCTGTGGTCATTGTAGAGTTAGGCTGTGTTTTTCCATTCTTTCAGTCCCTGATGGACCCCGCTGCCCTGGTAGTTTGAGTTCCTGTCCTAGCCCCCATGGTGATGGAAGACCGACATGGGGGAGACAAAATTATTCTCTATCGCCAAGATGGTACTTTGATATTACTGCTGCCATCATTTCTGCCTATGCTGTTTCAGTAACTGCTGCTGCCATTGCAGGGATTTCTGTCACTCAGTCTGTTTCCAACTGGTGAAGCTCTAGCTATATAGAATGCCCTGCCCGAATGCTCATATTTAGTTTGTACTCTCATATTCAGTTTGGACTCCTTAACTTAAATCAGCAAACTGCCGTACTTCAGGAACAAGTTAGGTTTTGTGGTTGGTGTAGCAAGCCTCCTGCTCACACTTTGTCATTCCTCTTGTATCACCTTGTTTGAAATGCAAATGTTTCTGTAGGGGTTAATAGCCTCAAAGCTGTCAGGGCCTTGTCTTTTGTAAACTTTACCAGTGTTTTGGCTTACCAGATAGTAGAGGTCGCTAAGACCCAGATTACTCCTATTTCAGCAGAGGACTGGTAGAATGCCATGGCCCAGATTGGAGGTTGTATACAGCTTTGGGGTGGCACATTGTCTCTAGGGCACTTGGGGCTAGTAGCAGCTGGGGCAGGGATTCTTGTGCTATGCAAGATCCAACAGTTTTTTTCACAAAAGGAACTCAGTCTGGCCCATAGCTCTCCCAAAAGTCATGAGGTCTGGTTACAGATGCTGTAAAAATGAGGGTCCTTCATGAGGATCAACTTGTAGGAAACCCCCTCCCCCCGCCTAAGAAATGGGGTCACCAGGTCCCCTGAGGATGGGTAAGGAGTGGCACACCATAGATGACCTAAACCAGGGGTCTCTCATGGAAAAAAAAGGGGGAATTGTTAGAATTAAGACCTTGACTAAGAATTCACTTCCTCCTGCTGCCCTCAGGGCAGGCAGCTGTAACTGCAGAACAATAAAAGACATGTTTTCTAATGCAAAATTCTAATGCTCTTTTGGCTTCAGCAACCCTTAAAGCTCCCTAACCTTTCCTTGGAGCCTGAGATGACTGACTGCCCCATCCACTTCCCCCTCCTCCATCAGGTGCCATGGTATATAAGCCAGTCCCTGGAATAAAATAAATTTAATAATGAACCTTCTTTACATCAAGCAAGAGTCCTGTGTTATCAATCTAGACACCCTTCGCAGTAGCTAGTCCCTCCTCTGCTGTGCAGGCACAGTAATTCTAGAACTAGTGTGTGTGAGAGAGATGTATAAAGACAGGTTTAAGACAATCTAAGCATTAAAAATGTGTACACCAAACTAGATACAAAACAAGAGAACTGATGGCCTGACAAGAAAATTCTATACAGATATAAAAAGTACAATTAATTGTAGTATTTCACTAAAATCTATAGGATAAAAATATAGTTTATACTAAGAAAATAAATAAATGAAAAGATGAACAAAACCTTTATAAATTGTAATTCTAAAAATTCACTGAAATAAAAATCTTAAATAATGTATGTCTGTATTTAGAAAAATGCAAATAAATCCATAAATATCTTTCTGAATAAAGTACATTTCCAACAGGATCAAAGACTCAACATAAATCCAGGTACACTGAACTTGATAGAAGAGAAAGTAGGGAATAGCCTTCAAATCTTTGGAGCAAGAAAAATATTCTGAATATAACACTGCTGTCATAGTTCCTCAATTAATAAATGTGACCTCATGAAACTGAAAAGCTTCTGTATGGCAAAGGACAGACAGTGTCATTCAGACAGGCTATAGAATGGGAAAAGATGTTTGTCAACTTCATGTCCAAGAGAGAGCTAATATCCAAAAATGTATAAACAGCTAAATAAAAAAGTGGGAATCTAGAAATCAACTCAATTATAAACTGGAGTATAGAGCTAAATAGAAAATTCTCAAAAGAGGAAGAAAGCTCATGTTTAAGAAGCACTTAAAATTTTAACATCCCTAGTTACCAGGGAAATGCAAAGATCCCATTTTATAGCAGTCAAGATAGCCTAAATTAATGAAACATATGACAGCTCTTGTTGGCAAGGATATGGATTAATGAAAACACTCATAAATTTCAGATGAGACTGCAAACATATACAGCAACTATGGAAATCAGTGTGGAGTTTTCTCAGTAAGCTCAACATAGATCTACCTGAACATGCAGATATATTGCTCTTAGATATATAACTTAAAGGATATTATATCCTCTATAAGATACTTTTTCAACCATGTTCATTGTTGATGTATCAGTAATAGCAAGGAGATGAATGTCTGTCAAGAGTTGAATATATAGGGAAAATATAGTACATTTACACAAAGGAGTATTACTTACCTACTTTAAAAATGAAACTATGAAATTCTTAGATGAATGGATGGATTCAAAAAGCCATGATTGAGGTAACCCTGACCCAGAAGGACAAATATAGTATGCATCTGCTTGTTTGTGGATAATGGCTGTTAAGTCTTTGATAAGCAATGTGACAATGGCAGTGGGGGCAAATACATTTCTCTAATAGGATCAAATGAAAAGGGAAATTGCAAAGGGGGAAAGGGAGAATGGCAAAATGGGCCATTTGAGAGGTTTGTATGAAAATGTAATACAAAATAAGCTTCCTGAAATACATACATATATCCAGGTGATTTAAAACACAATCGCCAAATAATGGGGCTACAGAGTCCCAACTGGACATCTCTTGCCATCAAATGAAGCTATCAGTGAGGGGGATGTCCTTCTGTATATATTTTTCTCTTATTGGTTGATGAATAAAGCACTCTTTAGCAAATAGAGACAGGAAGATAAGCAGAGTTAGGAGACATCTGGGAAAGGTTGACAGGGGAGACCGCCAGAGAATCGCCATATAGTCAACAAAATAGTAAAGCCCAAACAGTCTCCGGTAAGGCAAGACCATGGGGAAATACATAGATTAATAGCAATTTGTTAATAATTAAGACAAAGTAAGAAGCCAGTAAGAAGCCCTAGTCATTGGCCAATAGTTTTATAATTAATATAAGTATTTCTGTGTTTATTTGGGGCTGAGAAAGCAGCATGACCAGACTGGACAAGAAAGCTGCAGCAACATTTCAGCTACTAAAATCGGGATACATGTAAACATTTTTTTTTCCAGGGAGGTTCACTGGAAAACGTAAACACCCTAGTCTATTACCAAAGTTATTGGTTGCTCTCCACCTACTGAAGGTATGGTCCTATTGCTGAAGACAACACTTATACAACTAGTTGAACAATGAGAAGTTGAGTGGTGGCTATCTAGAGCCTTCAATGTACATGATACTGAAAGGTACACCATCAACACACTACCAAGAAGAAAGGTAAACATCATCCTTGTTGCAATGAAGACCTGTCTGCAAGATATGTGGGCACAATAATGGTACTAATCTTGTGGGAGTGACCAACCGATGTATGATTTGCTTTAAGGCACATTGAATGTGATTCAACACATACCTGATACTGCTTGTTTGGCCAGATAAGTACCCAAGACTAGAGATATCAGGGACTTTGAGGAAAATTAATACTACTCTTTTTCAAAGAGCACAACAATAATATGACTCCTATCCCCGTTCTGCTATACTCACCAGAGAAGCTTCCTCCTGCAGCTTATGTAAACAAATATAGAGACCCACACCAAGAAAATATGGAGAAAGTGATAAACCTTTGTACACTTAACACTAAGAGGGATGTTTTATTAAATCTCTTTCCTTCTTTGTGGCTCAGGGAAGTCTGTGGAAGAGTAGGGAGAAAGAATATAAGACCCAGAAGGGATGGAGGAAACCAAGGTAACAAGGCATTCTAAACTGATGACCACACATAGTAACTCACAGAGACTGAGATAGTATACATGAGTCTGCACCAGATGGTGTTCTAGAACTGAAAGTAGTGGGCACAAGTAGGCATACCTAACCCAGAAGCTATCTTCTACTGATAAACACTTGCAAATGAAAAATTAGTTTTCTAAAGGGAGTCTCAGTTGGAAAACAAACCACTGTTAATGGTAGACTGCATGTACAGCAGGAGATGGCCAATAAAAAGTGAACTCAATAAATCTTTGGAAGTTTTTTGTCTCATAATGTTAATGTCAAGTTGTCCCCTTCTTCCTTTCCACCTCCCTCACTTCCTCCCCATCCCCTCTCTCCCTTCTACCCTTCCCTTTCTTGCCTGGATTTCTTCTCTTCCTTGTCTTATAGGTCCTTTACACATTTTTTATGGCATTTACTTTTGTGTTTTTGTAGGATTTCTGTGTGTACAAACATGTGTCTCTGCATGTATATTGGATTCTAATGCTTTCACTTTGGCTCTTTTTTGTTTGTTTATTTGTTCTATTGTGATGTGTTTGGCTTTGTTTTATTTTATTGTGTTTTGCTTTAATTTATTATTATCTTTTCTTACATGCTTGTAGTTTTCTAAGAGATAAAGAAAGGGTGTGGATCTCTGTACTCCCACTATTATACAGAACCAGTGGGAGTACAAAAGAACTGGGAGGAACTGGGGGAGGGAAAGCAATAATCAGAATATATTATGTGAAAAATAATTTTCAATGAAGTAAAAAATAAACCTAACAAAAATAATAATTTTCCAAATTACTATTATGGTAGAAGGTGAGGTTCAACTCACACAGGTCTGCACTGAGATAAAGTAGACTAGTAGCTAATTTTCAGACTAGGGAAAGTAAAGGCAGCAAATTTCTTGTGATGTGAAATTGTAGTCATCAGTCTAACCCATTGACTAAATGCCTTTTTATGAAGTTTCACCTCTATAATATTTTCCCAAAACAAATAGCTCAGATTAGGGTCTTTTAGTATTGTGTCTTCTTCTAATTGGTTAAATAACAACAGGGACCTGTAAAATTGAGAAATGTTTAAGATCAGAAGACTTATAGGGAAATCAGGAAGTAAAACATAATATGATGCTGTGGTTCATATTCTGGTCTACAGAGAGACTAGTAATGTAAGCCCCACAAGAGCATGGACCCTCACACTCCCATTCAGGAAAGGCAGCCCCCCCAATCACTCACGAGAAGTGGTCTTGATGCAAATGCATGAGGTCCTTTATATTCCAGTATACTGGGGCCATAAGCCATACGCCATGCAGGGTAGAGGGCTGAGCAACCCTGGGTACAGAATTGAGACAGCTTTTGTAGGGTTACAACAAAACCCGCGCATCGTGAACCAATCACCTCATAGCATCCAGTGCGGACCAATTAATTTAAACTATCCAAGCCCGCACTTAGCCCAGGAAGTCTGCTTTTGCACAGGCTTCTGGGTGCGGCGACAAGGCTCATTTCTTGTGTTCATTCACTCACAGGCTGTCATAACATTAAAGTAGGTGACCCTCAGCTTGGAATTTAAGACTCCCAGCTTCCTGGGGTCACTAGAGAATTAGCTAAATTTTTCCATCCTAACAGTAATGTAATAACTATAATAATAACAACCTTGGTGAAGTCCAAATATATTCTAGAGTTCAGTAGATTGGGCTTCCTTAATGCCAGTTTCTGAAATATAGCAAGTGAACAACATTACTATGAAATGTAAGTTTTGACAAAGAGGAAACTGTATACGAGTTATTTGGAACTGTTTACCCCCTCAAGTATTCTGCATGTCTAAAATTATTCCTGCATAGGTTTCATTTCAAATTCTTCACTAGCTCTTGAACTTCAACTGACCATACATGATCTCTGACAAATCAGTTTTCTTCTAATGTATTCCCACTCAGAGGTACATAGTGGATCGAGAATGGTGGAAATAATGACTAAAACAAACCCTGTTTTGCTGGATAGACACAATTATTCTCAAAATTAAAATTGTCTTTGTTAAACTACTTTTTTAAGGGAACATCAGAAATTTCCAAAATGCAGTAAAATAGAGAGTTTTACAATGTGGGTATAAAAATCATTACCACTCTTCCTTTTTTGTACATGTGGTGTGTGTGTGTGTGTGTGTGTGTGTGTGTGTGTGTGTGTGTGTGTGTGTGTGTGTGTGTGATACCACACCTATCTTTAACATTGTTTTTCATCTTGCATTTCGTATTCAGTGTTACATAACAATATTCCCTATGCTATTAAAATTCCTCTGCATATTATTTTCCCCAAAAAAATCTCAATTAGTTGCAAGATGTAAGATACAAACATGGAGAAAATTTAAATAAGAATAATAAAACACTCCTCCCTGTCTGCAACTGGATTCCAAGAGTTTGGCTAGTGTTTAGCTGTGGGTGTCTGCTTGTACTTCCATCAGCTCCTAGATGAAGGCTCTAGGATAATCATCAGTCTCATTATTAGGGAAGGGCATTTAAGTTAGGAGTGATGAGCAAAGGAGTCAAGACCAGGCTGGAGAAACCCACAGAGACAGCTGACCTGAACAAGGGGGAGCTCATGGACTCCAGTCTGATAGCTGGGAAACCAACATAGGACCAACCCAGATTCTCTGAATGTGGTGTTAGTTGGGAGGACTAGACAGTCAATAAGGCCTCTGGTAGAAGATTAGTATTTACCCCTAGTATATGAATAGACTTTGGGAGACCATTCCACACAGAGGGATACTCCCTCAACCTAAACATATGGGGGAGGGCCTGGGCACTGCTACAAATGATATGACAGACTTTTGAAGGCCTTACCCTCTCTGGGGTGCAGAAAGGGGATTGTATGGGGATTGGGGGGGGGGGAATAGGGGAGGGTGGGAGGGTGTGGGAACTGGGATTGATATGTAAAACAAGCTTGTTTCCAATTTAAATAAAATATTATATAAAAAAGAATAATGAAACAAAACTTTATGATAATATATGTCTTTGTACAAACAATCAGTTTAAAATAGACAAAAAGAAAATCAGCATCAGTTTGTTTTATTAGAAAAAGTTTCCAAGATGATCAGGGGTGAGTCCCATCATCCACATAAACCTGGAATGATGGAAGTTGCTCTACATACCTGCTACCCCAGCACTATGGGTGACATAAAATTCCAGTTTATATGCTAAGTGTTCCTGATATGCAGATTCCTAAAAACAAAATCTTAAGTTTGAAAGCTGAATAAAACCTTAAACTTTCCAAGTACAAGAAACTCAGTTCCCAGCTGAAAAAACTGGTGACTCTCAAATACGTATTTCCAGAACACCACTT